>JAYDZG010000023.1:1284599-1297086 GCA_034509265.1 Microcambeva bendego
TTACGGTTTCCTCCCACAGTCCAAAGACATGCTACCAGGTTGATTAAAGACACTGAATTGTCCTGTAGGTACCTGTGATGGACCGGCGCCCCATCCAGGGTGTTACCGTGTACCTTGCACCCGTTGAAGAGCTTAGAAAGGCTCCAGCACCCCTCCCCGACCCTAATTAGGATTATTGTATTATTACCTACAGTGCACTACATTTAGTACACATTGCACGTCATTTGTTGCTTACCTGTGACACATGAGCTCAAGTAAGATTCCCTTTTCTAATAATAGCTCCTTACAGTCTGATAAAAAGCTCTCGTAGGTCATGTATTTTCAAGTGAAGTGCTCTCACAAGAACAACATCCAAATAATAACAGCACATAGCTTAAGAAGGTGACATGACACAGTGGTAAACATGTCCCTGACCTAATGTTTATGGAATGTGCTGCAGGAATCCAGAATGGGTGCTGACATTCAGAAAGTCCAAGGACCAAGGACCAGTCCAAAGACATGTGAACTGAACATTGTATAGGTGCTCATTATGTGTGTGAGTATTTTATTCTGGTAAGTTTCCAACGGTGATCATTTGTTTCACATAAATAAATCATAGACGGATGATGATCCTGATGATCTGGTTCTTATTAAGGTGTACAGATATCATGACTGATTTATGGATTTCTTTTATGATCAGTGATGTTTTACACAGCTGGATGGTCTGTAGATTTTGGCATTTTGGATTAGACAGGTCATGACTTTAATCAGATCCATCAGAGGAATGCATCGAAGATGTGCTGAATTACATTTATCCAGCTGCTGTGTTGTCACACTGATGCTTGTCTGGGAAAAATGCATGGGGTCCGTACAAAAGGTTAGGGAACACGGTGACCTTACTCTAGTCTACTGCTGTTAACACAGTGATGCTAACAAGTTTAGTTGGTCCACTTAATTCCAGTGAGGAGTTTTGCATGTGCTGATTGTTTTTATTTTATTTAAATGTGTCTTGAGGAGATAAGAATCATAACAATAATAACATGCAATCAAGGAGGGTAGCACCTAGTTTGCCAAATATCCAACCATGCTACTGTTTCCTAAGGTTCAGACTTTATTGTACTACAAGTGTAAATAATATCAATACATATTAAACACCAAAATGAAGATGATAGCATTTTGGCCACACAGTTCATTTTATAATAATAATTTAAAATGCACTGCTTCCCACTTCCCACTGTCTAAAACGACAGTATAACAACTGTGTAATAACAGAGACAAACTGAAAATAATAATTGTTTTCGCCCCTGATCACTGTGCAATACAAATACACGTTTATGATATATATTTAATAACATTTCTAATCATAAAATAGAATTCTGAAGATCACTGGATGTGAATACAGGACGTACTGCCTCGCTCAGGCCCCCCCCAAACCCCGTCCAGCGTCAAATTTAGTCTAGACACTGGTACAAGGATTGGGAGAGGATGGAGCAAGAAGTTCTGGAGAATTTCTTAGCTGGATAGCTTTGGCCAAGCTGGATGAGGCCAGTGATGGTGCATCATCTTGTGAAGATCTGGAAAATCAGAGAAAAGAGTTTAAAGGCAGCTCTGGAAAAGTGTTTAGCACCTTTTCAATTGTGATCACGTACTGAGGGCCTGCTGTAGGTTAGTGGTTAACTGTACTAGTAATTCAAAGGACGGCGGTTCAAGTCCCCCCACTGCAAGATTGCTGCTGTTGGTGCCTTGAGCAAGACCCTTCACCCTCAATTATTCAGACTGTATGCTGTAACTGTGATGTAAGTTGCTTTGGATGAAGATGTCTGCTCAATGCTTAAGAAGTCTGTGAGTTGTGTGTGTTATATATACATAATCAAACTCTAATGGTTTTCAAAGAATATTAACTGCATTACTTCAACTACAGGGACCGATGGGTGTCCGAACCTTTAAAACAAAACAGCATGCTGACATGTAAATCACAATACCTTCAGTTTACATGAGTGTCACCCCAGCTGAGCACAATAAAATTGGTTGATCTCAGTTGCTAAAGGTACTAAAACGTGTTAAAATTAATGTCGGTAATGTGAAAAATCATTTCAGAAAAAGCTCAGGCAAAACCATTCTTGAGTCATTTCCCTTTAGCACCAGCAGGGGGCGTCACGCAGCGCTTTCATTTCCATATTCCATTTCCATATTTGCTCATTTCTTGAAATGTTTTAATACCAACGCTTTTGCGTTCCATTAATTCATTCTTTGTTTCTTCTTCCAAGCAGATCATCTTACCCCCCAGCTCTCAGATAAACTCAGAAGAAACTCTGGACAGGATGCGAGGAGGAGATATTGCTTCTGTGTGTTTTGGGAGGTGTGAGGAAACCCACGCAGGGACACAGAGAACATACAAAACTTTACACCGCCACAGTGAGGAATGAATGGGGTCTCGCTCTTGGGTTCCCTACCTACCAACACATTTTTAAGTTATCAGTGACCCTTACAAAGCCCCGACCTCAACCCAGCTGAACACAAATGAGATGATCTGGAATTTCAAGACAGATTATATCTGACATAGTCCAAATTATGTGCAGATTAGGTCTGACATAGGCCAAATTCCTGAGAACACCTAATGTCAGATGAACAGAGTGTTATAACTGCACCGGTTGGAGAGGTGGCTCCGTGTTACTGCACATGATTTCGGGATTGGTTCTTCATGGTCAGGATTTGGCCCATTTTTGGCCATATAAGGTGTTTTTATAAGTGCAGACGGCAAAGAGTTAATGCGTCCCAGTAAAGAACAGTCATTAATTTATTTGAAGTTCAGTTATGATCCGTCTGTTGAGTGAAAAGATCTACGGTTCGAGAGGAACCGTTGGTGATCACTTTGGGGCCGACGAGGGGAGGAAGTGGGGAGGGAAGCAAGCGTCCGATCTCGATCGTGAGAAAAATTCGAGAGGCAGGAAAGCGACCAACCGAACATCAAGACTCGTGAAGGGCTGATCGACCTTAATTCAGTATTTTCTTTCATGTATTTTAATGCTAATTATGTTTTCTTTAATGTGCAGTCAACCTCGAACCATGCAAGTGCATTCGGCTCAAACCGTGATCGACTCACCTGTCAGTGTGTGATGCATCCCTCTCAGTCGAGTAACATCGTTCTGATCTGTTGGTCCCCCGGTCCTCCGTCCCGTCTCCGCCTGGGACGCCTCGCCTCCTCAGCTGACACAGACTCGACTCCTGCACCTCCGTCCCCGTCGCCCTCTCCATCCCCTCTCGCTTTATTTAGCAGCTTCACTTCCTGCCCCCCCACCCCCCCCCTGACCGTCTCCGCCCCTGAAGTCCTTTCCTTCACCCCGGCCTGCGCTCGTTCCCTTAATTTTTGGAGTCGCTCGTTTCGATCCAAATATCACCCCCCACCCACACTCAGAAAATCACTGTCCACCCCCAGCCTGGGGACCAACACTTCTGGGTGGGGCACTTCCTCTGGAACAGGAAGCCAGCCGAAAACACAAACACAGACCGACTAACAAAGAGAAACTCTAAACGCTACTAAAGTACACAGAGAAGTTTCTCAGCGCTTCTTCAGGGGGTTAATAATCCATACATAATGTAATATACAGTTTTAATGACTTATTTAGTATGACTTATTTTCCTATAATTCAGACTGAATGATAGGAAAGAAGCTCCTGATATTTCAGACTTTGACGACATTTCAAACCTGATTAGACTTCCTTGCACAGCCTCTTAGTGCAGGGTGATGTTGACTATTTTTTTACAGACCTTGACATAAAGACCACTGATCCGTGTACTTCTTAACATATGCAATCGAACTAGCACACAGGGGCAGATGTTCACAACAGCCATAGGTAGCTTAATGGGTAGCACAGTCACAGCAGTAAGTTCCTTGGTTCGAACCTTAATCGGAGAGGTCTAGCCTTCCTGTGTGGAGTTTGCACGTTCACCCCGTTGTCTGTTGGGGTGAAACAGGACACACACAAACACACACACACACACATTTACCTATGGGGATGGAACCCAGGACCTTCTAGCTGTGAGGCAAGAGCGCTAAATGAGGTGAGCTGGTTTGACAGACCTGAAGTGATGAACCTTTTGCAATAAGTATAACAAGTGCCATTTGTTATAACACCTGAACTGCATTAATATCTGGATGGCTTGGACTAATCAAACATCTCCAAACCCACATGGCTCAGTGGGCTTATGAGGAAGGCAAGGCGGGGTCTTCTGTGGTTCTTAGTGAGTGAGTGAAGAGATGAACAGATAGACGGTGGGTGGGTCAGAGATGGGACCGATCTGAGTGTTTAAACAGACTAGATAAGTGACTCTGATGACCGAGGGGATTTGGGGGTGGGACGTGATCTTTGCTTGATCGGGCGTCCGATAGCGTGCCTCTCCGGCTCATTAGCCGCGACCCCTAATTATATGGTCATTAAGCCTACGAGAGCGGAAACTGAGCAGAATGAGTATGATAGGACAGGAATAGGGCATGAGTTTATTGCTCAGGAGAAGACGCTGGGTCTGATACTGGGCTGTGATAGAGCATTCAGATCGCTGAATATTTTGTTTCACTGGGCTTGATCCCGATTATGAGAAGATTTAGTCATTTAGTTGATTTACAGTAGAACAGAACCTACAGGATTTTAACTCGCTATCAATGCTCATCGTTATTATGGTGTTTGTGCTGTTTTTCTCAGTTGTTCATCAACATATTTAACATATAAAAGCCCCAAATTATGACAGAGCCAGTAGGGCGAATGAGAAGTCGAAGCTCAGCTCTGTCGTTCAGCCAATGTTGGGCATTTGAGTCTATAGCAGATGTTTTTTTTTGTCGAGTTCAAGTTGAGTTCAAGCCCAGAGAACGTGGATCCGTCTTATTCTTTCAGTATTTTACCAAATGTGGCCACTTTTCTGGAAATATGTTAACCCTCCTGGTGTGTCTTAAGGTCTCAACATCTTAAGAATAAGAATAAGATGATCTGTGAGAGCTAAAGAACAAAATAGGACTAACTGTTGATTATAATGGTTGTTATTGAAGTGAATAATGAGATACAAACAATGTTTATTGGTTTTTTTTTTGGTTTTGTTTGGTTTTTTGGACCATTAAAGATGCCCAGTAACACCGTTGCTGTTCCTGAGAAACGAACACAACCGGATGGTTAATGTTAGAAACTTGTGATGTCATAATTACATACTTTTTCGACATTAAGATAAAATATGTCTGGATCTGAATCAGTCACCTCATCATTTTGGCTAAAATATTTAAGCTGTTCATATCGCCGCTGTTCTTCGGTCTCCCCGCAGTTTAGCATTATTGTAGCGGGGTGTGGTAATGTAAGTAACAAAAACAGGAAACCCACAGGCTCACAGACAGGAAATGCTACTATTCACCGACAGCGAGACATAAACAGCGGCAACATCAGCACACAGAGCGGATCTGAGCTGAGCGTCTCTCCACATCTGGCGCTGCAGTGAGACCGAAGGAGGCAGAAAATAAGCAAGACAACTCGCATTTCAGTCTTTTAATTGGGGCTCACAGTTAAAACGTTCACTATTCTAGTGACAAACACGATTAGTCTCGACCCCTGTGTACACACATCACACTGACTCGCTCACACATCCACCCCCTCTCTGTTACACACACATTTAATACAGTGTGAGGGTCAGTGTGGGTTTTTTTTTTTTTTACAGAAAACAACAATCGAGAGGAAGAAACTAAACCACAATGAAAACTGTAATCAATTCACAGGTTCAAATCAATAACCTTAAATTCACAAAATAAATAAATAAATCTTCCCGTCAGCAAACGTGGTCGATCAGCAAGACATTAGTTTGGTTTTCTGCTGTTGCACTAGAGCTACGAAGCTAACGTAGCTTATATTTTTCCACTTTTTTGTTCTTTTACAGTGACAGCGTGACTTTGGTGGTAACACTTCACGTCCCAAAGTATCTGACTTTCATCCAAGTGCTTCCAACTTGGTGCGATATGAAGAAGCCCATGGCCTTATACACAACATGAAATGAATTGGAACATCGATTGTGAGCCAGGACTTCTACTCCAGCATCAATGCCTGACCTCAAAATGCTCGTCTGCCCGAACGGTCACAAATTCCTCTGCTAGAGTTTCTTCAACACAATGAATCAAAAGGAAACGAAACACAATGAATTAATAAAATGGTGGCAATCTGGTCCTACTGTGGTTTGCAAGATGTAGCGTAAAGCCACCAAATGGTCTCACAAGTTTATTTTGTGTTTAAATACATGTTCTTTTTCTTATCATTATTTCTCTTTTTGACCCTTTTTTGGCTTATGACCAACCCCAAACCCGGTGCTAGATCATGGCATGGTGTTCCTGTATATACACAGATTTCCTTCAGGCACTCTGGTTTCTCCCCACCTCTTCTGAACAGACAGAAAGTGGATTGGCTCTAAATGGTTGATTGTCAAGGTCTGGTTTATTTTTTATTTTCTGGTCTGTTATTTCCTTCCTCCTGACCAAGAGTATCTGTGTAACTGCTAGCATACATCCTAGCCCCTTTATGTCATTATTTGCTTTGAGTAAATGTGAGGTTCAAACTGGATGGTGATTAAATGTTGTCACGTTTCTGTGGACAAACACTTTAAATGGGCTATGATGTGATTTCATGTTGATTGTCTGATGCTCGTGTGCAGATTCCCTGAAACAGTTGTTTGTTAGTTGTGGGTATAAATATAATTTATTTAATTTGCAAGTCACAATGGGCATTTTTGTACGTATGGTCAGTCAAGAATCTCCAAAAACAGTATCGCTAAAACATTTTCACATGTGTGTGCGACAACGTCCACAGTCTAGCAAGCTTTGCGACGTCAGACCGTATTATTCCACGGATTATTCATCACACCGGTCCTCATCTTTTTGCTGGTGCGTTTGTTACTCTTCGGTTCCTGGGTCGTCAGTGTTTGGTCCGGTATGGCTCACACTCTCTTCCTTCTCCATATTGTTAAAGGTGTAGTGCATGGGGGGGCGTTGGTTGTGTTACTGATTACAGGATCATTGAGGTCACTGCTGTCTCACTACTGAGGTGTTCCCGTCGTGCTGGTTTAGTCTTAGTGTGCTCATGGTCTGTCACTGCAGTCTGGTCCAGTACTGGCCCAAACCCATGTCCTGATCACCGGTCTGGACTCCCACCGGTCCTGCTACTGACAAGCCAGGTAGAAAACCTGCAGAGGACGGGATCAAGCTCATCTAACGCACAAGTCTGTAATCTGACATGTTGTGCATTGTTTTGTGCACTCACCAGTATTCGTGCCGGCCGAAGGAGGAGGTTGGAGGTGAGAGGAGGAATAAGGGCTGGGGTCAAATTTTCGATGCAGGGGAGGAGGAGCAGAAGGCGAGGAAGGCAACATGCTGGAATAGGATGAGGTCGACTGAGGGGGCAAAGACAGGAGTACAGTCCAAGAGAGAGCAGAAGAAAGACGGATTTAAAAGTAAAAATTAAAAACAAGAACAGCAGTCGTATTTAAAAACTTTGTTGTGTAGATTTTTCAACTACGTGAGGGATTTAAAACAATAAAAGCAATAAAAGTGTGTGTCCCAAAAGCAAGATGTGAAACCTGGTCGAATGGAAGTGAGATAACATCAGTATTAACTATTAAGATACAAACAAACACATGGTTTATATAATTAATAGTTATCAATCCCCCATAGGTTTGTTAGTGACTAGCATGAATGTACGATGTGTATTGTGACATAAATATAAACTACTTTTACTATGTTCAACTCTATCATGACTGTCCTCTGTGTACAAAGTTCTAAAACACACATGTATGGTCATTTCTTAACTTCAATGTTTAAGTTTCTTTTAGATTATCTCACGGCCATTAGCAGCTAAATGCTAAACGAGCAAGTATTCACATAAATCATGAATGTAAATATAAAGATAATATATAAATGTACATATATATATATATATGATATAGGATATAAATATGGAAAAACATCGACTTTATGTTTGAGGTAATTTTGTTCGTTTTTGCTTTATAGTTCAGATTAGCTTTAGCTTCCTTGGTGACCTGGTGCTAAATGTACACGTGATTAATTTAAATAGTAAATTAATGGAATAATCTTTACATCACATGAGGTAAAACATTTTAACACTAAACACTTTTATGACCGGGTAAATTAAATATATATTTAACGTCCCGTTCTTAAATTAATGCGAAATGCAGGAATTTTTGCTGCGATCCCATTAACATCCACAAGGGGGAGACAAATCACCATCTTTCGGTTCACACCGGATTTAATAGCCACAGCTGATAACAAAACTTCACGATGTAGGCCATGACGGTTCTTGGATCTGAGTGAGTCTCTTTATTCCAGGGTACTAAATGACTGCAATGTTTGTTTTTCGAGCTTTGGCCGACATGGACGTCATCTCATCTGATCCCATTTCTAACCATGTCGAACCACTGTCCCATGTACTTTGGTTTAGAAATGCTTTTGGAAAACACTTCTTCACCTGGCCCCTGTGCAGGGCACTTAACCCTTAATCGCACCAAACCGTCCCAGTGACTGGGCTAAAATCGTCTAATACATGCTGCGGATGTAAATGTGAATGCTTTAGTTGTCGACTGCATGTGCAGGTACCTGCACTGTGGAGAAGACGGACAGCGACCCGTATGGAGAGAGAGACGAGTCACTCCGACTGTGTGCTGAACCTGGAACAGAAAAAGAGAAGAGAAAGGTCAGGGCATGACTGAACTGAAAACAAAGAAGACCAAAAAAAATCCCTGCTCAACAGCTCAGGAAGAAACTTGAATAAGAAATGAGACTCTTTGTTTACTGATATCAATGACCAGCCATTTAAACGCTCTTTTAAATAAATGGGCACAAATTCCCACAGGCAGATTATTTGATTTTGAGATGAGAAGTCCAACAAGCCCCTATTCAGGTGTCCTGATACTTTTTACCCCATGTAGTGTATTTATAAGCAAAGCATTGGACAGTACAGATGTGCTCACCAGAGGTGCTGCCATGATGAGGATGATAGACAGGCGGGTTAAAGGATGTGCTCAGGGGTGTGTGCGTTTGAGTACAGGAAATCCCGCCCCCCAACCTCTTCTGGTTCCTCAGCTTCTCCTCCCTCCTCCACTTAGCTCTCCGATTGGAGAACCACACCTGTCAATCATCGTTTTCAGTACAGGTCAGTGAACAGAACTCGCTTTTCTTATCAGGAGGGACGATGCATTATTTAATCACTCACAGAATTAAAGAGAATCACAGAGGCGTAGGTTCATGTGAATGTCTGAGCGGTTTAAGGAAAGTTCAAACCTGGATGCGAGCTTCAGGAAGGTCGATTTTGGCTGCAAGTCTCTCTCGGGCAAAGACATCCGGGTAATGAGTCCTTTCAAACTCTGAAAAAGAGATGAGAGGCACATTAAACATAAAACCCCTGATTTCTGTCTGAGGAGTGGCGTGAGTAGAGTACTCAGAGAATCCACTGCTGGCTGATGGGAAAGAACAAAAACATCCGGTCACTTCACACTTCATTTCGAGGGAGTGAGTGTTGGTCTGTGGCCCACTTGGAGGTTGGGCAGCAGTACTGTAGCGGTTATGGTGTTTGACTACAGTTCAGGAGGTCGCTGGTTCCAGGCTGTCACTGGAACCTCTATAGCTGAGATTGTATAGAAGCTTCTGCTAAAGTGTATAGAAGCTTGGTCTAATACTTAAATATAAATGGCAGGGGCATTGTAACAGGAAATTGGAAGTGACCCTGTTGAGAAAAGTAGGACTGGTTGTACCACACCTTTCTCCAGGGCGTCGATCTGTTCCTGGCTGAAGCTGGTTCGGTTTCTCTGAAGTTTGCGTTTCAGCTGCAGATGTAACTGTGCCTCGTCCACCTCGTCCCTCTCGCCCTGTACCCCTCTCTCTGCCCCCGTCATCGTCTGGACGTTCATCTCCTCCAAACAGCCATCTGATAGTGAGAGAGAGATCAGGAATGATCTTCAAAGGTGTTAGTATGAGAACCTGGCCTGATATTTATATGTCTCCCTTTTATCATCTTTGAACAGACCCTGTGTGGCCAAAAGTATGTGTACATCTCTCCTTTAATTGCTAACAGGTTTATAAAAATTTGTATAATTGTAGCAGACATCTGAGGAAATTTTCTGTCCTGTCTTGCTGTCGTTCCCCATCTGCCCCGGGTGTGTGACGGGTGTACCTGTGCCGTGCTGTGGCGTGATGGTGTTGGACTGGTGGTACCAGGAGTCTGTACTCATCCAGCTGGAGCTGCTCTGGAGATTCAGCATGCTGCGTTCCTCATACATAACACGTCACCACTTCACCTGCCTGTGGGCATCGATCTGCTCCTTCCACTCCTCCCTCCGCTCCTCCTGGAGGAAGAGCCGGGGCACATGGTAAACTGATCCGGGCAATATGGGCTTTGCACGTGGGCAACCTTTCAAATACTAGTCAAGCATCCCAACGACTGAGCTACCCCTGCCACTAGGTTAAGGCAAACATAGCGACAGTTAGCATAGGCACTCGACACACTTGGTGTCTAAAGGAGACGACTTTAAAAGCTATTCACACGCTTCTTGTACTACAGGTTAGTGTAGTTTAACCATATTGTGTTAGGTGATGGGGTCTCACAGAGATCTGTATGGCTATAGGCCATGCGACCAACTGTGTGACTCTTATTGCATGATCAATGAGGAGAACCACGATCAGAACTTCACCGCCTTAGAGAAGTCATATCTGACCAGAGCCTGAACTCTCAGCAACTAGCCACGGCAAGTAACCGTTGTAAAGCTTCCACTGTTCATTATACAGTCTCAATCTGTGGTTGCCGTCGCAGCAGTAATCACACACACTTTATTTAGACTCATACAAGTCCAAAAACCGTGTGCCTTCGACCCGGTGAAGAGCCGGTATATGCTCCAGCACCCCTCCCCGACCCAAATTAGGGTCAGGGATTAAAGAAATGTACTGAACAAGTGCAAAAACCCCACAGGCGTCATCCATGTCAGCCCTTCTGGAGTCGCGTCGTTTATTCACGCATTTATCTTAACTAAACATTTTATCCTGCGCAAATCTTCAGACGCAGTTGAATTCTCTAAAATATCAACAAGTTTAAGATCTGCATGAATCGCTCTAGACGTCCCCACTGTTGTTCCTGTGGCTCAGTGCGGTCAAACTACTCTTATTTATACCAGCTGTGGTCATAATCATCATAATCACTATCTCTTATGTGATAATCACAATCGCCTTGAGACTTCTTAAAAATACAAATACATCACAGAGAACAACATATTTATTCACACCTACAAGCTTTTTTTTTTAAAAAAAAAAAAACAAACACAACTATCCTGCTGTAACAATAAAGAACAGAAACCGTGATGGATTAGATGAGAACGGAAAGAAAACTAAGAAAATATGAGCAAGAATTGTTAATTAAACATGACTAGAACGCTCTTAGACCACCTCAAGCCTAAAAGCTTTTGTGCTGTACCTGCTTATTCAGGCACAGAAAAGCCACCAGCGATAATCAATCCAGGCTAATGAAATGATTACATTTTCGGCACCGCCAAATTGATTCTCTAATTCACTAAAGCAGTTTTTGTTGAATTCTTAATTATTTTTGACAACCCACATGAAACCAGAACCTAAATTCATGAACGCTTTCTTTTCTCACAGAGAAATTAACCCATTAATAATAAGCTAAAAGGACAGTTACAAAAATCCTTTAAATCCAAATGCAATTTATTAAATTCTAACCACAATAAAAACATTAAAAATCAAAATCAACGACCAGAGAAATTCCAGGCTGAGCAGTTACAGGTTCATTACAGAATAATGAAACGCTTACTGAGTCATTCTGGATAAAAACGTAGTTGTTTATTATTTCCAATTTCTTAAATAAAATAATCATTTTGTAATTCTTTTGTTTGTTTCTTTTTTAAAATATTGGCTAAACTTGCAGTAAATTTTAAAGTATTTTCTTTGAAATGCTGATATAGCGTTATAGCAATAGGCATAAATGTACATGCAGAGGTACATATTTGCCTCTTATGTATTTTAAATAATGGACGGCTTCATTTAAACACTTGCTATGATTAAAGGATCATATTAAAAACACTACAATAACTCTTTTTCCTCTCACATATATATATTTTTATGAATACAAACTAAACTATATTTGGAAGTGCGAGTAAACGCTGAAGTCTCACCTCGTGAGCTCGGATGCTGATGCGAGAGGGCCGGACTAGTTCAGTCGATCCTCTGGATGGGTGCGCTCATCCCTCTTCGCTTTGTTGATGTTGGAATGTGTTTTGAGAGAGAAGATGAGAAGACGAATGAAGAGAAATAGAAAGATTAAGAGAGTTAGACGGAGCGAATTGGGGGTGGTGGTGGTGGGGGGGGGATGCAACTCATCTGCAGGCACTCGGGTCCTGAGAGAGAGAGAGAGAGAGAGAGAGAGAGAGAGAGGACAGACAGAGTCAGTGTCAGTGTCAGGTCTGCACTTAA
>JAYDZG010000023.1:1365953-1386069 GCA_034509265.1 Microcambeva bendego
TGTGTGTGTTATAAGGGACATAAGCTGAAGGAGAGGCTGACCCCGGTGCTGAATCTCCTAACCGAAAGCTGTAGAGCTCACAAAGAAACCAGACACTACCTCAGACAACAGGTACCGACCTCACCCTTACCTCACTCACTTCACCCGCTTCACCCGCTTCACCCGTCTGACACGAGCGCCCCTCGCTGTGATCGGTCAGGTCCTGCCCCCGCTGAGAGACGTAGCTCTGAGGCCGGAGCAGGGGGACACTCTCCGGAACAAACTGGTGCGCCTCATGACCCACGTGGACACCGAGCTGAAACACTGCGCCGCAGAACTGCTCTTCGTGCTCTGCAAGGAAAACGGTACGCGAATGGTCACGCTCATGTTTTATAAGCCTTTTCTTTCTTTTCTGTTGTAAATAATAACGACTAACCACAAAATTAACCACGAGCAGCCTAATTAATCTGTGTGTGTGTGTCAGTGAGCCGGTTCGTGAAGTACACAGGTTACGGGAACGCGGCGGGATTGCTAGCGGCGCGAGGTCTCCTCTGCGGCCGGAGCTCGTCCCCTCAGCCTCACTACTCCAGCGACTCGGACTCGGACACAGAGGAGTACAGACAGGCCAGGGACAGGATCAACCTGGTCACAGGCCGCGTGGAGGAGCCCCAGCCGGACCCCATGGAGGGGATGACCGAGGAGGAGAAAGAGGCCGAGGCGGTGCGCCTCATGGCTTTGTTCAACAGGCTCTCCAGGTGTGTTTGGGATTCGGATATGCTTAAGCATGTCTGTCACCCTCTGGCTTACATGGATTAGATTCGGTTGTATTTTATTTTATTTTCCAGGAATAAAATCATTGAGCCGTTGATAGTGACAGGAGATGGACGACTAGAGCCGCTATGTGGCCATATGAGGACCAGCACCTTAGAGGAGGAGGAGGAGGAGGAGGAGGACGAGGAGGAAGAAGATGCAGACTGTAATGACTTAGATTAGTTCAACTCCTTATCTCTGTTTATTCAGAATGTAATACTAGTGCTAGATCCAGTTTGTTAATCTAAAAAACACTATCATCTTATTTATATCTCTGCACTTATATTACATGCTGGTCAAAACAGTGAGGGTTCGAATATTTATTCGGTTTTACTTTTCTTAAAATATAATTTCTGTTTTGTCTTGCCTATCAAGCACAAAGCAGTTTTCTTCCACCCAGACCTTGGTAAGACACCGTATGAGGTTATTAGCAGTAGTTATTGAGAACAACGAGACAAAAATCTGACCAAGTGAACGGCATCAAATAGCTTTTGCTTCCTCCTAGTGGACATTTTGAGAAATGCAATTTAATGCAGCTTAAAACAAAAGTGGTGCATGTTCTCCCCAGGTCTGCGTGGCTTTTCTCTTGTTTGAAAACCTGCCAGTAGGCGTGTAGTCGCCGCTCTAAATTTCTTGGGTGTATTTTGGTCTTTTGTGTAGTGTTTGTGACCCCGAATCCATCTGACACGCCCTGCAGCGCTGAATATAAATATAAGAACTAAAAATGATTACAAAGTAGATCATGATGACCTGTCGGCTGCAATAGTAGATCTCGAAGGCACAATAGTGCGGGCAGCCCTGTCGTAGATGAAACATTAATGGGTGTAAGATTTGGGTGTATTTGGGACGCTACAGCGCCGTAGCCATAAGTGGAACATCAGGGTCTCCTGAATGGTCTCCATCAGGCTTTTGGAGAGCATTCTGAGCACGTCTGAACAGCACATCCTCACACAATCACACAATATATTGTTATCACGGCCTCGGGGCTGCCGGTTTGAAAGATTGGGCGAAAAGGAAAATGGCCCGAATGGCAGATCTGTATGAAAAACTCTCGGGCGTGTAGGATTCGGGGCGCGGCCCTGCAGAAAATCCTTTTCATCAACTCGAACGGAGCAAGAAAGAGACGAACAGACAAAAGAACGACAGCCATCATCACCGACGGAAAAACGCTGGCCCGGGTTGCCATGACTGCGTTCCCATGGTAACAACAGGAATCCAGAGTTCTCCGGATTAAGGGGCTTTTTTTTTTTTATCCTCTACACACCCCCCCACCATCCCCCTCATCCTTCCCAAGAGCGGCACGTTTACCTCGAATGAGATCGAAATCTAATGCCGCGATCGGCGTAATGAAAGCATATTAGCGGCTAAATAAAAAACATTTCATTTCCCGGGCCCGCTCTCGCGGAGACGCGCGCTCGCTTTTCCCCCCCCCGCCGGGGCCGGAGCGAGGGTGGTAGCGTGGAGTGCAATAGGAGGCCGTTGAGCCCGCCGGGGTATCGTGATGTGATCCCTCAAGTCCTCGGAGTCTCGCGTATTGCTAGGACCTCTCCTGTAGCGGCGTAGATGCTAGGCTGTGTTCGAGTGAGAAGTCTGTAAATCGTCATCATTTAAATTAAAATGTTACCCTGTTTCTGGATCTTCATGATATTCTCATGATGATCATTTTGTTCTCCGCAGCTGGGGGACCCCTGGTTGAAGTCGAGTTGGGCCCTTTTTTTACCAGGCGCCTCTCTCTCTGCCAATCAGGGTCCCTACAGAGCATTTATAGAACCCACCCACATAGTCCGCTCATCCCTTCCTGCATGCACCAGCAAATGTACCCGCTAGATGGCGCAGAGTATATTGAAGGCTACTGGAGTAAGTTTAAAAAAAAAAGGGAAAATTAATGTGCATCAATGTGACCTATCCCCAGCATGTTCTTTTCTTTAAATGCTGTTTATATTGTTTAAATGTAATTAACAATATATTTCCATTTGCAGATTTCTATAGTGAGCCATACAGGTTCGTGTGAACTTAAATAAATCGTGGAATTTGACCATGGGTGTCCAGACATGTGCAAACAACAGCCGTACTTTAAAAAATGTTAAATGTGATGTAACAAAGGTTTTGTGATTTTCTACTTTTATTAGTCTTTACTTCACTTCAAAGTACTAAGAAAAGTCTGACCGACTTCTATCTCAATGACTTAATGATTGCAAATAATGCAGGTCTATCACCATCTACTGATCATAATTTTGTGAAAAGATTCAGTGGATCTGAAGAAATCTTAGTCCATTTTGGCAAGAACCAAAACCACTGATTGTGTGTGTGTGTTGATCAAGTAATCAACACAGACTTAATGATGTTTTACACCAAATCTCTGGGCTCAAGAGATAGTAGACAAAAACAACCATCCAGACTATAATCAGCAAAGAGTCGAGAAAGCCAACACACGTGATTGTATGATGGTGCATGAGTGCCCCAGGTTTTTATAACTGTGCTGCAGACATCAAATCCTACAAATTCTAGTTTATGTTGACAAAATACAGTTAAGTTGGTCAGTAAAAACATTGCGAACGTTTCATCTGTACTTCAGTGTGAAATAAATGAAATAAAACAAAATCACCGATACTTGTTTTTTAATGCATCTTACAAAATGTCCCAACTTTTCTGAAAAATGAGCTCTATACTTTTTGATGAACAGAATAAAAGTCTCTTCCAGGCCCCGTCACCATTTTCATCGCTTCATCATTTCTCTGATTTTATTTGGGTTTGTCAGTTACAGGCGCGCTCGCTGTCGGACTGAATGGGAGCTTGAGACCGAAGTAACTGTACAATATTTACACAGAGAGAGAGAGAGAGATCAAAGAAATGGGCGGAGCTCCAAAATAATAACAATAATTAATATGATATTAAGAATAAGAATAATTATCATAGCAAACGACCAACAAATAAAAAACAAACACAGACATTTTCACATTGAAAAGTTGTAACATCACTCGGCACCATCGCGCTTTCTTTGAGAAAACGGATAGATGCACGATTTCCCTTTTTTTTTCTTTTAAAGAACAAACAAAAACACCTTTTTTTTAAAACTTTAAATACATTATTCCTTGCTCTTTTGTTTCTGAGGAAAAAAAATGACATCACATAGATTAAACTCTTCCTTTAAGTCCACATCATCCAGCTCCCTTTTTCAGTAAGTTTTTTCAGGAGCAGAAAAGGCAGGGTGAGCCATTTTATGTACACCTTAATAAAACATGTATTATTATTCAAAATAATAACAGCAATCGTCCCCCAGCTTTTGCCTTAAAGGGATTGTTACAAATGTCCTTGTATAAATAATACAAATCATAATTATCAATCATACATATTTATACATTAAAGAGTGAGCTTGGGACGTCACGTTCAAAGCTCACCTCCGCCAAAACACGAGGCTCTAACCCTGTTCCCCTTGGCATCGTCTTTACAAGCTTCACATATTCACACGTCTTCTTCTTCTTCTTCTTCTTCTACGCCCCCTTTTTTCACATCATACAAGAAACGAAATGCAAAGTGTCGCGCAAAAAATATCTTCAAGTCATGATGCCAGAGCGGATCAAAGCTCGCTCTTCGAATACTTGGTCAGGAACTTGTAATCCAACACCCAGCTGCTCGGAGATCTGTGATGGTACCATCAGCTCATTCCTCGCCTCTTTTGGTGCCCTCCCGAAGCACGCTTTGACCTCCACCTCCTATGACTTGTTGCTAAGGGTGAGCAGTTCCACAAAGGAGTTGAAAAGGGTTTCCAACCAGCTCTGGTTGGCCATGCACTGCTGGACCACCTCCTCCTGCCCCGGGTCATCATCTGCAGACTGCTCTATACTGTCCGTCTGACACAGAGGGAGGGAAAATAGAAGAATTGAGAATGCATTTCACTTCTACATCTGCAAACTTGCTCTCCGGGGTACGCGGTAGTGAAGCGGTGGAGCTATTCCTTTCATTGCATTTCTCTGTACTGATCTCATCACGCAGCTTGTATTGGAGATCAGTTGGAAAATAGAAACTATTTTTAAAGCACCAGTCCACACGTAGAGCCGACTTCTAAGAACCGAAACAGAGCTCCATAGAAGTGAGGTGAATATTTTAAAAACATCAAATCAAAAAGTTACTCAGACGACACTGTGGTTAATCATGCAAGACCATTATCGCCGTGATTCAGGGTTCGAATCGCTGGTGGTGCTACATTGCACCCAATGATTCTGAGAAAACTTTAAAATATTAAAAATATATATATATTTAAGTAAATACGTTGAACTAGAACTTGCATGAATAAATATATATATAATATACAATATATATATATACAATTAAAATTACACAAAACCCCACAAGACCAAAATCAAAACATTATTCATTGAATCAAATGACTGTGAGCAGGAACCGAAGCTCCGGTGCTATAATGGAGCCACTTTTTATGTAGCTTCTGCGTTTGAAATTGTGATGTTTTTAACATTATTTGATTAAATGTAAAGCGTTGTTTACTACATTTCAATGCTGGGGAGCAACATGGAAGTTAGCAAGCGCTATACGGCTAACGATAAGGCTAACACATTTCTGCAGCCAGCTAAAGACAAGCTTGGCGGTTTTAGCTTTTATATTAAGTATTTTCTTTTTAATAGCTTGTACGTGTAATCATTTAACGTTTGAAATCCAGCAATAAGTCTATCAATACTTTCCAAAAGATGCTTGACATGAACACAAGGTGGCAATGTGATGTTTAGCAAAGCAAAGTAACGTTAACGTGTGCATTAGCACTGATCAGCGTCTCTTTATAACATTGAAAGCTTTTAAAGTTTACTTACATTTGTGAACTGTACATGGCATTATTCATAAAGTGCATGTTGCTACTTGTTTTTATTATTATTATTATTAAGTGTTTGATTATTTATAACTGGTTCTCTGAGCCATACCTCAAGTATTTCAACAGTTTCTTAAAAATAGTTCCTATGCTTTGAATCAATTCATTTATTTTTAGCCAATTATTGTCAGACTGGCCAGTAGCAGAGCTGAGATTCGAACTCATGAATCTTAGCTCTGGTGTGCAAGCATGTTTTGCTGCTAACTAGCTACAATTGTGATACAAAAGTTGGCAATCTGCAAGATACTGTATTAAAATTACACAGATTTGTACGTAACAAAGCAGTACCTCCTTCTTGCAGTGCAGAAAGGTGTGATATTTATAATGATGCAGGGAGTGGTACAGGCTGTAGATCCGGCACGTCTCTGTCGAAAGCTTTATGTCCTGAAATAATCCCCAGAAATAAGTAAGAAGAAACAAAAAAAGGTCCCTGTATGCCGTCAAATGTTTACATTCACTTGTATTTGTATGTATTGTTGTGGTCTTGATTTATGCAGCTGTTTAAGTCTGTGACTGAAGGATGCACACAGACAATCCAAAACATTAGGACCGCCATCAAATATGTGCGTGACGATGCCTATAATTTAAGGCAGAGGATTTGTGTAATAAAATATATATTAAATACAAAAACCTGATGATTCAGTCACAGAGCAATTGCAGAAATCAATATTTTAAAGATCCTTAAGTAACGGACTACAGCTCTTAGCATTGTTGCTTGCCTGTTGTTTGGGCAGACTCTTTTTTACACGGTTGAGCGTTTTCCGGTTGTATCCTTCCCCTCCGAGACGCACTTTCACTGTGCCAGATTCCAAAGCATCTGCACTTATCTGAGGATACATGTGCAGAGCTTCCTGCACAACATACACAAAAGAACATGCTGAGAGGGATCCAAAGCTGCAGTGATTTATTTTTTTTCTTCCTCTCTAATCCTTTTCGGTACGTTCCATTATTTAGGAGTTACCCGATGAAACGACAGAGGCGGCCTTCGTTACCTGGTGCTGGGTGTTCATGTTTGCCCTCCTCATCAATCTGCGCTTCTGTTCGTTCAAGATGCTGTCGATTTTCCTCATGGGCGGGAGATAAAGTTCATCTAGAAACAAGACGAAGACATTAGCGTCTGTAAAATGCGATTATTTTAGGCATTAAGTTGGCGGGTTCTCTCTGTGGTTCGTACCGTTGGTGTCCTCCAGGGCTTGGATCATATCGGGATCGAGTGCTGTGCTCACCAGCATCTCCACATAGCTGCGGAACATCTCTCTCATCGCCCGACTGTTTACTGAACTGCGCACTGAGCCTGAGAGCAGTACAAAAACACTTTGACTTTAACACCAAAAGTCAAAATAGCAGATCTTTTTGCTTTGAATCTTACACTTACGCTACGAGACCAATGCAATACTTATTCTATAATGTTTTCGTTAGCAATATTTAGCAGAGCAATCACTTTCCTTGGCTATGTTGTTCCGTGCCATCGCACAGATCAATCACTGGCAAAAGGCGGCGCATGATTGATCGTGCACGAGTGATAGCGGAGACTAAATTACATTATCCCACACATGCAGAAGAGGAGAGCCAATCACCTGAGACACCCACAGAGATGATGGAAAAAGCATCGTTTAAGACCTCCCAAAACATAAGGAAGGTGAATTGGCTGTCACTATTGGAGTGTCAGTAAGTGTGTGAACAATTAGGTGAAAGTGTGATGCGATGTATCACTCTAATGTTCAGAATGAATAATGAGCAGGATAAAGAAACCAGGGGGAATAAATCCCAAAAAAGAGAGAAGAAGCCAGAGCCAGAAGAAGATTGTTTATCCTCAACTGCTTGAATTTTAAGTCGATTCGGATAAAAGAAATGAAAATTATGTGAATGACAAAGCCACACAGATACACACCTTCATCCTCACTCGCTGATGGAGAGGAGTCGGAGTCCGAGGAGGGGACATCATTGAGCCACCTCTTCCTCTTCTTTGGGGGTGGTTCAGCCTTCACTTTAACTGGCCTGCTCCTGGTTTTATCCACTCTCTTCTCTCCTCCTGGTCCTCCTCTCTTTTCCTCCTTCACCCTGACTCGGTCCGCCGCGCCTCCTCTCCTCTCAGACTTTTCCTGATTCAGACTGACCTGGAGCTTCTGGTCTTCTCGTTCTTTCTCCCTCTCTTGTTCCTTCTCTCGCTCCTTTTCCCTCTGCTTCTCTTGCTCTTTCTCCCTTTCTCGTTGTTTCTCCCTCTCGTCTTTTTCCTGATCTCTTTGTTTCCCCTTTTCCCTTGCTGGCTCTTTCTCTCGCTCCTTCTCCCGTTCATTCACTTTTTCCATCTCGTGTTGCTTCTCCCGCTCTGACACTTCTCTTGCCTTCTCTTGTTCCTTTTCTTTCTTCTCTTTCCCATGCTCCCTGGTCAGCTGTTTCTCCCGCTCTCTCTCTTCCCTTTCTTGCAGTCTTTGCCTCTCGCGCTCTCTTACCTTTTCTTTCTCCCTCTGTTCTGCCACTTTCTCCTTCTCTTTCCTTTCTCTTTCTTTGGCCCTCTCTCTTTCCCTAAGTTCATGCTGCTCTCTTTCTCGTTGTCGTACTTTTTCTCTGTCCTCGCGTTCCATGCGGGGCGGAGTCTGACTGCGGACGGTAGGCGCTGGCTTGAGGAGTGCTTGGCGTCTGAATGGTAAGAAGTGGTTTTGCACAGAAAAAGAACAAACAGGTCTTAAAAACATGAAAAATACATGCGATAATTGACTTCAATAACATGCAGATTATTATTTTTTTTTAACTCAGACTACCTGAGCGTTATGCCCGCTCTGTGCCATGGTTTTCGTGAACACACTCTCACATAATCCTTCTTATTTACATTCTCCAGGAACTTCACGTACAGCCTTTGGTACCGCATCTTGGCATCGCCGAAGTAGCCCAGGTACTGGTGCGAATTGACAGACAGAAAGGAATCACAGTTAAACCGAGAACAAACATTTCATGACTCACACCAGAATTGGCTGGAGGCTGAAGCAGACTGGCAAACAGATGATGAAAAGCCTCTCTCGCTGTTTGAGGAGGTCGGGATAGAGGAAGCAATCGCACCACTCACATTGCTGGTGGCGCAGAACTGCCGTTGACCATCCTTAATCTCAGGAGCGAATTTTTGCAGCAAGGCTTTCTGCACTCTCCATATTGGTGGAGGCTCCCTTCCTGTCTGCAGAGCCAGCTTAATAAGAGAGAATGTGAATAAGGGAGGATGAATAAAGGAAGGGCCAAAACCACCCAATATCACGTACAGATAACACTTGAAACCCCTCACAGTAATTGATGTTAACATATGTTTAAAAAGGTTAATAAACTCAGGTTACCTTGAGGGTGCCGATGTCTTCGGTGCGCACAACAAACTCATCCCTTTCTCTAAAAATTCCCTCGCCGCCGCTCTCGCTGTCCTCGTCTTCGCTCTCTCCAGCGATCGCCGCATTGTTTTGCTTCTTGGCCAGGTGGAGGGAGGTGATCTGAGGGGCAGGGGCATCATCAGGGGTAGGTGGGGTCTGGGGCGAGGGCTGTGGCAACTCCGCTGGTGGAGGAGGTGATGAAGATGGTGGAGGCGTGGCAGATGGAGGGAGGGTGGGAGGTGGAGGAGATGGAGAGGGTAGGGCAGGGGGAGAAGGGCTGGGGGGAAGAGACTGATAAGGCAGAGAGGCATTTAGAGGCTGGGGCTGAACCGCTGGATGCTTTTGCAGTTGGGGCTGCGGCAACGGCTGCAGGCTCTCCTCTGGCGCAGGAAGGGGCGAGGGAAGAGAGAGTGGAGGTGGAGGAAGAGGCGATAGAGAAGATGAAGTAGGAGTGGATGGAGAAGGACTTGTAGGGGAAGGTGGAGCCGGGGCAGAGGTAGCTGAGGGCTCGGATAAAGAGTCTGTAAAAGGAAAACAGGCAAACATAACGGAAATATTAAAACCAAAAACATACTTTCAACCGGCCATGTGACCTTGGTGGGATTCATGAGTTTGTCCACTTAAAAATAATCAGTTCCTAAGCATTTCTTTGAAAAAGCACACTGTTGATATATCTCGAAAGGGTAAACTCTAGAAATATGTTGGCCTAAATCTATTTGTCTACAAATCCCTCACCAATCCCTGATCATTTTGACCTGGAGGAACACTTACCTTCAATTTTGGGAGCGCTTAGCACACCACACTCCTCATTCTCCTTTGCCTCCTCATTCCTTCCTTCGTCTCTCTCATTTCTTTGCTCTGCAATGTTGTTTTTTATTAAATGTTCCTGTACCTCCACCACTTTGTTTGGCTGCATTGTTTCCTCTGGCAGGTCCTCTGACCCATAATTCCTCTCAGGTACATTCTCCTTCTCTGGAGAGTGTTTGTAGTGCTGTGCGTTTATCTGGGTGTGTAAGTCCTGCTCGTGGGTTGACCCGGGAGTCTCTAGATCGGACAGAGACTCCGAGACAGGAATTGGAGGCGGCGTATTCAGAGGCTGGTTGTCTTCGGGAGGAAGAGACGTCGTGGGAGGAGGTGGAATTGTGGCTAGGCCGTGGGGTGTGTCGTAGAGGGCAGATATTGCTGAGGAGATGCTCTTCTGCAGGTCCTGGTTCTTGCTCACGGAGTCTTCCTCGTCTGAAGAGAAGGACGGTAGCGTTTCCAGGTTCCTCTTGAGTTCTTCATCCAGGCGCTTGCATGGCGAAGGGCAGTTACTAAGTGCGAGACCACCGTCGCCTTCCGTGTCTTCAAACGTTGGTGGAGATGAGGGCGGGGAAGGAGGTGGCGGGGATGATAAAGGACGAATTCCTCCCTTCACCGAGGGCTCGTCAGCGGCGCCGGATTCATCAATGGGGAGCGGGCCAGCTTGTGGCTTCTTCTCTGTTTTTAGAAAGTCCAGAAAGGAAGTGATGAAGCCCGACTTCAGCTCGGATGGCTTGTCCTCACTTTGAGATGCGGATAAGGGCTTTAAGGAGAATAATCACACATTGTGAATACAAGAAATTAGATACAAGACCTTAAAGAACACAGACTTCAAATGTTCAGCTTCAACTTATAACTTTAGACGGATAGTTTTCCTGGATTCCCTTTACAGTTTTCATTTACTGCTACACAAACCTAATTTACATTTTGTTTAGAAAGCAAACATTTTGTCCCTGTGACCAAAAAAAAAAAAAAACTTATGCAGCATCATAACTGGGTCACTGCAGGCTTTCGGACCAGTCGCAAAACACGATTTCACATTTCTTTCACATTTCTGGCTTCTTTTTGTGCCACCCTTCATCCAGGCCTGGGCTCTGCAAAGCTCGTGATATGCTTGACTGGTGCGCATTGCTCCCAGCCACCCAACTTTTCTCTCACTGGTTTTTCTTTTTCTTGCTGCATCCTTTTAACAAAGCAGTGTGTGGAAGCTTTGTGCTAACTCAACGTCATTATTATCGCTTAGAGTTGATGCATTTGTTTTTTTCCGTCAATGTCCGTAAAGCTCTCAAATAGGGATTATTTTCACATATTTGAGATGCAAACAGAAATCAGTTAACAAAGTAACAAAGAATACAAAACCGATTAAATTTCAGTACGCATCTATGTATGCACACATCTATGTGTCTATATCTACAAATACACACACGCACGCATACATATATTTACATATAAATGTTTTGTCTAAGCTATTCTTCTGAGAATATTCTGCTGAGTACAATAATGCACAGGATACAGGATGATCTGCTTTGCCGTGCTTGGAACAAAACAAAAAGAGCAGCTTAAGGGAAATAAATGTAATTTTGGTAATAGACCAAAATGGGATAATTGATTAAAGGACTGAATACTTTTGCAGAGCGCGAAGTATTAGGTGTGTCTACGGGGAGGTAATACAGCAGGGGGCTGGATGCTGGTTACTATGAATGGGTAACCATGGCAACAGCTACCCTGGCAACAGCCTGCTCTCTCTCTCTCCTTTTTTATTTATTTTTTTTTTTTAAAGAACAGATAGATTGTGGCAGGCTGTCAATCATCACAGGCTTTGAATCGTACTGCTCCCTCTAGTGGAGCCTAAAACCGAGGCACGCTGAGGACAATGTGGTCAGCGTGCACGGCGTTAATATACTTCCATAGGATTCTGACATTATTGAAATATTTATTGCGTCTGCACAACTGTGCAACTGTTCATTCACGGATCTCACAGTTCTCAATTGATATTTAAACAATCTTCTTACTGAGCCGGACAGTTTCTGCATGGTCGCCCAGGTCTCTGGCGTCAACTGCTCGTCCATGTCTCTCTCCCAGGACATCTGTGAGGGGAAAAAAAGACAATCTTCACATCATACGTTCATGCAGTAGATAAAGAAATCCGTGCATTACATTGCTTTTTCTTATTCCCTCACTTCTCTTCTGAGGTTACCTGTTGCTGAGGCAACAAGAGAGATTTCACAAGTGCAGATGTACACAAAGGCAAAGAGGGAAAAAAAAAAAGTTTTAGTCATTTAAAAAAATCGTCCGTGTGCTCAGTACACGCAAACAGACATTTTCATCTCCATCGTGATGGATTTGTGATTCGTTATTTACAATTGTAACCATGGACATGCTAAGTTTGGTCATCGGATGCTGAGAGTTCCTGAAATGTCCTATGCAAATGATATCTCGTATTGATCCAGTATGATTGCACACTGGCTCAGTGTCAAGATTAAACCTCAGCGTCATCAGATTTCAGCAGCACAGTACTGACAGGTACTGATGCAATACTGACAAGAGCTGGAAAATATTGGGAAAATATATATTTCAGAAACCTACAAAGAACAAAATTAAAACGTCTCCTCAAAAACGTATTTATTAAATGCCCATTAAGCATTTATTAATGTTTAAGGATTTAATAGAATAGAACAGAACGCCTTTATTTTGTCATCACACATATACAGACAGCCACTGTACGGCGCCCCTGGAGCAGTGAGGGTTAAGGGTCTCGCTCTAGGACCCAACAGTTGGTTGCCTAGCAGAGCTGGGATTTGAACCCCCAATCTCTGGTTGATAGTCCAAAGCTCTACCCACTAGGCTCCCACCATCCGCTAATGTCACATACTTAAAGAGGACAATGATTAGATAAAGAACAAAAACTTGTTCTGTTTGATGTACCTCCTGGTCCTTCTGTTTCATCTTATCCTGAACTGATGTGGGTCCAGGGCTCAGCCCGAGAGACGGTGCAGACCCTACAGAGCCATCGGACAGAACGGGGTCTGTGCTTGACAAGGAGTCTGTCCTCAAGAGGGATTCCGACGAAGGCATTGAGCGAATAGGTAGCTTGATCTAGAGCCGAGGCAAAGACATTGAACGTTACAAAGAAAGTTGAACTGTGGCGTGTTAATATATTATTTAAATTGGAAATTGAAATACTTTCACTGACCTTAATTGGTTTGATGGGCTCCTGATACTGCTGTGGAGTGTGATGTTGTTGATGTTGCTGTGTTTGCTGTTGATGTAAGTGCTGGTGGTGTTGTGCATGTAAGTGCTGCTGTTGGTGCATGTGTTGCTGCTGTGGGTGAAGATGCGACTGTGACTGTTGATGGTGGTGCATCTGTTGTTGTAAGTGTTGTTGCTGATGTTGCTGTTGAAGTTGTTGATGATGTAGATGAGGTGGTTGTTGATGAGGTGGCTGTTGATAATTTTGTCCTTTGTTTATATCTTGGTGCATCCCCAACATGAGATCATCTTTTCTGCCCCGACCCCTTCCTCGTCCACGTCCTCTTCGGCTCTCCCCGGCACCAGGTCCCATAAGACCCCGGCAATAAGGAGGCTCTGGAAGCGGACGGATACGTGGTCTACCTCTTGGTCTCGGAGGCCCCTCTCTTTTAGGTTTAGTTGGCTTTCTACCCCTCTTTTTTGGTCCATCATGGGGAAGCAGCTGTGGAGGAGGCCCAAGAGATTGGTACCCTGAGCTGTTGCAGAAATCCAAGTCACCCATTAGTGGACTTAGGCCACCAACCCCAGAACTTCCACTGGACTTTCGACAGCTAGACACTAAATCAGGGAGCAAATCCGGGAGCCGCCTACTGTTGAGTCTAATGTCAGCAGGAACGTTTGCTTTATCCTCATCATCCTCAAATTCATATTCCTGGGCATAGGTTTTTTTAGTCTGCGGTTGGGAATTGGGGTCCCTCCGCTGTTTCAAAAGGTGAAATGAGCTGGTCTTTAGGAGTTTCTTGGGTTTAGAAGAACAGAAGATGGGTGAGGTCAGGCCACCTGTTCCAGAACCACTTCCCACACCTGACGCTCCCATAATTTTGTTCCTCGTTCCATCTATTCCAGACCCTGTGCCACCCATCACCATGCCTGGGGCCTGAGACTGAATCAGGCCCAGTTGCTCTGTATTTACAGTCGATGGGAGTTCATGAGTTTTAAGTGAGTCTAAATCTAGATGCATGGTGCCATTGCCCGAATCAGAAAGACTAGGACAGTATGGTCCATAGCCCTGGTCACCATGAGGACCCATCATTTCATATCCACCTGGTCCACCTGCCTTAACTGACTCTATGCCATCTTGAACATTCATTTGCCCCTCAGACACAATGCCCTGCCCTCCTTGTCCTGCACCCGCTCCACCTGCACAATTTGATTTGTAGTCCTCGGAACAAAACATGTCCTCCATTCCTGGAAAAAAGGATCGATCTTCATCTTGGAGAAGAGAATCAGGGAAACAAATGGAGCTCAGCGGCACAAACCGGTGCTGTTGTTGTTGGCTCTGGCCTTGACTTTGTGTTTGTTTTCCTACAGGACTTGTTTCAAACTGGTGATCTTTGAGTTGATCTAGCTGGGGCTCAGGTTCCCTTGGCTGGGCCTGGGGTTGCAGAGCTCCAGGGTTTGTCGGAAGGTGGCGAGGATGCTGATGGGAGTGCTGGTGGTGTTGGTGGGGCTGTGACTGGTGGTGAGACTGGGGGTGTCTGTGGTGTGGACCCATGTGATGCATGTGAGATGGAGGTGTCATGCCCATATTTGATTCGCTCAGGAAATCATGAAGTTCTGAATGAGCTTGTGAAGGATGGTGGTGTGAGGGCATTCTATGTTGCTGCTGCAATTGTTGCTGCTGTCTTTGATGTTCATTTGCGGTTCCATCGCCACAAACGGCTCTGTCAGTGGGCCCGGCATTTTCACGGCTGCTTGTTCGTGAGAGTGACTGTTCGAGTAATTCTAGTTGAGAGACAGAATTCTGACCTGTAGACTGACTTTGGTTTTGCTGTAGTTCACATCCATAGTGGGACTCCAAAGATTGAGACTGAAGTTGAAGCTGAAGCTGAGAAGTCTGAGACTGGGCCTCCATTCCTCCACCATTTACAGGGCCAAGAGTTGATCCCATTAAAGCCTGCTGACTCAAAGGGTGCTGTGATTGCTGGGAGACCTGTTGAGTGTCAATCTTGTTGGGTGTGGGTTGGGAAAGGACAGACTGGAGAAGGTGAGCTTGTTGAGATTGCTGTGTCTGCTCCGGTGGTGAGTCCAAATGGGAAAGGGAAGTTTGGGAGCGTTGTTGTAACTCAGGAGTTTTTCGCATGTAGGTTAGCTCAGATGGGTCATTATTTTTTTTGAGTTCTGCATGGGAGTGAGCGAGGGAATGGGGGTGAGAGTGCTGTGCTAGTTGGGAGTGCTGCGAGTGTGAAGAGTGGTGGTGTGCCTGGTGAGCATAAGAGTCTCCTCTACCATAATGGACAACAGAGCCAAGAGCATCATGTTGGTGAATGTGAGAAGCATGCTGGTGGGAATGAGAAAGTGCATCAATCCCCCCTCTACCTCCATTTGTCCCAGCTCCAGATACTGGCCTTTCGGTTTTTGTTTGGTGCTGCTGCTTCTTTAAAGACAGTTCCATCTGGTTTTCTAGACAAGTCCCCGTTCCAGGGTTTGTTGTGTCTGCATCCACATTATTTGTGGCATTATTAGTGCGAATGACACTTTGTAGGTGGTAACGTTCAGACTCAGAGGCCTTGTTCAGTTCGTAGGCAGACATTCCTTTTACTCCTTCCCTACTTTGTGTCAGTGATTGCTGCTGTGATGACTGCTGCTGGGAAGTCACCTGTGGTGCCTGTTGCTGGGTGTGGTGCTGAGATGGATGAGGTGCCGGGCTCTGGGAGTGCAACAGGTGTTGAATTAGGAAATCATCATCATCTTCGTCCTCCTCTTGGGATCGCTCAATGCCAAGCATGTTAGACTCTGACTTGGTCTTGGGTGGTGCCGAATGATAAGGCTGTGTCTGAGGTTGTGGGGCTCGTGTGTCCGAGTACCCCTGTGGAGAAGTTAAAAAGTTTGGGGAGAGCACTGAGGATAAGTACTTACTGCCCCCACCTCCTCCTGGAGACTGTGCAGGATGAGTGGGTGCAGGTGAATGCAGTCCAGGCCGTACAATTCCAGAGTTTATTGATGGAGAAGGGCTTGAATCTGGAAGGTGGAATGATCCTCCACCACCACCACTTACAACACTGTTACTGCCTGTGGCAGCAGCACCGACCCCTGCTGAGCTGGTACTAGAACTCGCTGCACCTGAACCTGCTCCAATTAGAGCAGGTGAATGACCTGTACCATCATAGCCTATAGGACTTCCTGCTCCACCAAGGGAAGGGGGTAATGAACCATATCCTGATTCAGAACCATATACCCCATCACCTGAAAATGAGCGTCCTGTTGCACCAAGACCACCATACCCCTTTGCTGATCCCCCAGGACCAGAGCTCACTTCCTGGGCCTGAGGAGAACTGAATCCCCCATAAGGCTGAGACATGTGAGAGGGGGGAGGCTGACCTGGGGAAAATGACTGTGAGTGCTGCTGTGGCGGGGTTTGACCAGAAAGTCCAGAGGTGGGCTTGACAGGAGCTACAGGGGAGCCATAATTGGAAAGGCAGCCTTTAGATGAAGGCTGTTGTGTTGCAGAAGATGACACAGGAAGGGGAGGTGGGGGTGGCGGGGGTGGCTGGGGTGCAGATTGGGGAGGCGGTTGCTGTCTTGAAGGAGCAGAGGAGGAGCTTGATGAAGCGCTGGGGTTAGAGGAAGTGGAGGACGAGGAAGTTGTAGATGATGCTGAAGGAGGAGTGTGAGGAGTTCTGGATGAAGTAGAGCTAGATGAAGAATAGCCACTACTGGAACTGGAATTTTTTGTGGTTTTTCCAACACCACCTCCAGGGGCAGTTGATGAGGTGGTTGAGGAGGAGCTGTATGGGGGCTGCACTATAGGACGGTAGACTTGGTCAGATCTGGGTGAGGGCTTTGGGTCAGACGATGGACTTTGATTACCCAGAGGGCTGCAGTTCATCCCGCCATGCCGATGGTGGGGGATCTGCTGATACCCTGACACTCCACAACTAAGATAATGCTGCAGAGGATGTGGTGTGGAAGAGGACAGTTGAGATTGTGCAGGAGAAGGTCTCTGGTAATGCTTAATCACACTGTCTTGCCTTGAAATGGCTCTGTCTTGAGGAGTCGGAGTCTGTGAGGGCACGGCTGCCGAGGAGAATACAGAGGGATTGTACAGATGTGACGACTGGTCTTGAAGCTGGGATGAAAGAAGATTAAACTGATGGGGGGGGAGGTGGCGGGCAGAGGATGATGTGGATGCCTGAGGCGGAGGAGCACTTGAGGGCTCCTGAGTGCCTCTGTACGCCGCTGCTGCACTTTGTGAGGAAAGAAGACGGTCAAAGCCCAGACTGGACTGGGTGGGTGTTTTAATGTGCAGCAAAGGGTCGTGAGGTGAAAGCAGACCGTTGGACGTCGGGCTGAAGGTGGGTGTTTCCTGGAGCGACAACGACGGGGTCACTCCTGGGAAAGAGCGGCCTGAAAAGGAGGCAGGATGCTGATATGCCGACAAGGCAGAGGAAGAGGGAAAGGAGCCAGATCCAGGCAAAGCACTGGAGATGAAGAGCTCAGCTGGGGCTGGGGTATGCATTGCTATAGCAACAGAGTGGAAGATAGACAAAAGCATCAGGATCAACAGGTCAAAATTATATGATCGTAAATGTCTGTCTTTGTACTGTGCATTTACTCATACAGTGCAAAAACTAGGTAGCATGCACAAATGAGGGCAGAAATAATGTGGCACCTACCAGTCTGCCATGAGGGGGTACGGAACTGAGAGAGGAGGGAGGAGGCAGAGGGGGTAGTCTGTGGACCTCTGGATTCCAAAGCGGAGATTAGGTTCATTACTGAGGCATCAGGTCCAGATGGACTAGCATGGTGTAATCCCGTATCAAACAAACCCGAAAGCCCTGAGTGAGAAGATTAAGATTAATAAGTAAGCATTGTTCAATGAAAACAGCATTTAGCCCCTTTTTATTTCTTTTTATTTCTGCATTATTGCCACACTTTTGAAATCATTCATATGTTCGGTGCGTCTCACCTAAGCTTCGGCCTGCGGCACCCCAAGTCCCACCTTGTCCAGAGCCACCTGGGTGGTGATTGGTGGCATAGCCCTGCAGGGGGTGTGCTGTGGCGTAAGCTTGACGATGGAGCAGTTCTGAGTCTGTATGGGAAGATCTGGTGCTCCCATACATAAGGCTGAATAGATAAAAGACAAAAGAGCACACAATAAAAGCTTATCTGATGAGCTATGTCCCACAGTTTACCTAATTAAAACAGAAAGGACCTGTTGTAAATCCACATATAGACTATGAGCTGACCTGGCTTCGCTTTATCCATATTTCACTAGAGACAATCACAGATTAGCTGTTTAATCAGCCTATTTGCGTATATCCTCTCGCAAACAGCCACAGGATCGCTCCTAAATCCAAGGTCTACCACAATTCAAATGCTTATTATCCTGGTACACATTAAACCCTTCAGGATATAAATGACGAGCCTTAATTTGACCTCCCTGGAGCACTTATTTGCTCTCAATTCGCTTTTTTAAGTATTGATGATCAAAAATTTTAGATATTTCTGAATTTCTAAAATATAATCTGTTTGGAATTTGATTCATAACCAGACTCATTTCATGTAAATATTTGTACAACCAGGGATTTGCATCCGTTTGCTTTTTTAATCAGACACCTTACGATCGAAAAACAAAAGGAAAGTGGAGCTGGATGCTTGCAAGTCACAAATGTTTATTCTTTTGGTGGAGTTATATGGCTGAGCCACCGTTAGCTATTATTTGTCTAGCCGTTATATTTATATATTTATAAATAGCCGTTATTTGTCTTATATGCATATACACGTGTAGAGTACCATTAGAAGCTGGGTCATAGAGTAGGGTCAGCCAATTAATGGGAGCAGACAGGGTTAAAAGCCTTGCTTGCTCAAGGGCCCAACAGTGTCTACATATCCCACAATGCTCTAACCAGTAGACCATAACTGTCCTTATAGGAGTAATGCAAAGCAATGTACGGGGATTTTTTGGCTATTCGAATATGTTTAATGAAGTTCTGACTGGCAGGGTGATTGTTTTGTTGATTCCAAATATACCATACAAATATACCATACACAAAAAGATTAATCTATCATTGTCTATCATTGAAATAAAGCCGATGAACAAAAATACTGGCGGATAAAATTAGAGAAAAGTGACCCGTCTACCATAACACGTTAATGTATATATTACGGCTTTCTCACTTACGCCAGTCTTATGTCGCAATCCCTAACTGGACAATTTGCACTGATTTGAGGAGCAGCTCAGCCTGTCAGCTGCCTTCTAGCGACTCTACAGGCTGTTGTTCTCATTCCTCAGAGTAGTCAGTTAAGCTGACAATAGCGGTTTGGATGTTGCTGAGGTGAGACAGAGCGCTCATTGATAAAAGCTCTCCTGTGACTGAATTGCCTTGGTAACCCCCTTCCTCAACAGGCTCTTAATGTGACTACAGCTCTGTTAGTGCGGATCCACTCGGAGGCCAGTGTGGGAAGCCGCAGACGCCACACACCGAGCGAGCACGTGGTGAGGGGGTGGGTGTCATTTAATACTAGCAGTGCAACGGACCAGACAGTCTATCTTTATACCAAAAGGAAGGAAAGACAGTTCACACTGAAATCATTTCTTTCTGCAGTTTGTCTACACGGAGCCAGAAGGAGCACAATGCAAATCAAAACCAAAAGCGGCTCACATATGGTTCCGTTCTGACGTCCACCATCCGGCCTATTCCTTTGTGAAGTCGAAAACATTCACGACTGTATTTCTTTCTTGTATTGGTACGACTGGAGCCCTAGCTCAGAGAACACAATCTGAACAGCTTGTCCATAACACGTTGTCTCATGCAATTGGCTTGGAAAAAAAAAGCTTTAGTGAAGCAAGTCAGTTATAAGAATAAACGAAAGAGCTTAAGCATTTCCCCACTGACACATTTTGCAATTGCAAATACAATGTCTTAAAGAAATCTGCCCATACCTCAAATGAGAAAAATAAATCAGATGGGAAATACATTCATCATCCGATTTTGGACATCCTACATGTCACGTTGCTAAGACAAGTCTCTCCTTTTGTAGATCGATTGATAAAACCTTTAAATGGTTCTACTTGTGCTGTGGTCTATACAACACGGCATTACCA
>JAYDZG010000023.1:1388873-1398951 GCA_034509265.1 Microcambeva bendego
CAGAATGAAGTAATTAGCTCAGCAATATCGGTGGGGCAGATAGATGGGATCGGATGGGGGGGGGGTAAGCACTCTTTTAAAGATCCCTGAGATTAGATACTATTTTCGAGCTGTTATGGAGTGAAACACAAACATTTACGTTGTAAAAAAAAAAAAGTGTTGCAGTCTGTTTTGTCTCTAGTTTATTCTGGTCCATCTGCTGGTTTATTTAGTCCGTTTCAATGGGCGAAAGCCAGGAAACACCCCTGACAGGTTGGCAGAGCAGGCCGACACACTTAGGACAGTTTGTACTAAGGAAACCAGAGCACCAGGAGGAAACCCACACAGACAGATGCAGAGTGCAATCTCCAAACAGAGAGGACAGACCACATCTGGGTGTGGAACCCAGAACTTTCTTGCTTTGAGTTGACAGCACTACCCTCTGCCTCCCATTCATTAAATCTGTGTATTGTTTAATTACCATAATAAAGGTACAAGTGATCAAAGCGTGCTATAAATAATTGGCCTACATAATTACTACAAACAGAAGGTGATTCATGCATGAAATCAGAATAGTGAAGTAGTTTGATACTTAACCAAAATGATGACTGACGCAGCTGATTAGGTAGCAGCATTAGCTTTTATCCATCAAAGGTGGGAACGTGGAGAAGCTCTCTTCCACTTCTATGTGTCACCAGCACACCGTGAGTAAAACATTTGGCATCAGGCTTAACTCCTGAATGGACTTATTTTTAATCTGGCCAAAGCAAAGTGAAGCCTGATATTGATTGTGTATGATTACCTCTAGATAAATTTAAATGAAGGTGATTTAAATGCGTATTTATATTTACATTTTGCTTTCAATGCACTTCCAACCACTTAAGTCGTTGATATTGCACGGCGGGCGGAAAGACGTTTGGGAAGATGTCTTGAGAGACAAGAATGTCAGCTTTCCAACCTTAATGTTTAGGACAATTGAACTTATGGCCACTGATGAATAAATGTTTAACTCTTCGAGTCTCAGAAAGATTAATGACATACAATCAGAACTCATTTTTATTTTATTTTTTTTCTTTAAACATGGTCGGTACGGTGACTCTATGGGTAGCCCTGTCGCCTCAAAAGCAAGAAGATCCTGTGCTCGGGTTCGATTCCCGGAGTTTGCATGTTCTCTCCATTTCTGCATGTATTGCCTCTAAATGAAATCAAACACATAGAGGAGACAGTGAATTGCCTTACAGGTGTCTAGCCACTGGAATGCACAAACCAGTGCATTGCAGTGCCGGTCACAAGCTTCTCTTGTGTATTTAATTACACGTTCTTTTATTTAGTAGCTATATTTTCTCATGAACGTCTCCTAAGTGCTTTTGTCTTCTCGTAACGTGAAGCACCTCGAAGGAGGCCACCATGCAGTAATAATAACTCAATCTGAACACGCACAGGGGCGATAATCTGAACACAAGACAGACGATGGAAGGGAACGCTCTGAGCTTTGTTGAACGAAACCAGCCCCTCACTGCACACACACTGCAGCGCGAGCTCCTCCGCCGCCGAGTGCACGCGGGCACTGTAAAGCTCTCGTGCTGATTGATGTGGTCGTCACGGCAACGGCGAACGTACGTCAGCGGGCGCTTCCAAAACCGCGAACGGCCGCCGGTCGTCGGGTTATTACGTCAAGCGAGACGCTACCGAGTCGCGTTGATCATTTGTTCATGGTTACATTGAACGTACGTGTGTTTTTCGTGTTCCGTTGTTTTCGGCGAGCTAGCGGCGAGCTGCGTTAGCTTCGGTGGCTTAGCTAACCGGGGCTAATTACGGCGTGATGTGAACTGCCTGCTGAAGCTGAACATAACGGCACTTATATAGTCCGGGAATGTTGACCGCCGTTTTGTGTCTCATACGGTCGACTATTGATTAGAAACACACCTGAATCACAGACACCGATCAGACAAAGCAATTATGAGCACCTTTATGCTCACACCTTTCAATAAGAAGCACCATGAACTTCCTCAGAGTCCTAAACTACAGTAGCTCGTCCGTGCAACGGTGAGCCTTGGCCGCCCTTGATCCTATTCCCGGGTTAACACTGTTCTTCCCTTGGACCGCTTTTTATTGATACTGACCACTGCAGACCGAGAGCATCCCTCAAGGGCTGCGTCCTTTTATGCATGCTCTGACCCGGTCCTAAAGCCCTCACGACCCGCTCGAATCATTACGCTCGTCAACCTGGAGGATAAAATGTTCACGCGCCGTGTATTATTACCCCCACTCGCTCAGGTGCCGTGATGCAGAGATAATAAGTGTTATTAACTTCACCTGTCAGTCATGCCTCTTTGTATTTCGCCGGATTAGGAGATATTCTTTAGGTGCTAGCGTGTGCGGGCACTACGTGTGACACGGCCATGAAACTCGTTCATTCATTTATCATTTTTACCTGTCAGGGTTGCCAAGGCAACAATGTCTGTAAAACACCCTCTATTGCAGCACGGCGCGCATTCACTCATTCGCTCCCTCACATACTGAAGCTATCTTAAAAGTTAGAAGCAAACCCATGTGGACACAGGAGACGGTATCAAGCCCCTCAAAGACCGCGACCGGAGATAAGGCTCGAACCCAGGTCATCAGGGCTCGTGTTTCTTGCAGCACCCACCTCGCTGCATGCCATGACATGACACACGCAAGTGTTTCTACGTGTGAATAAGTTTTTTTTTTCTCTCCTGATATTTAAGTTCTATACGGCCGGTGGTTTGTGGTGAGAGGAAAGCAGCGTTGTGTTTGAACACGACTCCATTAAAAAGTGTGATAGTTAATAAGGATGAAAACAAACGCTCCGGTGGCCTGTAACCTGGGTTGCCTCTAAATATCACGAGAAATCCCCACATTACGGAAGCTGAACTGAAGTGGTCGTGTTTAATTCGGTTGGAGACTACATACCCATATGTGGCCCACCGGAGCCTAGACTTGGAACGTAATTACCTGGTCAGGTGACGCATACCAGGCATGCAGGTTTGAGGTGGACAGATCACAAAGTGATGCCAAAAGGGAACTTGCCGGGTTTGCGATGATAATTGGATGAAATAATTCTAAACTATGATGATCCACTGTGAATGCTTATAATTCGTTATGAATTGCCTGGACGTGAGACGTGTATTCGAATGGGTCTGGATACCTAAAGCACGAACGCGATGCATTGCGGAGATGTCTGACAGAACCTGGGCTTTTTTCCTGCTAACAGTTGGACAGCTACAGATGTGCGTATCATATCTGCTTGCGGCACGAAACAGTTGGCCAAGCTTCAGAGGAACAGCTGGAGCAATAGTAGTACCGCCACACAGGGTACAATGCAACCGTTGCATCGTCAAACACTGACTGTACGATACTTCATTCCTGCAACCTAGTTGGCTTGTCTTACATAGGTGCTTTGTTAAGACACCGCCAATTAGCTTCTACGGCACACAGCTCGCAGCCTTGCACCCGAGCATGCAATACAGCTAGAGCGCTCCCAAGATCCCAGTGAGTGATTTGATTTTTGGCTTTTTTTTTTTTTTTTAATAACGCTAGCATGCTAGCCAAGGCAACATCACTCTGCGGTCCCATCCCCCCTTTCTGGTTCCTTTAGTCTCCCCTCTTTTTTTCCCCTCTCTCTTCCTCTGTCTGTCTCGGACTCGGTCTACCTTCTATAAGGCGCATTCCCTCTCAATCGCATTCCTGGCATTTTTCAGATCTACCCTCCTCCTCCTCCTCCTCCTCCTTCTGATCCCGCTCTTCCTCTTTCTCCTCCTCCTCCTCTTCTACATGACAATTCCTAGAGAAATCGTACGGCGGCCGGACTCCTGCCTTGCACGGAGGTAACAGGCGGCCGGCCGCTGGTCGATTTCTCCACCCCGACGGGCATGTGTGTACGCGACTACATGCATGTCTGTGTGTGTGTGTGTGTGTGTGTATGCGAGCGTGCAGCGGGCTTACCTCGCCTTCGCCGACCTCTCGTAACTCCATCCCGTCCCAGTGCCCAGCTCTCCGAATCCTGCGCCGGGATAATTTCTATCCATTAACAGAAAAGACGAGGGTAATAAAGAGGAAAAAAGAAAAGAACAAGGGATGAAGATGGAGAGATAGACAAGAGGTGGGTGGGAGAGGAGGGTAAGGGTAGAGGGGAGGGAGGTTATTTCCTAAATTCTAATGCACTATCTCTCTCTCCTCTCCCCCGTGTCCCTCTCTCTTTTTTGCCTCCTGTGCTCTCCTGCTGCACAAGTCTGTTTATCTCTCCCGTTTCACATGCAAGTCCTCAAGAATGGACGGGGGGAGGAATGGAGGGAGGGATGGAGGAAGGGTTGGGAGAGAGGGAGGGGGAGATGGAGGATACAGAGAGCAGGGGAGTAGGAGTAGGAGGACTAGGAGGAGGGGGTCACGCCAACCAGCACTACCACAAAAATCCGGTTTCTTCTTCTCCCTCCCCTCCTCTCCCCTCCCTCACCTCTATATATTTCACTGCCTATTGTCCTTGCGGACAGAAAGCAAGAGAGAAAGCGTACAAGCTGATGTTTGAGCAATAACCCAGCCGCCTGTTTCTGATTGCCCCACTCGTTATGCATTACTATGTGCCGCAATTCAGAGCGCGTCCCTTCCCTCCACTCGCAGGCACCGATTCACTGCAGCCACACATCATTCAGCCCCCGAACAACAATAGGGTCCTTTAAATGTGCACGTGGCTCCATGCGTGCATCCGCCGAGCCCTAAATTACATAGGCGCGCCGGCCTCGCCGAAGGAAGCGTGCTTCGGGAACCCGGTTCTTCGATTTCGCAATCTACACTTTCTGGACGGGTGGAAAATCAGAATTCGAACGCGAGATTTAAAAATAGCCCCCTTTTCTGGTTATTTGGCTCTCCGAGACGCCATTTTTGAAAGCAGACTGCCTGGCTTGGCTGACTAGTTGGCTGCTTCACACACACATAGACACGCACATGCTCCCCCTCTTCCTACTCTCACTACACACACACACGCGATGGTCTCGTGCTACTGTGAGGCATGGCTGCAAACACAACCATGTTGGAGTCCCACTCACACACTGTAGTCAGTGTGATACGGCTTTGGCATCAACGATAAGCAAATTCATGTTTTGGTCTCCCTTTTTTTCTTTACTTTTGCAAAGGCTTCGCACAATGCGACACCAGGTCTTATTCTTTTATTGTGGAAAAGCCAGGTTCATAACATGGATTGTAACGGGGCTGATACCGACCTCACGCACTGCGGATCATATACACGATCAACACTGACAAATCATGTGATTTGCCAACATTAGTTCGCTTTTGGGCAGCAAGACACCAAAGGCTCCGAATGACCACAACCCCATCACAGCAAGAATGATAAAAATACATTTTATTTCTAGATGTAGCGTATTCCTGCGGATGCAGGGCAACAAATGACATTTACCCACACACTCCCCACCACAAATATTGGCACCCTGGGAAAACAAACGAAATGCATCGTCAAAATGCTTTATTGCTCATACATCTGATCTTTCATTAATATTATCAAAAAGCGTCAATCAGACAAACATTTACTCAAAGAAAAGGCCTAAATTAAATATAAATCAGACACTGATCGCACAGAAATCTAAAAAAGTTATATATTTTATAGTTATTTGTCATGAGGGTTTGCTTCTTCGGGTAAAAGGCAGGAGACACACACACACACACACACACACACACACGCACGCACACGCACGCGCACACACACACTTACACACAGACTCACACACACACTTCATTAAGCCTGACTGCATGTCTTTGGAATTGAGGTTAGACACCAGAGCATCCAGAAGAAACCCATAAACACAGGGTGGCTTACTTTGAAGTGATGGCACTACCCACTTTGCCACACTTTTTATATTCTAGATATATTCTTATATTCTTATATATTTTTTTAAAAGTTACAAGGAAAAGAAGGCCGACGCGACAATCTACTTTAAAATAGGAGATTTGAAAATATATCATTGTACAAATCCAAACATCACGTTAGATTTTCCTGAGCAGGGTGGGTATAAGTCAGGTGCCTTATAGTCATCATGTGTGAAATGTATCTGGACATCAAAAAATACATTTTGACTACTGAACCGTCACACACAAAAATGTCATTATAACCACAGACACTCATGAGTACCCACCATACAAATAAAGAAGTCTAAAACCACGAACACGCGGTGATATCGATGTTATAACTGTGAGCCCTAAAGTGCTTTTACAATAACCTACGTCAACTTGGCTAACAAGCACCGAATTATAATAGTTAATACCAATTCAACATCATTTACCAATTATCAACAATTCAGAAGCACGACGCATCAAGTACAAAAACATGTATTAAAAATTTGAAGGCGGATTAGTAACGTTGCATTAAAAAAATAAATGTTACGACGGCAGAAAATAAATAGTCAACTGATCGTCGTTTCCTTTGTCCTTCCAAGCACTAAAGTATAAAAAAAACGGGAGTAAATCTTTACTAACCACATCCCCATCACATTACTAACCCAGCCTCCTTCCTTCCTACTAGTCTAGCCCTTTAATCTGTACTTCACATTCACTCGGGGTTTGGTGCAGATGGAGCAGCTGGTTCTCTGAAACAAAAGAGAAGAGATTTCTCACCACACACGTCTTGGTTTTACCTTTAAGAGTTCGTGTTTTAGGCCTGAAGATAAAAATAAGCGCATCTCTATTATGCTTAATAATATTTCATTAAAGAGGAGTGTTATATCTACTCCTGGCTCTATTCACTATCACACATACTGAGTTTACTGACATTCGGTGTATAAAATATTGTTGTCGATTACAGTATATAAATGTTTCGAGGTATAACCATGAATAACAAGGATTTGTGTGCTATATTTATGTATAATTTCCTGATGATTAGATTTATTTTGTCATGGATTTTTACTCTGCACACAAAACTAGTCACAATTTCAAGAATTGATTTTACTAAGCGGTAACAATTTCAATGACGGTTATAGAAACTTCTTTTGACCAGAGTTTAGTACCTGCATTATATTTATGTCACTCCATTGTCTTAGTAATGGAATTTCATAACTACATTTCAGAACTATTAATAGCCCTCATTTAAAAACATCATTAGCGAAATTCTCTTCAGCGGCATTCATCTCGCTCCTCGTTTCCAATCATCGATTTAATAAGGCAGTTGTGCTGAGAAATATTCGACGGATGGAAGCTGCACTTTTTAGGATGTGACAGTCATGCATGCATCTTTTTATTCACTTTTTATTTAGTTTTTCTGCACATGAAAAACATAAAACTATTTAAATGAATTTACCGGGAACCGTCGAGTCGATTTGGCTATGAACAATGTTTTAATTTCTGGGTGATCAGGACCGCCAACACCTCGTTTCTACAATCCTGCATCATAACTGGTGATGGTTTGCTTATGTGCACGAAAAGTGTAGTTACTCTCCTCTGATTTCCTTTATTTCAAACTAGATGTTTTGAAAATGTGAATTGTGTACCAACTAGTCAAACTACTATTGAAAGGACTGTCATGACTCTAAGTGTTGTTCTATTTTTACAGGGTTTCATACCTCATTTCACCTGATTGAATAATTTAGAGTGAAAATCCCACCCAGCCAAGTCAACCTGTAAAATCACGTGCCTATGACTTCATCAGGTTAAATAAGTAAGTTAAATAAGCTTGTACAAACATCATCAAGCCACCTCCTGGCAGGGACGCCGGGACGATGATGCCAAATATCATATATGGTTTTACCAATGATCACAACACCTTTTGTATAGAAACAATGACTTCCTGTTCACTCCAGTCCAGCTGGAAAGCCGTGTAGAGCGTGTGCTCTTAGACATACAGATGACAAAGGGTGTTACCCGGAGTATGGTGGCGGAGGTGCGTCGTATTGGCCGCTGCTGTTAAGGGCCTCGTTGTAGCTGGGCAGACCTGGAGCAATTATGTTAGTCAAAGGCACCGACTCCGGCGCTGCATGCGCGTCTGCAGCCATTTGCACCGGAACGCTGTGAAAGTAAAACCGTAGAGAGGAAGGTGACACGGCGCCGCAAGTACCGAGAGAACAATGATGATTTTCTTAGATACACCCACCTGCCCTGCCGCCTCGTGGCTTTGCCCTTGTTCTTGTAACAGTAGCAGCCGAGCACGACGGCGATGAGAACCAACAGCACGGCTGCTACGATCCCCGAGACCAGACCGGCCACGTCCACCTTGGGAGAGTAATCTGAGCAATCACAGAATTTATCATTCTCAGAGGTGTAATAATTCACTTCAGACTATTAACTGAGCAACGTGACCTGTGACAGAACAGCCTGAATTTTACCATCAATTCTTACTCACGATTAAAGCGGAACATTTCTTTTGACTTATTTCTCTGTAATGAGAAAAACAAACCTAATGCATGTTTCAATTCTCTCTAGTCTCATGCCCAACACCACTGAGACTTAGGATTGAACCTCGTCTGTGCTATCGTCTGGCTGGGCACTCAAACAAACATGACTATTGGTTAATTTCTATATGGGAGGCTGAAGCCCTGGAATAAACTTTTTTTTTCTGATTTTGGCATTAAAATAAGATTGGAAAGAAGAAACATCTGAAGGATCAGTACTGTCAGTGTGAGGGTTTATTTATTTTATTTTCTGTTTAATTCTATTATGTTCTATTTTTGGGGTCATGCTGGTGCCAGTCAGAAGAGAAAAAAAAAGCCAGATTAGCACATAACGTTTATAAGTTAAAGAATAAATTACCGGCCTTGACTTACCATGACTGTTCTTGTACTTCTGCCAAAAATCGTTCTAGAATCAAATCACAGAATAAATCGTATCAATTCTCTAAAAATCTAATTATTCGGTGGTGAACTGTTATATGGTAAAACCTGCCTCACAAATTTTAGTCAGTAGAAGAACTGTAACTATAAAAATGTACCAAGAGAAGATAAAAAAAACGGTATGAGGGGGGAAAAGCTCAAAACATGGTAGGAATGTGAAGAAATAGAAAAAGCAAAACAGTGAAAAATATTAAAGCAAACGGAAATAAAAAATGACAAGATAATGATAAAGCAACATTGACAAGAGAACGGCGAGTAAATAAAGGAAAAGGCAAAAAAGCCAAAAAAGCTAAAGGAGTACAAGTGGCAAAAATAAAATAAAATTGCTGTAAGCAAATGAAAGCAAAAGAAAATGATTTAACAAGATCATCAAGGAAAGAAAACCTGAGAAAGCCAGAGCAGCAAACATCGAGTGAAAGAAAAGGCAGATTATTGCAGCGCATGTTTACGATTCTGCACACACAGCCATACACCATACCGTCTTTACATCGTCCTCAAAAACCTCGCGAGCCTCCTCATAGGAACAGATTTCCTCATTGCACTCTCTCTCCAAATTATCCGGCACGATCATTTCAAAATCCAAGCTGTTGTACAGCAGCGTTCGGGAGAGAAATGAGTCTGAGGATTGCTGACTGAGGAACACTGAGGAGAAAAAGGCAAACAAAGTCTAAAATACTATGTGCTTAGTATTAACCGGCTCAGAAGGATCTCCCAGCAGGACTTACCATCGCTGCTACTGTGGATGCATCGTGTCCACGTCAGGTGTAAGAGGTACAGCAAACCAAAACACACTTCCCGAAATCCTGCCATTTTACCTGTTCCAAGCACACGTTACAAATGTTTATCAGTGCAAACTCTGAAGTACATCCAGTAGACTACACATGTACTAGCCATTAACGGGTATAAAAAGCACATAGGGGTGGCACGGTGATTCGGCCCTGGGTTCAGTTCCCACGTAGACCGGACCTGGCTTTTTTTGTATGTGGTTAGGATGTTCTCCCCAGGTTTCCTTCAGGTGCTACGGTTTCCTCACACAGTCCAGTCAGAATAATTGGAGGTCCAGCTAGGTTCGAATGCAAGTGTGTCTCATGATGGACAGGCAACATACCCAGTGTATCAGATCAAACACGACCCTGAATAGGATAAACTAAGGTAAATCAGACAGGGACTTCTTTCTAGAAGAGACATTCTAGTCTGACTTCCTGTGTTTTAAATTAGTTTGTTCTCATTCTGCAATGCAGCTTTTTCACTGG
>JAYDZG010000023.1:1512887-1530106 GCA_034509265.1 Microcambeva bendego
GCAAAATAACAAATCTGTCATCAATTTTCAAATGTGTAAGAACCAAATCAACAAATAATAATAATAATAATAATAATAATAATAATAATAATAATAATAATAATAAGGTTTTTGAGATTTGAATGGATGTGATAGATTTAGCGATTTAAGTTGCACGAGCAGCTAAAATGATTGAAAAATGGTTAAATTTACTTATAATTTGTAATACGTGCGAAAATGTTAATGTTCAGTATTTAAGAATGTTGATGATATGTGGGGAACAGTTTGACACCTTCACGCTAAGATCCACTCCTACGTCTTCTTTGTCAACCAATAGAAAAGCGAGGGTCTGACGTCCTCGACCAATGGAAACACTAGTTTGTGACTTTGGCGTAATGCAAGTGGAAAATGCGACAATTCGACAGGAATAAGCTCATCCGAACAGTTCACGATTCAAGTGGGACTGGATAGATCGGACTTTCTAAAAAAAAGGACACAAAGAAGACCACATCAGGAACATGGCTAAAACGACTTTAAAATTAATGTCAGGTCCTTTTTGTTTTGCCTGATTTATTCAGCCACCTCTGCAGGAATATGGAAAGCGATCAGAGTCCAAAGCCGGAGCAACCGCCTAAACCGAGCATTGAGCCCATCCGATTCGGTATTGACCGGATTCTCGGTTCTACTGACCGACTGCACGTCGCGGAAAACAACACAGACAGTCCCACCGAAGCAACGTCACCGTTTGCCGGGTTGTCAGGCTCTATCTTAGCAGCTTTTCCGGGCTCTCTAGAGGATCCAGGCGGGCTTTTGTCGAATAGAACAGTGGGACACCGCGGGGTGATCAGGGTCCCAGCGCACAGACCGCTAGGTGCAGCCATAGCGCCACCTGTGGTGAGCGCAGCTCCGGGCTTTGGGCCGCTCTGCTTCCCCTGGGTAGAGAATCACCGCCGATTTGCCAAAGACAGACTACCAGGTAACTTAAAATATAGTGCAAGATTGTTACCTATATCTAGGTATTGAGGGGATGTAAACGAAACGTTTTAAACTAATTTTTAATACAGGGATGCTTAGATTACACAGGGTCAAGCTATTGTTCTGAACGTTTATTTTTCATAGGATTTTAAATGAATTATATGGGCTAGAATAACGTTAATAAATACACATGTGAAGTGTATATCAGCTCATCATTTGCATTTTTATTTTACTTATTTTACTGTCTTTACATTGAACTGGAATAAATTCCAGGATAAACATATTACAGACTGTGTGTACACCTGTCACACAAATATTGTGATAAAAGTGTGCTTTGTTTAAAACAAATAACTGTTTAAATGTTTAAATGAACTCAATATACAGCCGTGGAAAAATAGACCACTTCAAACTTATTCGGGGTTTATAGTTTTTTGCATTGTATGTGTTTGACCAAAGTGAAGTAGTCTATTTTTCCATGGCAGTACATTAGAATAATATGCATCTTAAATTAAGTGCATTTTCGTTGACCTTTGTGCAGTAAGGCCTTGCACAGGACGAGCAGCTTGACGGTGGTTATGATCCATCGATCTCATGTATAGTATTTTTGCTCGAAATTTGCAATGTATAATTAAAACATAGTCTGTGTTATTGTATAATGTGTAGTGTTAAATGATCGAATGGTCGAAACACACATGGGACTGCGATGGATATCCAGACTAATGACGAAAAAACTAGAAAAGTCATTTGACTCTATGACAGACGATTTTATCCAAAACGACTAACAATAACGACCGAAAATAACCCATCAATTGATGGTTAAGGCCCTTGCTCAGAAACTCAATTAACAATCATGCGTTGTTGTCAATTTCACGTCGAAACAGCAAAGGTAAAACTATGCAAACCCCATTTACTTGCATTAAGATAAATAAATAAGGACATTTTGTGCTACAAAATGTTTTAATCAGTAAAACACTTGGTCAATACTGTCTTAAGAGTTTGTTAATATTCGTGGTTCAGCCAACATTATTGTTTTTCTTAAACACATTATTAATGAATCAGTTATGTTTTATATTGTATTATATCCTAAAAGATCTTTTATTAAATGCAAACGTTTTTGCCAGTTCCCATATTAAATCTTAAATGTATGCCACATTTTGGACACTATACAGAAGTTTTACACATTTACAGACATTTGATGTCAACATGTTTATATGTAATCTTACATCTTCCATAAAGATACAACACAAGATCCTAAATATTTGGACTGTTTTGTGAATGCATCTTAATAAGATTACTACAATTATATCTGGCACTCTAGTATATTAGTTTTTAACTAGTCTAGGTTTATCATTTAAATACCACTATTAATCATTTTTGGATAAACAAACCACAGTAAACTTGGTGTCTTTGGATGTGGATATCGGGTTGAGAATAATAGGCAGAATCGCTACATATTTGTACAGCTTTGCATTTGTACATTTGTAAAAAAAATGTTGTAAATCAAATAATCCCGGTAAATGAGATTAGAGAAGACGAATCTTGAGCGATGATTTATTTTAGCAGTCCTTCGTCTTACACAAGATGTGTTTGCATTAGCAAATACAACAGATCCACTGATGCAACAAAATATCGGGAGGCTTAATGTTGTAGTGCACCAGTTTGGTCCAATCTCACCTTTTATATATGATAAACAAAACAGGAGGTGCTTCATCAAACTTTAGCACTTTTCTTTTGACGAACTAATTAAATTCACCTACTTCATTGAATTAAGAATGTTTTCACTACGTTTACTAAGAACTTTTAATTTTCAGTAAAAATTTCATTAACATAATGGATAAATGGGGAGGGGTGGATGGGTAAAGGTTGTTTTTAAGCTGTTGTTGTTTAAATAATAAAGAATCGTCAGATTATTCCACATATATTTTTAAGATATTTACGTCGATAAAATAGTGATTTAAGTTTTAAAATATGATCATAATTGGGATAATGATGAATAAATAAAGTCTTAGAAACACGTATATCTTGTTATTTCGTTCAACAATAGGGTAAACGAAACCATTCAAAGCACTCATGGGTTATACACGCATCATTTTGGGGTTTATTTTTCAATATTCAATATTGTGTATTAATATAATATAAATAATGGACTGGAAACCAACTTCGACATGCAATATAAAAATATATATTTGCATTTTTGCCACTAAATGTTGAATAATAATGTCTTTAATATGGGTTACTTGATAAACAATAATTCAGAAACATTGTGGACCGGTTTATTTCGGTGCAGTTAGTACAAACGGCGCTTTTTAATATAAATGATAAATAAATAAGTGTGTCTTCTATTTGTACGACTGTAAAAAGAAGTGTTTTTTTTTAACTAGGCTAAATAAACAACACTTTGTTTGGAACAGTGTGACCTTATTGTTTCAAATGTAGTTTAACTGAATTTTAGTTAGAAATGTACATGTATAACATTTCTTGTTTTACAATGTATCACTGTAAATAATTAAAATGTAGTTATTCTTATTTAGCCTGCGATTTCCCCTCATTTTCGTTTGTTTGATTATTGTTGTTGTTATTTATTTTTTACTAGCTCTACTGGCATTACCCATCACTCGGCGTATTGGTCATCCATATCAGAACCGCACCCCTCCGAAGAGGAAGAAGCCCCGTACATCGTTTTCTCGGGTGCAGATCTGTGAGTTAGAGAAGCGTTTCCACCGGCAGAAGTATTTGGCGAGTGCAGAACGCGCCGCTCTCGCCAAAAACCTCAAAATGACTGATGCTCAGGTCAAGACCTGGTTCCAGAACCGCAGAACCAAGTGGAGGTGATTTTTCTTTCCTTCTTTCTTTCTTTTCTTTCTTAGTTTTTTATATTTGGTTTTCAATATATTAGAAGGGACAGGCACAAGTACCAACCAATCAGTTTTATCCTGGGTCAAACTCAGTTTTATATTTGCCTCATATCCAAAAAGTTATACCACATATCCATTTGTGACCTGTTAATTCACTTAAATGATACTGCTGAAGCTGATGATGCCAATTGTTTTTACTAAGCAACTTCATCAACAACTATAAAATATAAAGTTGGACTAGAGTTGAATAATGTGTAGAATATTCAATTTCACAATAGGCGAGACAGAAATAAAAAAAGAAATTCAAGGCATCTTTTCTCTCATGATAGGCAAAGTAACAAATACAAGTAACAATTAAAAATATAAACATGAATAAACTGTAGATTAAACGTGTAACATGATTACAATAGTAGATTTAATCAATTAATTATTTATCAAGGTGTGGGTGAGTTTCTTCAGGTCTGGTTTAGTCAAAAGAAAACTAATCTTAGAAACTAGGCTATTGTGTCATTTAACACAATAAATCAATGCACCAAGAAATATAACCTGCAAAGACAACAAGACAGAGCCAGACCTTATTCTGTACACAGTACAAATGTCCGTTTTGCACATACAAAATGCTGTTACCAGACCTGCCTGACTGTGGTCCAGACCTGTCTTCTTTTGAGAATGTATAGGGTGGTATGATGAGGCAACAAGTTAAGGAGGAGACAGTTAAACAAATCAAGTCTTGTTTTAAGCAGGAATTGACAAATACCTCACATGGCAAACTACAACAATTGGTGTCAAATTCTATTTGTTTATATTTCTAAATGCAATTAAGTTGATTAATGAAAACATTTGACATCTATTCTTTATATATGTATCAGCTAACAAAGATTCAGAGAATTTTCAAATCAAAGAAACTTCTTTTAATTGTGCTTATAAAATATCCCAACTATTCCAGAAACTAGGTTTGTATTTCTAGATGAAGAAAGTAAAGTTGTTATTAATTCTTCCATTACAACACAGATAACATACATTGCATCATTTTTTTTATCCTGAATGTAACACATTTCCAACATTTCTAACAGGCGGCAGACTGCAGAGGAGAGGGAAGCAGAGCGACAACAGGCCAATCGAATGCTATTGCAGCTGCAGGCTGATGCCCTTCAGAAGTCCATCAGCGAGTCAGTGCCAGTAGATCCTCTCTGTGTGCATAATTCCTCTCTATATGCCCTGCAGAACCTTCAGCCATGGGCTCAAGATAAAGCAGCAAAAATGGCTTCTGCTACTTCACTGGCCTGACATATTACTGCTGTTGGCTCATAAGGAGTGATTGATTATGCCATGACTGATGGTGTCTGAAAAACTTGCAGTTTTCTGCGGATTTTGTTATTTGTACCCATTGTATGGCTCAAAGAATCTGGGAAAATAGTTTTAATATCAGCAACCCTAAACTGATTTGCAAAAACAAATATTATTATAAATACAGCTCTTCACAGAGAGTAGAGCACAGTGGATAGTTGTTTAACAAAAGAGCATCAAGAACATTGCTGACCTACAAGTTTTGGGTTGATACAGAATCAGCTTTTCAACAAAAATATCAACTGTACAGTGTTGATCTCATTTTTAACCAGATCAATTATGATGATCTTGAATCTGCTTATTCCTTTATTCATTTTCTGTCCTATCCTTTCTGTGTTTAATTCAGGGCTATGGTGGGCGCAATTCCAAAAGTAGACAGGTCACCAGTGCATCAGTGAGCAAACACACATTCTCTCTCTCTCTCTCTCTCTCTCTCTTTGTTTCTCTCTCTGTGTGTCTCTCTCTCTTTGTTTGTTTCTCTCTCTCTCTCTGTCTCTCTAGCAAAAAAGTACACGGAAAGGGGAAAGTTGGAGGTCGCTGGAAATAAACTTTCGAGAAAAGAGAAGAGAGACGAAAGAAAAAAAAAAGAAAACCGAGAAATAAACTAAAAAGCTTCTTCCTCTTCTGATTTAAAAGCTGATCTGACATTCATAATTAAATGGTTTCATAATCCATAAAGTGGGTTCTGGGATTTCCTTTCATTCTGCACAACACTCCTGTTTGAACTGGATCCCCTGCAGAGCAAGATGGAAAAATCTAATTCCGTTTGTGCTTTAAGAAGAAATACTTTTACAACCACTAGTTGTCTGCAGCTAAGAGACGTTGGGCAGAAAGAGCAATGGCCAATCTAACGTGGGCTCGAATCCCCGTGCCACGTTCGCCTCGCATCTGGGACAGTGATGAGTCGTTCGCAAAAGAGTCGGCTCTGAGAGTCGATGCTTTGTAGTGAATCAGAAGAACCGACTCCCATTGAGTTAGAGTCGGCTCCGCAAAAATAATGTACTTATTATCAGCTTGTCTGGGCACTTTATCTTTCAGTTTAGTTCATTGTCTTTAACCTCTTATCCTATTCAGGGTCGGGTTAGGGTGTTTGAGCCTAATCACAGCTCTTCAGCCTGCGCAAGGCACACGGTAACACCCTGGATGGGGCGCCGGTCCATCGCAGGTCCCTACAGGACGATTTAGTGTCTCTGATCAACCTGGCATGTCTTTGGACTGTGGGAAGAAACCGGAGTTCCCGGAGGAAACCCACGTGGACACAGGGAGAATATGCAAAGTCCGCACAGAAAGGACCTAGATCGCCCCACCCGGGGATCGAACCCAGAACCTTCTCGCTGTGAGGCGACAGTGCTAAAGTCTTCATGCATGTCAGTGATGTTTAGTTTGGACCTTGTCCATGTCTTTGAGTGTGAAAAGAAGAACCAGGCTGTAGCTGCCCGCTCATGTGACCTCATACTTCCTTCATTTCTGCTGCTGAATACCGCCCTCTACTGGCTAGAGATGGAAATGGAGACTCATTATTGATGATTAAACATTCATGTTTTAAGACACAGCTCATGGCTTTTCAGCAGGTACGATACTGGACTAGTAATCAAAAGGTTGCTGATTTAAGTCCCACCACGGCCAGGTACCCACTGTTGGGCCCTTGAGTAAGGCCCTGAACCATCAATTTCTCAGACAGTTTACTGTCACTGTGCTGTAAGTCGCTTTGTGTGTGTAGTTGGTAAAAGAAAATACATGTATTTCACTTTAATTATTTATATTATTAAGGTTTATTTTTATTTTTAGAATAGATCAACACAACACATTATTTAATCCAGTTTGCTTCCTATATGTGATACGGACTTGGCACAGGTTTTACTGATGCCCTGCATCGGCGGTCCCCAAAATTGTTTTCCATGGACCAGTTACACGTAAGCTATGATTTCAAAGACCAGCAGGGGTGTGATGATTTAAAATAGCATAATAATGAAATAATAAAACAACAACACACAAAGTGCATAACAATACTATTCACTATGATGGAGAAATAAGCAAATCATTCTTATTTTGCTCGTTGTAGCTAGCTTGTGGGCTTCATTGTTTGCTCTCACTTGACTGAAGAAATATTTCTATGAATTGTTTTATTAATATGGATTTATCGTTTTAATTATCATATGTATTTATTTCTTATCATTTTTGGTATTTTATTTTATTATTAGTTATTATTAATTATTTTCTGCTCTACACTACACTTCTGTTACTACCACATTCCTCCAACTTTTAATCAGACCAGTTTAACGCAGCGCCACCCGAGCATAAATAGAGTTAAAATAAATACATTTACACACAACACGTACAAAAATAATACAAAAATAAACCACTAAATGATTCACATAAGAGGAGAATTCCAGTGTGTAGTTTCTGTGATACTGATCTGTATATGAGATGAATACAAAATAGTCACAGTCAAATGAATCTAATGAAGGGCTGGAGGTCTGAGGTTTGCAGTTCAGGACTAATCTTTAAGTGTCTGATCAGGAGTTTAATGGGTGCGGTGGCTGGACAGGTGTGTCCAGATTAAACAGAATCAAATACACAGATGTGAACGTTCAGCGGATCGGAGCCTTCAGGGCGGCGTCCACTTCCTCCTCGGGCTGCAGGGTGTGCCACTGGGCGACAGGGCGCCTGGGGTTGGCCAGCATGTCGGACCAGTGACGGAGGCCCACGCCGCTGGCACCGTACCCGATCCAGCACTTACCGATGGCGTCGTTGCTGCCCAGTTTGTCGTAATCGTAGACGGTGATCAGCACCTGGATCTTCTGCAGGTAGAACGTTGGCGTGTTAGGACTAGATGTTGCTCTCAGGTGTGTATAAATGTTAAGTGCCCCGTGCTGAATTTTACCTGGATCTGAGCGAAGGGGATCTCAAAGCTGAAGCTCTCGTTGAAGTACGGGTTAAGCGTGTTCTGCTTGACCGTGGTCTTCTTTTTCTTCAAGCGTTTGCCATTGTGCTGCAGAACCACCTTCACAAACGGGTCTGAGATACGAACAAAGCACGAAAAAGATAGAAAGCTTCTCAGCAGTGGTTCCTAATCGCATGAACCGTAGTTGAAGATGGAAGGGAGAGAAATGTGCTAACCAGATAAACCACCCACGTCCATCTTCTTCAGATTCTTGGCTTCCATCACGCAGACGGTGAGCTTGCCGGAGGTGGGGACGTATCTCAGGGATATACAGATGTCACCTAGTTTCTCTTGCTGTTAAAAGGTTTTATGAAGGTAGTAATATTAAATTGGTGACTTGATCAGACATGGTGAACTAGTGCAACGGGCTGCTAACCAAACGCCCTTTAGTCCTAGTCTGGCTTTTTAAATAATAGCCTGCAAACCAGGCAATCGGGTCATGACCCTCAGATGTAGGTCTAAATATAATGTACATACGTGGATATACTGCAATACTTGTCACTTCATTCATGCATTGTATTTGTTTATTTGGGATTTTACCGCAATGTTTTTCACTTTGCTTACATTCATGACAGGAAATGGTTATTCTTTATACAAACGTAATCAGTGCACAGGTCGTGGATAATTTTTTTTTATCTCCAATTCACCTCACTTGCATGTTTTTGGACTGTGGGAGGAAACCGGAGCACCCGGAGTAAACACACGCAGACACAGTGAGAACCTGCTCCACACTGGTGACAGTGCTACCCACTCATCAGTCACCAGATACTCACCTCTTCTTTTTCTCCTCCGACCAGATCCTTCCACTCATGAATCGGCTGTCCGAGGTCCACGCTGTTCATGGCAATCTTAATCTCTCCGATCACATCATGCTTACCAAATCGGTCGAAATCGAACACCTGCAGGACTAAAGTCTGTCCAGCCAGGTCATTAAAGGGGATCTGAGGAGAGAAGAGTCTCTTTAATGTCCTTTGTGCTGCATAATTAAAACTACAGTAAGCCGTGTGCTTGTTAGTGCTCGATTAGACGTGGAAAATGCACAAAACCTTAAAAATAAAAGTCTCGTTAAACACAGGACAGAGGTTCTTGCGCTGGACTTTCGTCTCAAACTTCTTCTTCTTGTCAGGCAGCATGTAGACCTTGACGTAGGGATCAGAGGTGCCTCCTAAATCCATAGCGGGAAGATCCTGGGCTTGCAGGATACCCACGATGAGCTGGGCGAGAAGAAGAAAAACATTGTTTTTATAACTAGGGTAGAATTGCCGTACTTGTATTTGGAACATCATGTCGTGATGTTAGTTAAACCATGGCTCCAGGAGGAATGCCGAATCATTTCTTTGTTGTGATGATGATGATGATTATCCGATCAGTCGCAGTCGACTCTCGGTCACTTGATGGATCATCGATCCATGAAGTATTTCGGCAATGATAGTGGAGTAGTTCGCCATTGCTTCCTCCACCCCTCCCTATTTATCCGGGCTTGGGACCGGCGTGCAGCTGTTTCCAGTTACAGGACCATTCAGTGTCTCCGATTAACCTGGTAGCACATGCAAACTCCGCACAGAAAGGACCCCTCCCGGGGATCGAACCCAGAACCTTCTTGCTATGAGGCGACAGTGCTACACACTAAGCCACCGTGCCTCCTCCTTTGTTGTGTACTGAGCACTAAACGTGAGTGAGACGATAAGACCACAGTAACTTCACTGTATCGTTGGTATTAGCTTAGCAATAAGGATTGTTATTTAACTATCTGCCACCAGAAGGCACCAGTGGCCACAAGAAAAGGTTTGGCTAGTTCTCCACGTCCGATTATATCTGCCCCAGTTTATTTTCATGAGAATACAGGAGGATTTTTCCACACACCTGATTCTCAGTGAAGTTATAATCCAGGGTGTACTCCAGTTTACCAAAGAATTCTTGCTCTTTCTCCTCCCCTTCATCCTGCTTCGTTTCCTCCTGAAATAAAGCGCAGCAGTTACTGATTATTATTCTTTGACAAGCATAAAAAAATAAATCCTTTGCATTAGAATGTTCCTAAGCAGTTGGATCTCATTACTGCTCTCCTATAAATCTTAAAAGTGTTTAGCTTGAGCTTTGAATCGAGATCTTAAGAGATCTTTAATTGAGTTTTAAGTGCCACTGGTGCACATCTTACCTTGTCCTCCTCTCCGTCGTTCGCTTTCTTTCTCGTGCGGCGTCCGCCCTTCCTCTCCCTCACTTTCTTGGCTTTCTTCTTCCCTCCTAAACATTTCTTATAGATGCAGAAGGCAAAGCAGCCGACGAGGGCCAGCACCACCACCACTATGGCCCCGATCGCCCACATGGGCACTGAGGAGGATCAGTTTTGATTCCGTTAATAAATTGATGGATGGTTTAGAGATTTAGTACAATAAATAAATGAATAAATTAAAAGGGATGAAGGAAGCGAGTAGATGGATGGATGGATGTATAAGTTGTACATTGGATTAAACTGGTATACAGGTAGATTGATGGTAGATGAATGGATGAAAAAGTGGATGGAGGGATGATAGGCTGGTAATGAGACTTACGCTTGATCTTGTGGTCTGTGATGGTGAACAGAAAAGCATGACACTGAATGAATTAGAGAACTAGTGACGTGTTGTTACATATATCATGACAATGAGTGAGTCTTTTTAGGGATTCATGTTACCCACTCGGTAGGTGGCCGAGCTCATTGAAGAACTTGTTCTTGATGTCCAGGTAGTTGTGTGAGTGGTGGGACGGCGGAGGTGGACCCGGTGGACCCGGTGGACCCGGTGGACCCGGTTTCTCTTCGGGCTCGGCCGCCCTCCGCACCCGCTGTAGGTCGAGCAGTCGCATGGCTGAGCTGGAGAATCACAGAAAGGATTTAAACTGAATGTGGGTGACACCACTGCCATTTTAGCCTGGATTAGCGAGACTGCTGCTGCCGCTCAAGCACCCAGATTAACAGACTTTCGACTCTCTGCATTGTTGATTTGGCTTAATTTTTACACCGGATGCCCTTGCACGACCCTCCCTATTTATCTGGGCTTCGGACCGGCACTACAATGGACTGGTTGATGCATCCTCCTTCCTATGCCGGTGTGCATATTATCTCTAATAATTACTGGATACGGGCGGCACGGTGGCTTAGGGTGTAGCACTGTCGCCTCACAGCAAGAAGGTCCTGGGTTCGATCCCCGGGTGGGGTGATCTCGGTCCTTTCTGTGAGGAGTTTGCATGTTCTCCCCGTGTCCGTGTGGGTTTCCTCCGGGTACTCTGGTTTCCTCATACAGTCCAAAGACATGCTACCAGGTCATTCAGAGACACTGAATCGTCCTGTAGGTACCTGTGATGGACCGGCGCCCCATCCAGGGTGTTACTGTGTGCCTTGTGCCCGTTGAATAGCCGGGATAGACTCCAGCACCCCTACTCTAATTCGGATAAGGGGTTAAAGACAAAGAACTGAACTGAACTGAATTATTGGATACTAAACTTGAATAAAAGTGAAATTTCTTTCTCCGACACGACCGCTTTAACTAAATTTCCTTCATTACGAGCGGTACAGCTGGCCCACTAAAATCCTCTCCCATCATGCATCTCTGCACCCAGCATGATTAACTTTAATCCCACAGCCAAAAAGATCTACTCTTAATCTCCAACCGTCTGTGATGCACGTCTACTCAGTTTCATTCTGTATTAGCAAGCCGGAAACCCTTTACCCACAAAAACAACTGAAACAAGTCATAATTGAATAGTAGTGTTGGCTCGAAAAGCAGAATAGGAACAGCCCAGAACAGATCCATCGGCCTACAGATGATTTTATCAGTCCAGTGGTTCGCAAGTTGAGCTTTTCTCTGCGTCACCGGGATTAAATTCACTAATGTTTAAGCGAAATGTGATAGTTTGGGATAAAAAATGCAATTTTGAGCCTTAAACAATGCTACAGCTGTTTGCTCTTTGGACTGGAGGAACCACATTCAACAGCCGAAACAGCCGTAACCTGGTATTTTATCTCACAACATTCGGATCACCAGTCCAGAACCTTCAGCCCCGAGCTACCGCTTCACTTCTCCACCGTTAGTGTGAATCTTTTCACTGAGGACCGTATATAAAGGAGAATTATCTTACCTGATGATGATCTCTCACTCGAACCTGGTCTGCTTTGGCTGGAAGGAAGCTTTGGTCTTATCACAGGGTTCTGTGCGCGCTCCCGATCCCTAATCCGACTTATCATTCGCCTCGTCATCTCTCCCTCGGCCACCGTCCCCTCCATCCCTCACTCATTCACTCACTGTCGTTTACTTCATCGTTCACGCAGTACGGACTATGTGATGAACTGTTGAAGCATTTCTAACCACCAATGCTAATGGGCAGGTATAATCTGTAATAAGTGATAAACATAAACCTCAAAGCATTGCAATTAAACACCTGCATTTAAAGTGCAGAAGGTTCCAGAATAGATTTAAAATGACAACGCATCGTTTCAGCATTTTTATATTTCATTGTGAAGCAATTCGGATCTCGTTTCCACCGTTAAGGCACCAAAAAGCTTTAAGGGGAAGAAGATTTTCATGCGATGATGAAAGCAGCGGCGCTTCAGTGTCTACACGCTCAATCAAAACAGTTTGTTGTTGAGAACCGTGATGGACCGGCGCCTCATCCAGGGTGTTACTGTGTGCCTTGCGCAGGTTGAAGAACTGGGATAGGCTGCAGCACCCCTACAGACCCTGATTAGGATAAGAGGTTAAAGAAAATGAACTGAACTTCTTGAAGAACCCTCATTTGTTGAAGTCGAACATTCAGCCAATTATCTTAAAGTTTATAGCTTTTTCTCAGCAGTTTAAAACTTTCATTCATGTCCATAACAGTCATTTAATGGTAAATCTATAATTTAGCTCGTTTTCTTGAAATATTTACATTTTCAGCACTTAGCAGACGCCTCTATCGACTTACAGTTAAGTCTGAGCAATGAGGGTTAAGGGCTTCGCTCAGGGGCCCAACAGCAGCAACCTGGCAGAGGTGAGTCCTTCGGATTACTAGTCCAGAACCTTTTAACCACCGGGCAATATGATGCCGTTTGATTAATTATGATCTCACAGATGAGAAATGATTACAGGAAAGAAACCAGCCGTTCAGCTTAAAACTTTTATTCTTCTTCAGTCACTTCAAACGTGTTACCAATGGTTCAACACACATTTCAGAACAGCTCGGACAGAAGCGATGCAGCCTGTTAGATCACGTTTAGCTCTTGTCGGCCAGGGTGTGCTTGTCGAACAGGTACTCGGCCATCCGGTTGTTCCCAGCGTCCATCTTGCTGAGGTTGGTGATGTGGTCACCCAGCTTCTTGATGGCCTCCACCTGCTCGTTCAGGTAGTGAGTCTCCAGGAAGTCGCACAGCTGATGGACAAAATAAAGATATTGACGTCCTGCTCTAGAGAGTGTTAATGACACAACACACACACACACACACACACACACACACACACACACACACTTACATGAGGGTCTCTGGTGTCAGTGGCAAGCTTGTGCACGTCCAGCAGAGCCTGGTTCACGGTTTTCTCCAGCTGCAGAGCGCACTGCATGGCCTCCAGCCCGGTCCCCCACTCGTTGCGCTCAGGTTTCTGTAATACAATATAAAAGACAACATTAGTCGCACTACGTCACATTCGTAATGCTATGATTAGCACAGATGAAACTTCCGACGTACCTTGACGTCCTGGAGGATGATGCGTCCTCCTCTTTTGTTCTGGAAGGACATCAGCTTCTCAGCATGCTCCTTCTCCTCGTGGCTGTTCTCCTTGAAGAAGTGAGCGAAGCCGTTGAGGGCCACATCATCCCGAGAGAAGTAGAAGGCCTGTCGGGTAAGAACACAGGCGTCAACAATTGTCCCTACAATAACCCAATAAATATTAATGCTATTTTAAAGCCATTTTAAAAAACCAATTATTTCCACTTTACTGTGACAGTTTACACAAGACAATAAAATAAAACATTTATTTGTAATATAATTTAGATGAATTAAATACATTACAACAAAAAGAAAACAACGTTAATTCAATATTTGAACATAGAAAATACGTTTAACAACAGAATGAACCTAATATCATTGATTTATTTAAGTTGTCAGTGATAAGAGCTAAGAGATGCTCACCATGGAAGTGTAGGTGTATGAAGCGTAGAGCTCCATGTTGATCATCTTGTTGATGGCGGCCTCGCAGTCGCGCTGGAAGTTCTGACGAATCTGAGACTCCATTTCTGCTAGTTTTCTTTATCAAAGGTACGAAAAATAAAGATTATATTGTAATATTCAGCAAGAGAAAGACGCTCCGTTCAATCACTGTTGAAGCAAGAACCTCTCCTCGGTCGGTCAGAGAATGATGTGAGAGAGGACGGCGCGTTTAATTTATAATCCAGGTGCGTGACGTCAGACCTGGCAACCAATCAAATAGGTCTGGAAAGATTTAACGGTCATCCTGACACAGGATGGCCTGTTCGGATCCTTGAGAAGTCGACTCAATTAGGAGTCGGTTCAAGACAGTAGACTACCGCAAATGAAATAAATTACATATTTGCCTTAAACATACATTTATACTGAGTCAGGATTAAAAAACAAAATAATAAACCCTTTTTTTATATTCCTTTTATGTTATATATTTATAGTTTTCCTCATGAACACGGTGACGGCTTGTCGTAAAAACTAGTTTTAGTAGTGTCTTAATAAACATTTACGTTCCTATATTAATAATTTTGTGAAAAAAACATTAATTAAAGTGGAAACCTGTTTTAACCTTTGTTAAAATCCACACTTTTGGAGCTAACAGTTTTAACAATATGTTGAATCGAGGAATCGACTCTTTAGATTTGAAGCCGAGTCCTGTTGACTGAAACGATGCAAATAAATTCTTACTCTTGAAATAAAATGAACTTTTCATTACAGTTTTATTTGATTATACTTTGCAGATATACAATAGTTTACCTGATATGCTACCACAATACACCTGTGGATTTTGTCGTTACACAGAATAACTCCTACAGACAAGGTCAAAACCCAATGACACATAAAACATAAAGTTCTTGGGGTGTTGTGAAAAATCTTTCTTATTATTTTGTCCAAACTTTAATCTGTTGGACCATTAATTCTTCAAACTGCACTCAAACCAACCAAGGTTGAACCTTCACGCATGTCAGTTTTCTTCTGCTAACCAAGTGGGATTCTTCTGTTATATTATTTACAATAACTTCTCTATAATATTTTGATTCTCTTTTCTCTTCTATTCTAAAAAGATGTACTGAGAGTAAAATAAAATGTGCCTGTAATAACGAGTATACAATGAATGATTAATGCTTGGGACGGAAAGTTAATATGATGTAACTTTAGTAAGCTATGATTGTTTTTGGAAACCCTGCTTCTCCTGAGACGCTTCATGTAACATGATGCAGCACGGAAAATGCTGAGTCAGCACACACCTCTCCATCCTCACCTCCATCCTCACCTCCATTACTAACTCAACTGACTTTGTCTCTTGCAATGCAAAGTGTGTGTGACACAGCAGAACACCACTACCTACAACCTCATAATGGTAGTGGTGAAGGGTACATCTGTTCGAGACTTTACTGTCAAGTTGCTACTCTTGTCCGGATTGAACTGCAATGTGCTTTTAAAAGGGATGAACAAAATCCAGAAACAATATAGAACAACAGGCAAACCTTGCTTATACAGCAAACTAATAAAATGCCTAATATAAAAAACTTCCCAGTGGGTGACATAAATGAGAATATGTTTACCGATCAACCTGAAAAGAAAAATAATCTTACCATAACAATAATCATATTATTCACTCATTATTTACTAAAAACAAAACACTCAACAAATTAGAAAATATAACCCATTGTAATACACTCTGACCAATGCTGAACCAGTGTAGTAACAAGATGTATTTTTTTTATCATCATCATCATCATCATCATCATCATCCTTATTTATTAAGAATACGCTTTGCACCTCTCTGCAGTGGAATTTGCCCTTCTCATTTTAGCCCAATCCGTGCAGTGAAACACACACGTCTATACTAGTGAACACTAGGGGGCAGTGAGCACATGTGCCCGGCACGGTGGGCAGCCCTTAATGCTGCAATCATCGTGACAAAACATCCACAGAATCACTCAAAGTGAAACCTGAGCCCACCACAGACCAGGCTCCATCACAGCCGTCAGATTAAAAGGCACCTCATTCATTTCAATCAAATGTGAAGCTACAGATGACACTGTGTGCCGAGCATCATGGTGAAGGGATCAGAGTAATGAGTTATTATGTTTCTATTTGTCATATATACGAAGTGAATGTCTTCTATCACAACTGAGCAGATTTCACTTGGTCATCTAGTCAGCAGTTGTCAGGTTGTGCAAAGTGCACTGCCACAAAGGATAAGTGTGACCACAAGTTTACATACAATTCAAGCTCACCTGATTGTAGGTGTGTTCTATGTGCAGAAGGTCAGCACCATATAATCCAGGTCACAGCCACCGACAGTTTACAATTAAGAAATATTCGAGTTGGAAAGAGCTTGTAAACTACTTTGACTTTAGAGACTAGAAAAGGGAGAGGGCAGTCCTGATTTAATGGTAAACTGGTATTTAATTTATACTGCTTTCCTTTGATTGAAATTATTATATGTTGCTACGCGTCACAGGAAAGTACCAAACTGAGGTCTGAAATACCTAAAACCAACTGCTTCTTACAGCTGTATTATTGGACATTACTTATCATTAATAAGTAAATGTCCCGAGTATTGTTTATATGTCCCCGTTTATAATGTCTACAGGGCTCATCAGATTAAGAGTTATATTGATCAACACTAACTTCAGACTAGAATAAGGGTCACAACTAATGATGGTAAACTACACCGACAGCACATTTCATTACAGATAGAAAAACTTGAGTCACTTATTCAGCTTAAAATGTTTATTCAGCAGATTTCAAATCTATCACATGCTTACACTGCCTAACAAACACACTCGGGTCTGCTGCGTCTCATCGTTAGATCACGTTTAGCTCTTGCTGCCCAGGGTGTGCTTGTCTAACAGGTACTCGGCCATCCGGTTGTTCCCAGCGTCCATCTTGCTGAGGTTGG
>JAYDZG010000023.1:1601294-1612278 GCA_034509265.1 Microcambeva bendego
CGACACTACCGGTTATTATTAAATGGTATTAATAATTAAACACCCCCCCCCCCCCCCCCCCACACACACACACACACACATCGGAGAGTTCTTTGCTTTTTCACTCATCCTCAACTAGCACTGGTCAAGGTGGCTGTGGGTGCAGTTCCTATATCTAAAGAGGCAATGTAGAGCAGAAAACCGACCCGGCATCGAACCCGGGTGCGATCAGATACCCTAATGGCACGGCTGTAGCTTCTTCACTCGCTCATCTTCAATACGGGCTGGTCAAAGTCGCAGTGGGTGCTTAGAACACAGCGCACACACACTAAACCCCCAGGGCCGAGTCGACAGAGCTGTGCGACACCAACGCTATCAGGATCCTGACTTTTCGCTCATCCTTAATTAGGGCTGGTCAGGGTGGCGGTGTGCGCACTTCTTATCCTTAGAACACAAGTGCGCCCGGGACCGTAAGATGCAGTCACACTTACACACACCAAGGGATTTTAAACCGAGCCGGGATCGAACCCGAGTCAACACAGCTGTGCGGCAAACACTATCAGGAATCCGACTGTCTATCAGCGCAAATGTGTGTAACGGTCAAGGTGGCGGTGTGTGCAGTTCCTTCACTCAGGACACAAGTGCGCACCGTACCACGCAACCAGACTTACTCGCACACGAGGGCGATTCACCGCACAAAACCGAACCCGAGTCGACGCGGCCGTGCGCCACCAACACTTACACTGCGCAAAGCCTCGCGCCGGTGCGTTCCCGAAGGCGCGCGCGCGCGCGTGCTCACTCACCCGTGCGTACTTGGACGAGTAAGGATCCTCGAAGAGCGCCCACACGCGCGGCTGCCAGACGCTCCACCAGCTCGGCTTGCCGCCGTCCTCGTGCAGGCAGAGGCGCTTGAGGTCTCCGTCAGCGCCGCCGCCTCCGCCGACGCCCGCCAGCGCCGGGTCATCCTCGGGCGCGTCCGGCTCGGGCGTCTCGAAGCTGTCGAGCGCCTCCTCGGCGTCGCGATGCTGCCGGTAGTTCATCCAGCAGCACGCCTCCACGTCCGTCTCATCGATGCCCCAGAAGGCGAGCTCCTCCTCGAAGAGCGGGCCGCACACGTCGCCCGGGCAGTGCAGCTTCCCCGTGCGGTAGTAGTTGAGGATGAAGGCGAAGGTGCTCGGGTGCCGGTCGAAGAAGAACTCGTCCGACTTGGGGTCGTAGTCGAAATTGCTGCAGGCGTCGGGCTCGGTGAGCCACGACAGGCGCGTGCCGGGCAGCGTGCGGAGCGTGCTCCGGTAGGTCTCGTGCCGCACGCCGCCGCAGTTGATGACGATGCGCTCGCTGTCCGACGGGCAAGTCATGTCGGCGCTCGCGCATGCTTTGGCGCACGACTTGCTGCCACCTTTGCGCCCTCTGAAAGAGGAGACGCACACCGAGCTGAGCATAGATGAGCGCGAGGAGGAGGGGGGGGGGGGAAGGGAGTGCGGGAGAGGGGGAGGAGCCTGCGCGTGAGAGAGAGAGAGAGAGAGAGAGAGTTAATACAGGGGTCTCAGTCATCCGAACCACTGCAGTGCACATTATTCATGCTAATACCTAAAACCAAACTTAAATGTCGTACTCAAGTGAAAGTTTGATTATTTTGATGATTATTGTTTTGACTTCAAGTACGAGTCAAGTTCCTAGTCTCATTAAAAATGTACTCAGAGTAAAACGACCCTTACCTGTCTCACCTGTGTAATAAAAAAAAGACAGGTCGAGTGAATATGAGAATGATAATGTGAATATTAAAAATAATAATAAAAACATATTACAACATTTAGACATTTAGGGCTGAGTCATTCCGGACAGACGCTCCCATAAAACATTTCTAGAACAAAGTGCGTAGAAAATACTGAATATAAGTCTATTCATTTATGATAATAATCATTTCATTTAAAGTCTTTTATTTAATCATCACCAAATCATAGAAAGTCCAGTTCTGTGAAATTAAAGCTTCTGAAAGTACTTTAGTTAAAGGGAAAATATACAGGTTATAACAAACAAAATACTCAATTACTCAATTAAATCCTTCCCATCTCCACTTAACACACCTGACTTCAGACTCAAACATTTATTTATTATTATTTATTATCTAAAACACTTCTCCTGAATGTTTCCGGGTCTCTGCTTTCTTTTCAGTGGCCGAGGTGCGACCCGACCGTGGCGACATTAGGAGGCATCAGTCCCGGTGTTCTGCCCTATTTTGCACCCCTGCCATGAAATGGGAGCCTAGACAGGGATGGATGGATGGATAGATAGACAGACAGACAGTTATATATACAGACAGACAGACATATAGATATATATATATAGATAGATAGATAGATAGATAGATAGATTTACAGACAGACAGACAGATAGATACACAGACAGAGACAGACAGACAGATAGATAGATAGATAGAATATACAGACAGACAGACAAATAGATATACAGACAGACAGACAGAGACAGACAGATAGATAGATAGATAGATAGATAGATAGATAGCCAGACAGATATAATATACGGACAGACAGACAGACAGATAGATATACAGACAGATAGATAGATTTAAAAACACTGAGCCTCCAAATGTTTACATTAAGTTAAATAAATCGATGCATGTCGGCATCTCGACAGTGAGGAGACACGTCGGTTAGACTCTTGATTATTAAACAGATTTCCTTTTTTATTATCATTTACCCCCATGTACTCGCACCCTTCATCTCAGAGAGAGAGGGGGGGGGCATTTTACGGCACGGGTGCAAAATAGGGCAGAACACCGGTTCCAGACTGATTTGCTTGGAAGAGCTGAAATATCACGGATGAACGTTCATCATGATTTTGTGATCAGCTCGACTGTTTGGCAGAGCTGCAGAATCAATGAACATTTTGTATCGTCATCTCAGGCGTCCACAGGGTCCACAGCTTGGTCCTTCATACATGTCAGAGCTACCGGTCAGGTTAACATTATCTTCAGGCTCGGATACTGAGACCCGATCTCAGATTTCTCTTTAAAAGCCCGTTGTGACTTTTAAATCGTAATAAAACATGGACATGGTTGGACTAATGCACAAAGTGAAGTGATGAGTAAAAATAGAAGCGTCCTCCAGCGTGATGGAGGGGAGTGAAATGTAAGATCTTAATAAAGTTCTCCAGTTCCTGTTCGTAGCGTCTGTTCTTTACTTCATCACTTAGATGCTTATATGGACTTTCAGCGAACTTCTAGAATCGGTTTGAACTTATTTCAAATATTTCTTGGTCCAGAAGAATAACATCCATAATAATGACAATAACAATAGCATTAATACTACTACTACTACTACTAATACTACTATTATTAATAATAATAATAATAATAATAATAATAGTAATACTACTACTACTAATACTACTACTACTAATAATAATACTACTACTACTGCTAATAATAATAATAATAATAGTAATACTACTACTACTACTAATACTACTACTACTATTTCTAATAATAATAATAGTAATACTACTACTAATAATAATAATAGTAATACTACTACTACTACTAATAATAATAATAACAGTAATACTACTACTAATAATAATAATAATAATAATGATAATAGAATTAGGGGTGGAACGGTGGCTCAGAAGGTCCTGGGTTCGCTCCCCAGGCATTTGTCCATTCTGTCTTGAGTTTGCATGTTCTCCCCGTGTCTGCATGGGTTTCCTCCAGGAGCTCCGGTTTCCTCCCACAGCCCAGAGCCGTGCAGTCAGATTAATTGGAGATTACTAGGTCAAAAGTATCTGAACACAGTATAAAATGTATAAAATGAAGATGTTTCTTATTTACTCCGGCTGTGCGGATGCGATGCTCAGTACATATTAAGGACGTCTCCTTTCCCTGATGATGTTTAAGTACCGTTCAGCACCAGTGTTTTTTTTTGCTTTAACTGGATTTAAATTTGACTTAATTATTAATAAGAGTCGTAGGACGGGCGGGGGCAGAGTGGTTTTTTTATTGCACCCAGACTGTAGTGATTGACGGCGGCTGGCGGATGTCAAACACACATTAAAGATTGCATAACTGATCGGTACCCCTGACGGAGGTCTGCTCTTCACTGCCTCAGCCATTTTTTTCATCATCTTTATCAATCACCGTGTCCTCCGGTGCATCCAATCAGAACAGAGAGTGGGGATTGGGGGGGGTTGCTAAAGGTGGAATGGTTATTTGCTGAGCTCCACAAAATGGGGAGAAAAGACTGCAGCATTAACACTCTCTCTCACACACACACACACACACACACACACACTCTTGCTTCTTCTTCGCTCTGGCACAGTGCAGCAGTGAAACATTACGCAGTCCATTCAGAAGCATGTGCAGGATGTTAACCCCTTCATCACCGCTTCACCCATCAGGCAGAACATTACGACCAGGTCGTGTTGGTCCGCATTCTTCAGCAGGTTGATCTACATGAGCTCGGCCGTTGGAGAGGTTGGATCCGACACCTTTCCTTCCTCGGACCACGTTTAATACAGACCACTGCAACACCCCACAAGAGCTGCCGTTTCGGAGATGCCCTGACCCGGGTGTCTCGCCATCACAGTCTGGCCCTCATCAAGCTCACATTTTTCCTGTTTTCCTGAGGAGAAAATGTTCGCTCGCTATATAAATGCATTGTGCCCCCCGTACACACACGCCAAGGTCCTAAAAACTCTTACGGCCTGAACAGATCCCCCTAGAACCCTATTAAACACACTTGTAGCCTTCTCATCCAACTACTTTACCTGACCAAACCCGTCATACATTAATGAGCACAAGTTCTCATCGATGCTCTATAATATCGGACAAAAAGCCTTTCAAGAGTATAGGTGGAAAATATATCACAGGAGGGATAGCGGGTAAGGCCCAGACGTAGCATAGTAGTTAGGGTACAGGACTAGTACTGCCAGGTTGCTGCTGTTGGGCTCTTGAGCGAGGCCCTTAACCCTCAATTGCTCAGACTGTAAACTGTAACTAAGTTGCTTTGGATAAAGGCATCTGATAAATACTGAAAATATATCAGTACAAGTGACAAAAAAATATATATTAATGATTATACATAATCAAAAATAGAAGTAAATGTATTTAGAAATGAGAGAGAGTGTTTACGTGATCCGCTGGGAGCAGCGCTGGATGTAAAAAAGAATGGGGGGGGGGGGGGGGTTACAACACAAACAAACACACATACATGTACCGTGTGACGAAACCGGACAGCCCCGAGGAAACCCGCACTGTGCAAAAGCCAAAAAGAAGGGACCCCAACCCAAACCCGAACACCTGGGCATCGAACCCAGGATGGTCCAGCGCTCCTTTAAAATCAGGTCCGATGGAGCCTCATACAGGGTGATGGGCTACCATCAGTGATTGTATACCCAGACCGTGCTGGTTCAACCCGGCCGAGGTCTCAGAGCTGCACCGTGTGTAGGGAGGAGGGTTGCAGTGGAGAAGTGAATGATTTTTGTGTTGCGGTAAAATAAACGACTCTCCTCCTCCCCCATCGCTCCTCAGCGATCGGCACAGATACCCAGACGGGCGCCCGAGCGATGCCTCGTATTCCTCACAGTTTTCAGCCCTGCATAAAAGCCCCGAAGGTCAAGGTCCAGGAGCCCCGAACCCGAGCCCCCGTCCACTGTACCCTGTGTCCTTTCGTGGCGGGTATAAAGCGGTCGTTTGCGGCGTGAGAGTAAAGCAGGACGTCCTGGGGACAATTCCAGCTCATTTCCTCTCGTGATCTTAATCACTGAGATATACGACTGGTGCTGAGCTTTCTGCTCCATTCTCCCATTTTGTTCCTTTCTCATCCCCTCCTCTCTCTCTCTCTCTCTCTCTCTCTCTCCACCTCTCTCTCTCTCCACCTCTCTCGTGCTTCTGTTCTCTTACAGACCGACAAACTGTCCCAGGACCCACAGCGGAGGAGGAGAACCTGCACAACACAAGGTAAGATCCACACCAGAACTCCATGCTTATTCTGCTCATCACTTCATTCTGTTCGGGGTCGCGGTGGGTACACACACACACTCTCTCTCACACACACACACACACACACACACACAACTACATTTCCAATAGTCTGAGTAAAACTGGGCCTGACTGGCCTGGCTTTAGAGTTGTGTGAGGGAACCGGAGCGCCCGGAGGAAACACATGGACCCACAAGGACACAAGAAGAACATGCAAACTCACTCACTTTCTTAACTGCTTATCCAATCAGGACCATCAGGGGTGCTTGAGCCACACACACACACACACACACACACACACACACACACAAGCCTATAGGACAATTCAGTGTCTCCAATTAACCTGACTGCATGTTTTCAGACTGTGGGAGGAACCCGGAGCGCCCGGAGGAAACCCAAACTAAGAAAACTAAAATGAAGTACTTACTCGGCATCTTGTGGACACCTTTATCCAAAGCAACCTACAGCACTTTGACAGTTTACAATAAGCAATTGAGGGTTATGGGGCCTTGCGCAACAGTGGTAACCTGGCAGTGGTGGGGTTTGAACCAAAAAAAAAACTCTGCTTACTAGGCCTTTCCCTTAATCACTAAGCTACAACTGCAAGTTCCCATCAGTAATCAAAGGGTTCTTGGTCCAAGCCCAACCAGTGCCAATGGGTAACCCCGATATAGCCCAAAGCTCTACCCACTACATTTTACACAATCATCTCCGCTGATAATCATATATGCTAGTCGTTTTTGAGCCTTGCATGTAAATGAAGCGGCAGCTGTAGCCTAGCGGCTAGATTGACAGGTCACAGGTTCAAGCCCCACCATTCCCAGGATGTCTATGTTGGACCCCTGAGCAAGGCTCTTAACCCTCAATTGCTTTGATGATACAAATAATTCAAAAGTAAATAACAGGGATAAAATGAATGAAATCGACTTACAGTAAGTATGTCTAAGCAAATGAGGGTTGAGCGCCTCGCTCAGGGGTCCAACAGTGTCAAGCTGGCAGTGTTGGGGATCGAACCAGTGACCCTTTGATCGCTAGTCAGGCTATTTGTACTCATGTATTATTGTCAGTACTTGAAGGGGGCAGCACGGAGGCTCACAGCAAAAGAAGGACCCGGGTTCGAGTCTCAGATGGAGCACTCAAGAGTATTGTCGCTTTGATAATATTATTTTTTCATATTTACATTACAATACATTCTCTTACTTTCGAATTCTTCAATGACAACTCGGCAGCGATGGGGCTTGAACCAGTGACCTTTCGATTTCTAGTCCAGTACAGTACAAGACAATAAAGCCCACTTATCATACTGCTTTAACCTGAGGTTTGACTTGAGGAGTGACCCCAGATATTCATGACAGGGGGTCAGGAGTTATCTTAGTGGGTAAAGCTTTGTGCTATCATTCAGAAGATTCAGATCCAGGTTCTGATAGAAAGCCACTGTTGGGTCCTCGATGAAGGTCGACCCTCCGCTATGACCCCCCCAATATTCAAACAACCCTGGATGTGTGGAAAAGGGGTCGCTTCGGGTATCGGGTCTGTTAAAAGTGTCGGTTAGGGGTAAATATAATGTAAATGAATCCCCTCCGATGGTTAATTCATGACTACGGCTTTGCTCTAGATGTCCAGGTAGACTGACCAGGGAAAGGAGTAAACAAACGATGAATGGAAGGATGGATAAGTTAAAGACACACACACACACACAGAACGTATAACACACAAAAACATTAGGACGGACAAAGCCAGCTTTTTGTACCGTGGCAGAATGAAACCCTGTTCCCCTCCCACCTCCCTCCGTGGTGCAGTATTTGTTCTGCATTTCTGTACTGCAGTTTACACCGAATGGAGCTCAGGGGCCACCTAGAGGCTCAACGGACTAACTACAGGAGCCCATAACACTGCAGTCCCCCCCCCCTCCGACCCCTCTTCTACTGACTCGATAGCTCAGCATCACAGCATCACCACCAGCCCTCGTTTTCACCATTTCTCCGCACATTTCTGATCATTAATGTTTATTTGACGCATAAACACCTAAACGATGCGCATTTGTACCACAGCATCGATCACCGTGTGCGTGCAATTCGGTACAACCTAAATTAAATGAATATTTCCCCGTTTATTTGTTATATTTCATATCGACTTCAGCTTGATCAGGGATGAGATGTGTTTGGAATATTTTTTTATGGAAACGCTGGTGGTTAGAAGGCAAAAAATCTTATCGCACACACACACACACACACACACACACACACACACACACACACACACACACACGCACGCACACGAGCGAGATAAAACACCCAAGACTATTTTTAGCAGATTTTAGCAGTACCCCGAGGAAACCTGATCCTGAACTGCAGTGCAACACTCCCTGCACATCAGACTTTAAGCTTTTAGTCATCGAAATATTTCTAGTAATCGTGTCTGGTCTGCAATGGTCTCGTCTTGTCTCATCTTTTCTTCACTTGCTAACCGTGTGAAGTGAAAAGACTCTTTTGTGACTGTATTTACATTTTACCTCATTTAGAAGACAATTCTACCCGAAACCCATTGCAGTCCTGTGACAGTGTGCACACAGTCCAAGGAATCGAGGGCTTAAGGGCCTCGCTCAAGGGCAACCTGGCCGCGGTGGCGCTTGAACCAGCAACCCTCCGATTTCTAGTCCAGCACACCGTCCGTCCCGTGTCACGACGTCTCTCTGTGCAGAACTAACACTATTCTTAAGATAGTTTGAACTCCCCTCCGCCTCCAGCTCTTGTTAAAACCTAATTAATAAAAGTGCCCTCTCCGGTTAATTACCATCCCTTTATAGTTTCCCATTAGGCTCTCAGGGAATGAAGCCAGAGCGAGGCAGAAATATGTGATATAATTGTGCTAAACCAAATCACATTCCAATTTGATGGAAACTTATTCTCAGTGGCCAAACACCGAGGCAAGCGGAGAGGATCAAAAGTCGAATGAAAGGAACCTGGAGTCAGAAATAAGACAGCAGCCTGGCCGATGTGTTTCTAATTTCCTCCCCAGTATGACTCTTTTATTTCCTCCTTCCTCTGACAGAAGCTTCTTTCCAAACTGCAGGTGATTCCACGTCACCGGCGAACTAATAAGCGAACACGTGCTCGAGTTTGACTAATGTGGCTCCATTACTCAGAGAGAGTAGAACTTGAAGCCGTTTTTAACTTTCAATTCTGGCCGCCGATGACTATGGTGTAATGGCCCTGACTGGATAAGCGGTTCAGTGAATATTTGTATCATTTGTACCTTAATATTCGTTTTAGTACATCATTTAGAAAGTAAATATAAATACGATATACCTACACATGAAGCTAGCCTGTGAGGGGGAAATTAGCACGTAAACAATAAGCCCGTTAGCTTTATCTGTTCCGAATGGACAGGACGTGCAACTTGATCTGTAGCTGGACAAACTAGTAAAGCCAATAACAATAAGCACATGCAGGTGGACTTCATTTCATCCTACATTCGGCGGTAAGTGATCGCCATTATGTTAAACTAACACAGTATTGCAGGTTAAGAACATGTTAAAACCTGCCCAAGCGTGTTAGTGTCATATGCAGTGGACTCAGAAAGTGTTAGACACAGACACACAGACGGTTCCTTGGAGACCAAGGCTGACGGCTTTGTTCTGATGCTGACGACTAAATCTTGAGCATGATGAACACAAAGTGTGTGCCGTCCAGACAGTGCCAGATCTATTCAAATTGAACTGGTGGATCTGGTGGGGTATCAGATACGTCTCGAGGATGAGCAAGACGTTCGAATGCTGTCGTGAACACGTGATGAAGTGAGCTGCTGAAATGACTCTAGTGTTTAGTACAATTACATGTGAACATGAAGATACAGCTAGCATTGTTTGTTCTTTTAATATTTAGGCATTTAGCAGACACTTTTTAATCCAAAGTGACGTGAGGGTTAATGGGTCTCGCTTAAGAGCCCAACAATGACAACCTGGCAGTGGTGGGGCTTGAACCAGCGACCTTTTTATTACCAGTCCAGTACCGTATCCACTATGCTGCAACCGCCAATTGCTGATCCTATTAAATGTATTAAATTCCAAATTGCTGAGCTCTACAGACGTGAACTCTGTGTGAATCTATAACTATAGATTATTTAAACTGCACCCTTTTAACTTTACTGATGACCCATCAGATCAGGTTTTAAAAACAGGCTTCAAACCCTGCAAGGCTGAAACTAATCCCACGTCACAAAGAAAACAAGGACCAGATTATTACCTCAGTACAGGATCATAATGGTACCAAGAGGACGAGAAAGTGACACTGGGGGAGGATGCGTCTGTGTGTGTGTGTGTGTGTTTGAGGAAGGAAAGATAATCGTGTATGTGTAGCGTGAACAAACAGAACGACAGACCCATAATTAATTCATCAATGCATTCATTAACCGTCTTCCTCTCTCCCTCTTTTGATGCTCAACCAGCTGGTGTGTGAGCACATTTGGAGGTCAATACTGCCCCACTACGGCTAAACGACGTATGTGCACTACCTGGCCAAAATTACGTGGACACCCCACCATCGGTACCTTTTGGAACGTGCCTGTAGAAAATTGTGCCCAAGTGCAAAATGAGTTTAATGTGGAAAGCCTCCAGTGGCCTGCACATGGTTCTCAGCTCACCCATGGCATGAGATGGACCATCACTCGTGAGACGTGACCTCACAACCGCTTTCTTTCTAACCAGACAGCCTCAGAAATCTGAAGCAAAGCCGCCCCGGAGGAAGTGGAGGCGGCTGGAGGGACTCCACAGACGTCAGCATACAGTATCTTTAGTGGGATGATGTACCAGGGATCAGATGAAATTTAAAACACACAGTCTAGAACCAGCGGTGCACACATAAAATACTAGAAACGTGAATCAGAAGTGAATCAGGTCTGCAGGAGTCTGCAGAGTGGAAATATTTATCCGAAATGCACCAAGGACGAACATTAATATACTATAATATAATATAATATAATATAATATAATATAATATAATAAGATCG
>JAYDZG010000023.1:1654118-1666014 GCA_034509265.1 Microcambeva bendego
GGGGGGTGATGGGACAGAGAGAACACGGTGCATATCAACACCAGTCACACCTATGTGTCCGGAAACCTTTTGATCTCTCTCTAAATAGATGCATTTTACTTCATCCTGGGCTCAAAATCTCAGGAGCCTTATAATCCTGCATAATAAGGCCTGACTGCTCTCACTAAAAAAAAAAAAAAAGTTCCATCCAGGGAGGCCCAGCCTCAGCGAAAATCCTCCCCAGCCAAGAGGCCTCTCAGCCTGGGGAGATTTTCCTCTGGCTGGGCCTCCCTGGAGGAATCTACTTCTGTAATGTAAATTTTTATCATTTTATTTTATTTTCGTATTATTATTTTCAAATGTATTTCGCTTCAAAATAAAATAAAAACAAAAGACATGGCAAAGTTGTTTTCACATGATATTAAAATGTTTTTTTTTACGCTTCCGGGCTCATCATCTAATGGAATAACCCGACTTAAATAGAGCGCTCACTGGTTAGACGGCTACGTAGTGGCTCTGTGGCCGAGGTGTGAGCCGTGTGTGTGTGTGTGTGTGTGTGTGTGTGTGTGTGTGGACGTGGAGGTGCGGAGCTCACGGCGTTCATGTCGATGCCGTTGGTGTAGGACCAGGCGTGTTGGAAATACTCCTCCAGTCTCTGTCTCAGGCTGCCGGGGATCTGGTGGAAGCGGATGAACTCCTTCACCCGCAGCATCTGCGTGTGGTAGCGCGCCGTGCCCGAGTACAGGCGCTGGATTATGGCCGAGACGTTCCCGAAAATACTGGCGTACATCAGGGCTGCACAGACGAGCACAGCTTTACTGAGAACAGCGAGTTAAATGGTTCACATTCAATTTGTTTCCGGCATCTTCAGGAACCTTCATCTGAATGTTTGCACCTTAATCTCCATTTTAGAATATATTTCTACCTCATGTATCATTTACTCAGTATCATGCACTGACCAACACTCTCTAGTCTCACTAGTTAGACAGCAAGTGGCTCTAGTGGCAAGGAGAAGCCCAGTGGTCAAGGTGAAGGGCGCCGGTTCAAACCTCACCACTGCTAGGTTGATGATGTTGCGCCCTTGAGCGAGGCTCTTAACCCTCATTGCTCAGACTGTATACTGTAACTGTACTGTAAGTCGCTTTGTATATGTGGCTCTCTGTCAAACACTCGGCCTCAGGTGTAAATCCACAGATTGTATGTGTGTGTGTGTATGAAGGGAGTGTGTTTAAGTCAAGGTTTCCTCCATGGGCACCACTATGGGTCCCTAGATGCAGACCGAAAAATAATAATAATTAAAAAAAAATCACCAATGAACCATTCTGGGTGAAGAATTGGTGCGGTTTTGTGTATTACTTTAATTTCTACATCCAGATCTAAAGCTCGGGGTTAGCCGTACTCACAGCCTATTAGCATGACGCAGATGGAGAAGATCTTCTCCAGGTTGGTGTTGGGTGAGACGTTGCCGAAGCCCACGCTGGTGAGGCTGCTGAAGGTGAAGTAGAGGGCGGTGACGTACTTGTCCTTGATGCTGGGCCCCGACAGGGCGTCGCTCTCGTTGTAGCGCTTGCCGATCTGGTCGGCGAGGTAGTCCAGCCAGCCGATCCTCATGGCGCCGCTGCGTCCCGAGCCGGTGCGCTCCACGTTCCCGATGGCGTACCAGATACAGGCCAGCCAGTGCGCGATCAGGGCGAACGTGCACATGAGCAGGAAGAGGACGGCCGCGCCGTACTCCGAGTATCGGTCCAGCTTCCTCGCCACGCGTACCAGGCGCAGCAGGCGTGCCGTCTTCAACAGGCCGATGAGCGTGGTCGTCTGGGGCTGGAGGGACAATCCAAGGACACTCAGGGACCCGACATGGCGAGTACTTCGGTACTTCTTTTTAGGTATCCGTACTTTACTTATATAAAGTATTTCGGTCACCGAATACCAGCGATGTAACGATTCAGGAAGAATCTATACGGAGCGATTCGTCTGGGGAATCGATTCATATCGATGATTCTTTTCGAATGAATCGATATTCACTTTAAACAGCAGGAGGTGCTGGCGCAATTTGAATCTATTAATTTAAAAGTTGTAGAAATATAAGTTAAAATATAAGTATTGCAACTACATTCAGAAAAGGATATTGATTGTTTACATCTATAATAATAGCACATACTTTATTTTCCTTATTTTTTCTGAGAATAAATAGTAAAATTAAACTTTTTTAAGTTAATATCAAACAATCGGTGAAGAATCGTATTGTGAATCGTATCACGTCATGGGTAGAGAGTATCGTTACATCCCTACTTAATACTCTACTCATTACACTTGAAAAAAATCTGTACTTTTTAAAACAGACTTGTTTCTTTAGTTTGATAAAAATGCTTTATTATTTTTATTTATTTATTTATTTATTCATTTATTCATTCCTTTTATTTATATTTTACCAGGCAGTTCCATTAACGAGTATCTCCGTTGGCTGCTTGACCTGTCCATCAAAACCACCTATCTCCTCCACTACTGTCCGATCAAAGCTAACAGAGCTCTGGTGTTTAGATCTCTGGTCGTAGTTAAACACAGAAAATTTCTAATAGGTGTTTGATTATAGCCAACACTAGTATGATTATGACTTACAGAGATCTGACTATTGCTAACAGTAGTCTGCTAAGATGTCTTTGTTTGTACTTGTATTTCCTAAACATGGAACCAAGCCTTGGCAGTACGAACATCCAATTCTGTCCTGCTAATAAAGCAAGACTCTTGTTATTATTCGACCAGATTACTGGCACTTTTACTTCATTAAGGTACTCGTGTACCTCTGCCGCCTCCGAGTGCTTCCCTGCTCCGACTCCACCGTGGTCTTACCTCGTCCGAGCTGGACCTGAAGATGAGCAGGTCGAAGGGAATGGCGGCGACGATGTCGATGAGGAACCAGCCCTTGAAGTAGTGCTGGGCGATGCGGCCCGGGTGGCTCACCACCTCGTCGTTGCAGTTGACGTACGTGGTCCTGAAGTTGATCACGATGTCCACGATGAACATGACGTCCACCACCAGGTCCACCACGTTGAGCGGGTTGCAGGTGTAGCCGCAGGCGCGGCGGCCCTCGTCCTCGTGCTCGCTCAGCAGGAAGGCGGCGCTGTAGGGCGTGAAGACGGCCGTGTAGAGCACCAGGAGCAGGATCAGCCAGTCCCACACCGCCTTAAACGGGCTGTAGTGCAGGATCGTCCACTTGTGGATGCGCGGCGCCTGCAGCTTGTACTCGGGGAGCACGTCGGCCCCCAGGGACAGAACCTAACCACGGAGAAAACGGTCTACAGTTCACACGGAGGTCGAACGCCCACAGACACGCTCCAGAATACGATAGAAAGTGGAGGCAGTGATCAAGTGATGGTGCTGAGACGGGTGAGGTCGATTATTGATAAACGGGTAATTACAGATTTATTAAAAGCCTTTAAACTATTAAGTTGGATGGACAAAAATGATCCTCCTGGGACCGAGGTCTCCAGATCGAACAGTTGCACTAATAAAATGTAATATATATATATTTATATATATATAGTGATTTTCCAATATTTTAAGCATTTCCAGCCCTGGTAGATGAGATGAGCTGGTAGGGCGTGACACAAATGGAGGACGACCGTTTATTGAAATAGAACCTTTTCCACCAGCCAACCCACCTTCTGCATGTTTTGAGAAGAGGCGGCGTATTTCACACAGCATTATCCCACAGGAACTTATTCACATGGATGCTGATGCTGATAAGACACTTAACATGGTTCCCAAAGAAAATAATTACGAGAAGCTAATATCCCGAGTGAGCGGCATGTGCAGCGCAGACGGCGGCTAGAAGGTCCCGGTAGGTTCTCAGAGCTATCTGGAGCCATGCTGACTGCAGTGCATCACACACCTCTTTTAGGGGACACAACCATTGAGGTGCTCAGGTGAATTAAGGGGTCAGGGCAGTACCTGAGAGTCTCAGTCATGCTCTTTTACTCCATGTTCGTGATCTGCAGGGATTGATTCTAACCCAAACGGGTCGAGCGCGCCTCCAGCACCGTACACACACACCAAGCCGACGCCGAGGTGAAATCGCTCATCATGATTTGACAGCGCATCAGTAAATCAACAGCTCGGACTTCATTAACTATACAATGAACCATAAGTAAATGAACCTTTCCAAGTCATGTGACTGTGATGGATATTCTTTCCATAGGCACAGGAAACCTTTTGCATTCTACTTTGCATAGCAGCAACAGCAAGGCCGACTAATATCCCAAAACACTATTTCCATCTGTAATAATAATAATAATAATAATAATAATAATAATAATAATAATAATATACCCTCACTGGTTAGTGCAAAAAACCTGCAGTTTGAAACCCTTTTAAGCAGCATGGCAAAGAAAATCTAGCAAATCTAGCAGAACTCAGTTCTATTAACCTTTCATTACAATGTGTGCTCATCCATATTTGACCTGTTTTTAATACTATTTGCAGTTTATTTGACCAAATCATTCGTCCTCATCTTCCCAGGCCGCTGGGCTCCACAGTTCAACGCCACACAGGAGTGAAAACTTTGAAACTCACCTCAGACGGCCGGGCCGGGTGTCGGCTGAGCTCGGTGACCCCGAACATCAGCTCTGAGCAACACGTTCTGTATCTGTGACTTTCACACGCTTGAGCTCCAGCATTGTTCGTTCTCACCCCGAGAAAATATGTCGCGTCGGGTGTTAATTAAAAGCTGAGAACTAGGCGATGAGCGAACGTGCCAAACTCGGCTTATTAAAGTTATAAAAGCCAGAATTAACCAAGAATAAAAACATATCAGACACGGGCATACTACACACCAGTCAGGTGAGGTTATATTAATGTGATCATGAGGTGATAGAAACTACAGTATTAGGTTACGTTAATGTTATACTAACTTTAATATTAGGTTATTCTAAAATTATTATAGGGTCACGGAAATGTTAGTATTAGGTCATTATAAAATTATTCTAACGTCATTACAAGGTTATAGAAACGTCAGTATTAGGTTAATATAACCTTATCCTAACTTTAATATTAGGTTATTCTAACGTTAATATAAGGTAGAGAGACATTAGTATTAGGTTATTACCACATTATCCTAATTTTATTATTGATTCTAAAATGATTTAAGGTTATAGAAACATCAGTATTAGGTTTTTATAAGGTTATACTAATGTTAATATTAGGTTATAATACAGTTATAAGGTTATAGAAACATTAGTATTACAGGAAGAGTCTCCCAGCATGTCTCTGAAGCAATGATGTGACGGTGCAGTGTGGTGCTTTAATACTGAGACTGGACCAGCCACGGTAATTTATCTGAAGTTTAATCTGCCTGAATCATTATAAAACACGGTCATCTGGAGGTTTTGTGCTGGTAACTGAACTTTATTCATTAATAACTGCAACAAGGCCCCAACATGCATACATTAAAACAGATTATATAGAAAGTCACCGCCTTGGTTAGGTGAATAAACTGTCTAGGAGTGGCCAGCCTGCTAAAACCTCCGTATGGACTGATGACATGCTCAGGAGATCACAAAAAAAGAAAAAAAGAAAGAATATTCTTCACACCTTGTGGGATGAAAAGCTACGCCTGCATGTTCACGAGCTGTTTCACCTTCTTCAAAAAGTATATTCATAAGAACGTAACGTCATCTGTCCATGAGCTGAAAAGTTCAGTGGCTTGTTTTTACCTCGTTGAAAAAAAAATATTATTTTTAAATTATTGGGATTATTTATTATTTTACATTTTACAGTGGGATGGTCGTAGCCTATAAACTAATGTAACTGTACAGCATCCTTAAATCTGAATCTGTATCTTTAACTGTCTCAAAAACACCATCAGTTACCGATCAACCACGTTCAAAGTTTAACAAGAAGAAAGAAGACTCACAGGCTGAAGTCTGAGTTTCAGGCTCATGGTGGATTTCGGCGAGCATCACCGGGACCAGACGGAAAACTTTCAGCGCCTCGTTCACCTTCGCACATTTACATGTCTGGATCAAAAGCAAAGAGGGGTGTGCACGGCGCTCCTCCCACCGGCGTCCTCGGCCAACGGCGACACTAAGAGCGAGTCCACGTCACGCAAGCCGCCCGACAGCCCAGTTCACGAGCATAGAGATCACAAACCACCAATGAAAAATCAGGCCTGGACAGAGCAGGGGACAGTGGCTGCGTCCCAAATACCATAGCACGCACACCATGTACTGAGCTTACTCAACTGACCACACCCGTGTTAATATGGATTATGGTCATCATATGCAAATGTTTTACACCGACTTTACACTCCACCCTGCAGTGCTGCTCATTAACGAGGGAGTCTGCCATGTTTGCGTTTGTTGAATCCAGGATACTGACAAAAATCATTCATCACACCAGCGCTAAACTCGCTAAACTCGCTAAACTCGAATCAGAGCCATGCAATGAAATAAGACTCACAAATGTGTCACACACACACACACACACACACACACACAGACAGACGGATCGATCAGAGCAGAGATCAATTCCTTTCACACCACGCTGAATCAAAGCACAATCATTAAACAACAGGAATCCTCTCAGCGATCGCTCCACACACACACACACACACACACACACACACACATACTCTCTCGCTCTCTCTCTCTCTCTCTCACACACACACACACACACACACTTAAATGAAGTGCATAAGCTGTTCTGTGTACTATAACTTAAATTAAAGATTGTTTGGAAGTCTTTTACAACATAAATATTACACTTTATAAGACAAAGTTACACAAAAAGAACAATTACAGGAGGGAATATGACAGACTGCTCTAGGTGACCACATTAACAACAGATCGGTGCTCATGTCTGTACCACAGTTCCCTAATGGAAGAGGATTATTTAATAATTTAATTATTAATTGGGCTTTAAATATAATGTTTTATAAACTGCCTAATTTATTCAGTAGACACAGATGGGAATAAGCATGAAAATAACCTTCAGTGTGTTGCTGTTTAATGGACATTTAATCAGAATCTGACTCTTCTAGGTCTATATTAGGTCCTTCTAGAGCGGTACAAAAAGAATCTCACTACTCTACATCTCCACGGGACCACGGGAATGAATAACCGTACCTCTGTAACATCCATGACCTTGATGGCAGCCAGCTGGCCCGTTTTGACATGCCGTCCCTGTGGGAAAGGAAACGAAAAAACAGTTAATCATCAGTCTCGTAGCAATAATTTAATTAGTCAGATGTAGGGAAGTGGACCGAACAATCATTCTGCAGAAATAACTTGACCTCTCGTTTAGTTTTCTTCTTGTTGTTGTTTTTTTACATCCTGGTGTACATTTAGATCACAGGAAACCAAGTTTGACTCCCAAAAAATGAAATGAAGGAACAACACAAAAACGCTTTACATGCTCGCCGATGGAATCCAATAAAGCCAAATGTGATCCAAAGTAAGAAGCAGGACATTAAATTTTATTGATGCCCTTTCTCCCATTTTCTCCTGTTTAGTTCAGTCAAGTTATCTTCTGCTGCTGAGGAATCCCCAATTGTAATGAAGTAGGGTACATTGCGGCTCACTCCATTCTCCAAACCCATTTCATCCATGCACAATGCCAATCCGGGTCCTCAAACGGCGTCCGGTCATCCCGTCCTAGCAGAAACGTATCCGCTGAAGACACTGCCCATTAAGCCCGTTGGTTGAATGTCAATGCTACATAACACAGACAAGATTCCCAACGTTTACCATTTAGTACTAGCAACACATGATACAAAATATCTACTCTTCAATGATGAAATATAGTTAAAGTATTTACCTTTTATCATTAATTACAATAGCCAGAATAGACTGTATTAAACAATCCATAGTTTTGTGGTCAATTACATCAGTAAATCTATTTAAAGAGGTGAAGAACATTGGATAAGGATATTAGTACCTAAAGAGTGGCACCAAAAATACAAATGCTTCTCTAATTGTAGCTAGTTCAGGATTATACCAGAAAACACTTAGATGCAGGGCGTGAACAACGTGGAACGGGGTCCCAATCCTCTGTGGAGGAGCCCGGCCAACCCCCGGCATCGCTGAAATCTGAACCCGGATCTCAAACATTCTTCCAATTCTTCACCGTACAAATACTGACATTAACCAGACACTAATCCTCTAAAAGAGGAGCCGAGCTGTGTTCGTCAAGTTAAGATTCGAACATTTTAATGCTTAGTTGTGTTTAAAAGGGAAATAACATGCTGGCGGTAGTGCTCATGGTAAAGTACAAGTAAATAAAAAACGTTTTATGTCATTCATTCAATAACTTATTATAACAGTCATATTTCTATAATAACAGCTTTAATCTAGCGAGGTCGGACTTTCGTCATGTCGATATAATGTGACTGGCAGAACCTCGTGCCTCAGTATAAACATTCCCACAGTCCTTTGTACTCCTCAAGCACCTTTCTCTGGGCTTTCATCACTTGATCTGTCTTTTCTTGGTCCGTCCTTTCCTCCACACTTCTATAAACACGGCCAAAAATAGACTTCCTGTCTCAACTACCCAAACACGAGTTCCCCGAGGAAAACCCCGGCCATGGAAAAAAATCTGTGCAAACTCATCGGCTCTTGCTAAGGAGTCTGAAGGGTTCTCGTGTGAGCCACGATCACTTCATATGGGCGGTCGTGCATGGGCATGTACTCCAGAGATGAATAAATAAAGCTCACAGTCCGAGAAAGAATTTAAGATGTGGGACACGGCGAGAGACGAGATTCTCAGAGTTCAGTCAAATGCTTAAGTACTTATATTATCTTAACAGTTCTGTCCTAATCTTAATATATTTTTAAAATAGGAAAATAGGAAAATGAATTACATTAAATTGTCACCAGTTAAATCGGGTTTCCTCTTACAGTTCAAAAATATCAAGCCAGATTAATTGGAGACACCAGGTATAGAAAACCAGTGCGTTCTAGTGCCGGTCCCAAGTCCAGGTTAAATAGGGGGGGGGGGGGGGTTGGGGTTGTGTCAGGAAGGGCATCCAGAGCACTTATTCGTGGTGAAACGAGAGCAGTTGGAAGAAAGAAAGAAAGAAGTAAACAGAATTAGCCCCCCAGAGTAATACATTCAAAAGTCAGAAGGATTTTAACTTCATGTCTTCATGTCTTCTGTTTCAGGTTTCCTTTTGTCCGGAGAGAATACCGGAGCTGAAGGTCTCGGATCTCCCGGCTTGGCTGGGTTTGGAGTTTGGAGATGACAGACGAGGAATTAAAGCCGTGCCAGAACAGACCAGAGGGGAGCAAAGTGGGTCAATATGAAACCCTTGGCATTCTTCCCAAGGTGAAGTGGGATTACATCATGCCGATGACAGCTACAATTGTGAAGAGACCAAAATATTGAAGGAACAACTGTGGGAATAAGGAAGTGAGAGACTGAGTAGTCGATGGCCATTTAAATCAATAATGGGGATCACTGGCGACCCCTAACAGGAGCAGATGAAAGAAAGTAGCGTGAAGAGGAACGCTTTGAGAAGCAAAATCCCGTTTCTGGGGGCTTTTTGGACCCCAGCCAGTAACTTCGTGAGCTCATTGTTCTCTGGTGTCTCGCAGCGTTTCAACATTGACTCACTCGACTTTATCCGAGCTGTAAAAGTACTACCAGATGAGATTATGTCACTGGGCTATAAGGCGACGGTGAGGAAAGTGCTTAAAACGCATTTCTCAAACTGTGAAGAGAAGAAGCTGCCACCAGAGGCTCTCTTTAAAAAGCTCAGCCAGGAAATGAAGTCAACTCTGGCGAGGAAAGAGATAATTAGCAAGAATTAGCAGACTTCAGTCTTTGGGTTAGCTACACATCTACTGAGGGCTTCTGCTCCTTGGTCACTCGAGGTCACTCCGCTGACTCAAGTTGGGTTGATGGGTTGAACCTGCACAAGCAGAGTTTATCTGAAAGGGTCAGTAAGTTCCGAGCTAACTTTTAGCTTGAAGTCCAGTGATTCTCTAACCTGACCCCAGTGTGACCCTCTCAGGGACGCCAAAAGCACCGATGCGGGTCACGAGGGCCCGACAATAATGCAAGCTGGGTAAAAACACTAGTAACCAATAAAACAAAACCACAACCAAATTCCGTAGCTTCAGGACTACTGCTACACAGGAAACCAGGTACAAGAAGAAAACAAAGCTCAAGGACAGAAAGACTTTGGACACAATGCAAGTAATAAAAAAGATGCACAGAAGTAGATGATGAGATCAAAGGAAGTGCAAATCCGGAAGTCTTAAAGCAACAGCTATCTGATCGCATCTCTTGTAAAGCGCAGGATTTTCCTGAGGAAATACCAGCCAGAGTCACACTGAACAGCCAGCCAAAAGAGAAACACTATCAAGACTCACTATCTGCTAAGAAAACCACAACAGCGCTGCTCAGGTGGTACAGCTGTGAAACACACTGAATCGAGTCTCAGCTCTGCCTTACGGGCTAAGGCTGAGCGGCACGTGAAGAACGAATGGCCTGTTGTTCATACAGAGATGATACAGAGGCAGATGAGTTCAGGTATATAATGGAGTTTGCATGTTCTGCTCATATCATGTACATGTACTTTTTTTACTCCACAAGGCGACGTGCCGCTTTGTTTTGTATAGTTTGTGCTTACAGAGTTTTGAATATTTAAAGTGAATCACAGATCATTTAAAATAAAACACATTGAGAAAAGTATTGTGTGTATTGTAAAGTGTATCGTTCCAACCGAAATCTAAAGGTACAGAGATGGTGGAAATTTATTGTGAATTTCTACTGACGTCAATGACTGACAGTCCTGACCGTGTAGTGTTTATTAATTCGAGCTTGGCGCTCTGCGGTACACCCAGCCGAAAGCAGATTTGCAGCACATTGTGTAAAAGGTTTAAACGCTGCATTAAGCTGCAAATGCGCCCGGCCTGGCGCTGAACGAAGCCTAAAAGAAAGCCAAAAAGCTTATCGTGTAATAGCTGCATTACACGGTTTAATACGATTCCCATTCGTAAACATGTCCAAGAGCCAAGCAACGAGCACTCCAGCTCTTTTATTGTACAGCCCCCCCAAACACCCCCCCAAGAAAGAAGAGTTTTAAAACCAGCACGGTTAGGTTATTTAGGTAAAACTTACTTCTATGCATTCAGAAACACTGATCACAATGATGCCACAGTATGTCATCGATTTGGCATAGTTTATATGGCAGGTGACACAAGCCTCCCTATTTATCCAGGCTTGGGGGCACATTTCTGCTTGGGCGGGATGACCAAACGCTGCACATATGCCTCCTTAAACAGCATTTGAAGTCCCACCACTTCCAGGTCATCACTGTTGGACGATGTCTGACACTTAACTCTAAGTTGCTCTATGTTGGATGGAAGCATCTGCTAAAAGATGAAAATGTAAAAATAATATCATGTATAAGTACAGCACTCAAATTTGTTCCAGCGGTGTCAAAGCACAAAACTGAAGTGTGTGTGAACCTGCCCACCGAAATGTGGTTTTGTGCCAACATCTGCTTAGTGTGCACGTGAATTAAGACTGGAGAGCAGATCCAGTGAGAGTGTACAGAGCTCAGAGAGAACAGTCAGGATTTACAGCCGATTTCATCACCCGCCGACACGAAGCTGGCAAATGAAAAACACCTTCCATCTTAGCAGAGTCGATTTTCTAAAAAGCCACAAACATGTCGCTTCATGGTGTAACACTGAAGTGGCACATTTCCCTTAATCACCAGTGAATATTTCTGGGTCGCCCAACAGACTTTGTTCCGTTTTTATGGTGGATGTCCTTCCTGACACAACCCTCCCTATTTATCCAGGCTTGGGACCGGCACTACAATGCATCCTATTAGGGGATTAAACCAACGGTTTCCATCCACAGTCCAAAGACATGCTACCAGGTCAGTTAGAGACACTGAATCGTAGGTACT
>JAYDZG010000023.1:1673929-1685927 GCA_034509265.1 Microcambeva bendego
ACACACACAGGATGTGTACAGCAACTGTGCATGCATATTACACCTGAATCAGAGGTGAGAACAAACACAGAACACTCAGCATGTGTAAAGCTGCTCAATAAATGATTCTAGTGTGTGTGTGTGTGTGTGTGTGTGTGTGTGTGTGACTCCAGCAACCTCCTGTGACCCTGATAAGCGGTTAAGAAAGCGAGTGAGCGAGACCCGGTCAGTGATATGAAAGTAAAACTTGAGATCCTCGAGGTGGTTCGTCTTCTCACCGTCTTTGGAGTAGTAGAGGATCTCCACCTTGCGCTCCTCGGAGCCGAGTAGAGCCTGGGCGAGCTGGGCCATGGCGCTCTTCATGGTGCCCGGGCCGGAGAGGAAGTGGCACGTACACGGCTGCTGCATGATCTCCGCCCGAGAGAAGCCGAACATCTGGCAGAAGCCATCGTTACAGTAGATGATTCCACAGTTCTTCATCTGAGCATTAGCAATCAGGAACTTACGGTCTGTGAGGGACACAAAACAACAAAAAAATGATTTTCTTTTCTATTATTTAAATTCCTGGATTCATTTTTAATTTTTTTAACGCTTTATCCTGGTCAGGGCCGCGGTGGGTCTGGCTTCTCCAAAATGTCTTAGCGCAGTGCAGTAACACATCCCCAGTCTAACAATGCTGAACTGTTGCAGGAAACCAGAGCACCCGGAGGAAACCCAAACAGATTTACTCATGAACGACCAAAACCCGCATTTTTGCTTCTTACAAAATCAAATGGAAATTATTTTGGTCATTGTCAGTGACTTAACCCCCTTTTGGCTCCTCTAATCACAGGCTGTGATCACTAAACTGTCTGTGATTTTCCTCTCACTCTCCGCCAGCATCATCGTCATCATGTGTGTAATTAGCTTTTAGCAGGAAGCTCACGGCGCTTCGGTTCAAGCTTCACCGACCGTGTGGATTTTTTTTTTTACTGTGACACCCAGCAGGCCTGCTGCTGCAAACACGACCAAACAAGCTCCACATCTTCCAAGCAATCTGATCATCCAAGTATCACGCGCGGCTCTCGTTATCACCCCGAGAATCTACCGCAGACGAGAAGGCGCCCGGGGACATTTTTCACGTGTGACACTTCCGGTTCTCTTACTTAACGTCATTTCAGGACCCGTGTCGACTCTACATGTACACACTTCATACACAGGAGCATTTATTTACTGGGGGTTTATCATTACGACCTGAGGAACATGTGACACCCGAAGACTCTGAGCTCGAACTAAACAGAGGCTGAGAAGCACTCGTCTCGCAGAGATGTGAGATAAAGTGTTCGTCACACTTCCTGTCTTCCGATTCTCAGTAAATGATCGAGGAAAAAAAAGGTGAAGGGATCGTCTGGCTCCGTTTGCACTCGGGAACAGTTTGCTCGACGTGGATTTGAACAATACATGCCACTAATAAAAAAAAAAAAAGGTTACGGTGGCTCGGACGGCCACCACCAAGTTGGACCTGCTGCTTAGCAACAGTTCTCGCATCAATAGTATTATTGCTGATTTATTTCTGGTAACTGTAGCTGCACACACGGATGCTCTATGAGACAGGCAGCGTGGTGACCCTCGCGTTTCTCCTTGACCTTCTTCACGGTCTTGTTAGTGGATGAGATATACAGTTTTGGAACATTTTCTCGTCCTTATAGGCAGGAAAATAAGCGAATCGGAGCAAATGTGCTTACTAGTCCGGAACCTTTACCGTCAAGCCACAACAACCCCATTAACGGTGTCTAAAATCGAATGTTGTTAAGGATCTTCAAGGAAAACCTGACAATTGTGCTGGCTGAAAATTTATCTCCTTAGTCTCTGATCTAAAACACCAACAAGTGTCGGAAAGAGCTAAAAATAACCTCGCCCCTGCGGTTCACACTTCTGATACCCTCCCACCGGGGCGAAAGAGAGACTGACACAGCAATGACGGGCTGAGAACATGGATGGACGAATGATGAATCGTGTATTTGAGCTTGTGCAACATGAACGAGGACACACACACACACACACACACATACGCACACACAAACGCATGATGGTGCATTTTGAGCTGGAAGGCTTCAATAGACGCGTGCACACAGGACGTGGTTGATTCATATTTCCAGCACTCAGAATTTGCATTTGCAAAACAAACCCAAGCCCAGAGCAAGATAATCAGACGGTGAATAATCGGTAAAGATCACAGATTGAACGATCGAATTCCAACAAAATGCTGTGATTAAGCCAGACAACGACACAGTCCAGGTATAACATGCATAATATATGAAGTACTTGTTCTGGGTGGTGTTCGCTTTCTGTCATCACTCTAGAGTTCATATCTAGATTAATGTCTGGGTTAAATGATGTCAAAGGAAGATGAACCAAAGCAAAACTGACTTTGGCACTTAAAGTAAATTCGTGGAAATAAGTTTTCAAATCCTAATGGGGAACTTTTGTGGTCTTTGTGCTATTTAAAGAGTCGCTGCTCAGTCACAGGTTCAAATCGCATTAAGAGGCCCGTAACCCTCCATACTAGCACTGCATACGTGAATTTAAAGCATGTGTGTTATAAATACTATTGAAAATCTTATTTTTATGTGGCACCTCACAGAATTCCCCACTTTACAAAGCTGATTAAACCGCTCATTAGTAAACCGCACCCAAATTAGCATTGTTTTAGGTATGTGACAGTTCATATGAATGGTGAGATGAAAGACAAGCTTTGTAATGCAAATTACATATTGAAGCATTAATAATAATTAAATAATGATTAAAATAAATCAATGACAGTGCAGTATAACGTGTGTATAACACAAGTACTGATGGTCCTGTATACACTGATTTACTCGTTTAATGTCTTTGTTCTTTGCCCAAGACCTTGAGTCGCATAAACCCATATACAGAACATCTCACACTTTGTTAAAGTAAATTGCTGAACATACAGAAGATGCTGGTTTATTTGAGAACCATCATGGCATATTTCTGACCAGTGTGTGAGGTTGTCCTGTTAGAACATCCACCTTTTCTAAAATAAAGCATTTATAATAATAATAATAATAATAATAATAATAATAATAATAATAATAATAATAATAATAATCATAACATGTTACACTCTGGTACCATTACAAAAGATATAACGATATTACTGCAGTGTGGTCGTATATATAATAATGATGATGTTTCTGATGCCATACAAGCAAAGATAGAGGAAGTTTATTGTTTTCTGTCGTTTTAAATGCATTAGATAAGCACATGATCACAGGCCCCCGTGTGCATATGGAAGCTGGAGTGTAATAAATAAAACATGTTAGATTTAGTGTTAAATATAATAAGATAACGGAGGTCGTGTTTCTCATTTCTAATCAAATGACAAATGTGTCGTGCGAGGTTCAGTTTTCTAACTTTAATAACCAGACTTTTTATTTGTAAACCTGTAAACGGAGGCCGGTGTAAAAAGGAAGAAGGTGAAACTTACTCTGGCCGTCAAATTTGCGGATGATGGTGTCCAGGTAAGTGTTCTGTAGCGCCACATGTCCGCGCCTGACCGGCATCCTGGCGCAGAAGAAAGCGCACTTTCGGATGAACTAAATCCTCCTGCTTACTCGCCGCTTTTGCTTTCATAAGGAGAGCAGATGAAGTGAGGAGGTGTTCCGCAGACAGAGCTTGTCATGGTGGGGAGGAAACACTGTTAAATCCGCTGAGGAACACCTGCGCACCTAAACACCACGAACACCCAAACACCGGAGAGGAGCGATACACACAGCAACACGTCTCACAACTCAAGACCAGGTCCTAATGAAACGAAAAAAAACACTGATCTTAATCAAACACACAGCAGCACATCACTAACACCACCGTAAAGCTCTGAAACACATCTGGAATGAAACACAGACACATAAAGACACGCACCAGAAACCTTAGGAAAGTGAAATCGGCTCTACTGTGGGTTACATCCAGTCTGTACAGTACAGAGAGAGAGAGAGAGGGTGTGTGTGTGTGTGTGTGTGTGTGTGTGTGTGTGTGTGAGGAGAGAAAGAGCAAGTGGAATGTTTGAGAGTGCGCATGTGAGACAGATACAGAAATAGAGAGTGGAAGTGGTGTAAGACAGGGAGATGGAGACACACTCCTGATGGCCCTCGTCAACTCTACAGATATATCACAAATATTCTCAAGCATGATCTGGCAAAACATGAAACATAATAATGGGCAACCTTCAGACTCACAGGTGTGATTTTTATGCTCCTGTAGTTTTGGGATCATCACTTTATTACTTAGGAAGATCTTCTGTAAGCCAGAATGGTTAGGAACATCTGCTAAAAGCCGAAGATGTAAATATAAAAGAGAAATATAACTTCACAGAAAGAAGGTGTGATGTGTGTGCCTGAGAAAATTATGTGGAAAGAGTAATGACAGAGGATGTGTAGACGTGTGTGTGTGAGTGTGTGTGTGTGTGTGTGTGAGAAAGTGTGTGTGCTCACCACAGCTGTCATCTTCTGATAGAGAGTAGATGCACTTTCATTACCTTCCTCTCTTCGCTCATTTTCCTGTTCTGTTGTTCTTACCCCCTCATGCTCCGGCTTTCTCCTCCTCATTAACTTACATTTTCTTAATGCTTTTATTTACTCTCAACAGCAACATGAATCAGTGCCCGGGCTAAATTTGCCCCTCTCTGTGAAAGCACAAGCGTTTAATGGCCTGCTCTATCAGTCTGGTATCCAGAGATACCAAGTTCATCAGATAGCACAAACTATAATTGCAATGTCCAGCACATTCTGAATGAACAAGCCAGTTATTAACAGCCGTTGTTAAAGCCCACTTTAATCAGACCAAAGATAAAAGCTAGTCTTTTCTTGGTCAAAATCCCTGAGTACCCGCCCAAGTTTGTTCTTTACAATTGCAGCGAGAAAAATCAAATAAATCATGAAAGAAACACCAGCTAGTTAAACTCGGCTTCACTGGTATTGGGTCATGGTTAAACCACAGGCTAGTGGCGTTGCAGACAAATAAGATGGACAAGCTTCACTGCGTCGTACCATGATGACTGACCATAAAGGTTTAGCAAGATGTCACTACAGATCCAGGCCCAGATCCCTAAACTAGTGTGGTGTTAGTTCTGGCACCAGGATCTGTCAGTCTCATCCCTTGTCTTTTGTCTTCGTTCATATCTTGTGTCACTCTCACTCCAGGTCTCAGTTATTATAACAGGGTCTCTTATTCTGTATCCGTCTCAGCCTGCACTTCAGATTCTTGATTAGTCTTTAACCCAGATCTCTAACCTTGTGTCTCTGTCCTTCCTGGCTTCTGGTTCAGACTATTTTCAGCTCTTAAATGATAGCCACGAAAGGCACACAGCACAGAGTATACTAGGACGAAATGGAAAAAGTTAGAACTGAAAAGAAGAATAAACAAAAGGAGAAGAATAGTAAAATGTCACAGTGATGAAAGATCAGTGAAGACTGAAATTTATCCCACTGAACATTGCATGAGCGGAAAGCCGAATTAAAATGATCAACAAACGTCAGATTTCTTAAGTACCTTTCATACATAACCAGGACAGGAGAGGACAGAAGATCAGCAGGTGTGGTTTGATGCAGATGAAGGAAGATGGACGGGTCCCAGAGAACCCAGGTGGTTCCAAAAATCTCATTATGTTTACAATCTATATTTAGATTTCTCCTAGCAATAATAAAACCAGTTGTTCCATAAAAGGTAATGGGGGTTCTAGACAGGGATCAGATGATTTTAAACCTCACATTCAATGTTCATCTGTGATAAGGCATGGTCAATTTGTTTCAGATGAGTTACATTACACACCCCACAAAAACATGCATTTGGCTTTCATTTGCCAAATATTTAATTACAGGACATGATCAAGAACGATCAAGAACAGCCTTAAACCGAGGAAGTATCCAGAGCTCCAGTATTGGGGTGTAAAGAACAAGAATCAAACCTGCTGAAACCTTTTTTGTAAAATCTTTGAAAGCAAATGAGTCCTTAGCCTTGGTATAATAGAGGATGTATGTTACTATTTGCTAAGAAACCACCGATATTAGTGAGTGCCAAACATCCATCATCTGGACAGGTTTAGATGTGAACATTTGCGGATGCATAACATATGTGGATGTAGAGATCTGTTAGTGTATATATGTATAAGTCATGAATCAGTACAGACTCTGTGTTTTGTCTGAATGAGCTTTTAAACGGAGCTATAAGAGGCTCATGTCCCCCTCAAAAAGTAAACATTCAAAATCAAATAAATTGTTCCGGAGTACAAGAAGACCATTAAATACTGACACTGGCCTCCTCATATAAGCTACACAAATAAGGCTAAGACTTTCTTTGTTGCAAAAATACCCAAAATCAAAAGCTCTGGATTCAAAAGAACCTCGTACAGACTTACTGTATGTTACTAAAACTAGAAATCTTATGGATCGTTTTTAATCACGTAAAAAAAAGGAAGTACAGGGAAACCAAACCACAGGAAGAAAACCCAGCTGCATACTGTATTCAGTACAATACATTCAGCTACAGATAAATGTAGTTTTTGTTATAAATCATAATAACTGTTGCACTAAAAAGAAAACAGAGTAAAACCATGTGTCCTGTCTTTTCGGGTTGAATAGAGAATCTGTTCTGAAGTATATCTGTCTCACATACCTCCTGCTGCAGTGACCTGAACCCTAACGCTGCAGCTGATAACTCGTCTCTACACAAATGCACAAACACACATGCCTACAGGATAAGAACCGGGACACTCTGTCCATTCAAAGAAAAAAAAACTACGCTCATAGTTCATTTTAAGAACTTGAACATTCACAAAGCATTCACAATTTAAAAGTGTTAAAAGCATCTCAGTTGAGCGTTGTAATTCATTTGGCTTTGTAAAGCTTTGTTCTTGTGAGGGAGACTGGCAGTCTTGAGATTCCTGTTAATGAATACACACTTTTTACTTAAACAAATAAACGTTTTCCTATTTATGTTCTTTTATAGGTTTATGTGTACGCCCCTAATAACTTCATTTTAGATCCACATTACATATTTAACAACCACTGTGTTGCAGTGAGTTTAAAAACAACATATTATAATTCGTTTGCTGTAGAATGTGTGTAAGCAACCACAGAAAAGTCATTTATGTGCTAAACGTGTGAGATCTGACTGGAATGGACTATCTGATAAGTGAGTTTACCGCTCTGAAGTGGCCCTCTGTTCTCTCTCACTAAACTCTCCTGACAGCTCTGGATCTGGCAGAACGTTGTGTGCACCGCTTACATGACCAGTCATTTTACCCCCAGTTCTGATAAGAGTTTTTCCTCCTAAGAGGCACGGCATGTCATTTGGAGAGTAGAAGACCGTGTTGTGTTTGAGCTGCTCATGTAACAGGTTAAATGTGTTTTCCCCAAGTAAAGTCATGCCTGCTACTTCCTGGGTTATCTTCTGGCCACAGACCAGATGTTTTAGATGAAGGACAGAGATGCAATTGGCTGTGTATAGGGATGATGTTAGAAAATCTGCTTGGGACAAGCCAGCAGCCTTTCATCTACACTTCTGCCACTCAGTGAACAATCAATGGGGTCAATAATCAATAGGGAGAGGTTTGGAGGATACAACAGGACATGGCAGCATCTGAAATATAAGTAAAATATATTGTATTTCCATTTTAAACATTCTTAATACCCAAAATACTACTACCTATACATTTTAAAGATAAAACACAACCAGACTCAAAACATTTACAAAACATTGACTGTATACGTTGTATTTCTATAATACTTTAACATTTAATATACAGAACTTCTTGGAACAGGCTAGCAGGTGCTAACTGTGCTACAGTTGGTTGACTCTGCGTTAGCATAAAGCGCTTTAGCAGGACCAAATTATTAAAAGTTTTCACTGTTTCCCACTTTACATAAAAACAAAATATACAAAATATAAGTACATTTATAAGTAATGTGATGTTCACGTAAGATTTTACCGAAAAAGCTTTTGTGTCGCGTGTGCGTAAACCTGTAGGAATCGACTCTTGAGCATCAGAGTCGACTCGTTCCAACATCTATAAACACGTACTGTGATAATGAATCGACTCTTTCCAGTATTGAATCACAGCGATTCTGCATTTTTAATGGTCCTGTTCGCGGTGGGCTCGGAGACAAATATGTGTACAAATATATACATGATTTAAAACAACAAGCTCGTGGTCAGGTGTGCAAAGATGACAAATTGGACACATATTTCCTATCACATTAGTTTTATTATTCACCTTTGTAACATCTAATTGATTTAGTAAATTTAAACATGTGAAGCTGTTTTGTTATAAGTAAAAAATAAACCAGAACTTGGAAAGCCTGAATACACAAACAGAAGACTCGATATTCTGGAGAAACACAATCCATAAGGTCATCGGTAGTCTTTATTAACATAGCACCACAAAATCCACATGCTGTTAAGACACTAATCAAATACTTTTCAGATTCCCATTCCCAAATGCTGGTGCAACACCTTTAACCTCTCACTACTATACATCCTCATAAACCTTTCTGACATGTTTATCTCTCACCTACCCAAAAATCAAACCTACTCATTTCATCTTCTCTAAACGAAACAAAGCACAAATCCAGTTCTAACCAAGAAGACCGGATACTCAATACAAACTACGATTTCCAGCCTGCAATAGAGAAAATACTTAACTAGGCTTCTTAATATTCAAGCATATCAAAATACTGAAGAAATAACTTTGTCTCTATTTATTAACACAGATTTAAATCCTGTAAAAAGTAGCACAATGCCTAATTAATTACATTTTACACTTCAGAGTTCATTGCTCTGACTGATGTAATTATTAAGGCAATTACTTTTGCTCAATTAATAATTTGTAAATCTAACCAGTGGTGTTTTTACATTTCAACATAATGCATCTATATGCAAATCCAGATATTCCTGAATATTTGCATGATCCAGCAAATGCAAATTATTGAGCTCGGTATAAAGCAGACTGATACTCAACCATGTTCTATGGATTTATGCATTTACATTACATTTGCAGTGATAATGGGATTGTAAATTGTTGCTTTGTATGCATGCTGCAGCACCAGATCAAATCATCTAAAACTAGAAGTGTGGAGTCATAAAAAACACTTTTAAACAAACATGGCAGATCCAGAAAAGGTTTACGGCAGCTCCTTTCTCTCAGTGGTCGACTCCTTTATAATCTGAAAGACATTTATCGAACAATAATAATCAGTACAGACGGGAAAAAAGAAGGTACATGGTTAGGTAGGTAGGTGGGTAGGTGGGTGAGTAGGTAGGTAGGTAGGTAGGTAGGAATTAAGGAAGGAAAGAAAGCTGTACCTCTCCATCACGTGTTTCAACAGTCCGGACGACGATGCTCCTCTTCACTTGAGCTTCAGGAGGAACTTTTGTGTCTATACTTGTTTCTTATACCAAACAACAACAATAAATGAATAAAAAATTGTGTTTTGGTAATCATTATTTGAGCAGAATTGGGTATCGGCGGTGTTAATTTACTTTGTGGGTTTGTAAATAATAGAGAACGGTGTTCACTCACCCCTAAAGTGCAGGTTGGTGAAACTCTGCACAGGAACAGTGATCCTGAGAGCAATCACACATGGATTCATTAACCGTCTGCATGTGAGTCTCTTATTCATCTTAACGGTTGAAGTGTTTCCTCACCTGCTCTCCTCGCCCTCCAGAAGCTTCCTGTAGGTGGCGATCTCGATGTCCAGGGCCAGCTTGACGTTGAGTAAATCCTGGTACTCCTGCAGATGTCGAGCCATCTCCTCCTTCAGGGCCTGAATCTCGTCCTCCAGATGCGCCACCATGTCCTGGTAAGACGCCGTCTCAGTGGAGAAACGCTCCTCCATCTCCCGCAGCTGCCGCTCCAGAGACTCGTTCTACAAACACACACACACACACACACACACACACACACACACACAGAGTAAACTGGTAAACTAGTACAATAATTTATTTTTCCAGGGGAGGGAGGGCCTCAAACTGCTGCAATTGCGACCTCTACTGGCTGGTCGATGGATAATGGGGATCAGTGCATGAGTCTCCATGCTCGAAACAGATCCCCATGTGAACCCACCTCGTAAAAATAAGTGAAAGACTACAGCACACGTCTAAGATTAGGTGTGTTATGAGTGGAGGGAAAGAAACAAGGACTAATGTACACCAGGAGCGAAGAAATAGAATAAATGAATGAAATGTTTGTTTAATGTGCTGTACTGTACTCACACTTCCGCGCAGTGACTCCACGTCACACGTGAGGACCTGAATCTGTCGGCGATAATCGTTGGCTTCTTGTTTGGCCTGTCTCAGAGCCTCCGCATTCCGACTGGCCGCGTCAGTCAGGTCGGCAAACTGGCAAAAGAAAGAACAGGTAAAAAACGACAACACCTGAATCAGGAAGCAGCCAAGAGTCAAGACACTGTAACCCTGAAAGCCTGGATAATACAGAAAGAGTCTTAGCAACGCATAAATTGTCTAGTCGATGCAGCTTCTTCCGCAGAGCTGTGACCCCCCTCCGGACACCCTTAATAACGTACGCAAGACTGTCCTGGTTCTTCCACCCTTGTGCTTCTCCTTACTGAGCTGTGTAATGGATCACCTGTAGACTGAAGCACTTTTTCAGCCCCCAAGCTCATCTGTCAAATTCTGCCCATAAAGATTTGAAGGCTGCATGTATGTAAGGTGTGTGTGTGTGTGTGTGTGTGTGTGTGTTGGGGACGACAGAAACACGACTGACTTTAGAACGGTACCACTCCTCGGTCTCCTGCATGTTGGATGCAGCCATGGATTCGTACTGCACCCTGATCTCCCTCAGCGCCGCGGTCAGGTCCGGCTTGGACACGTCCAGATCCACGTGGACCTGCTGAGCCATCAGCTGCTCCTGCAGCTCCCTCGTCTCCTACACAGAGAGACAGAGGGACGGAGATGGTTAATAACGTGGCCGCACGCCGGATCCTCTCCGGGATGCTGAGTGATGGCGTACCTCCTCGTGGACTTTCTTCAGGAAGTTGATCTCATCCTGCTGCGCCTCAATCCTCCGCTCCAGCTGCACCCTGGTCAGAGCCGCCTCGTCCACGTCCTCACGGGGGAAGACGGGCAGAAGAACGAGGTTTTAAAAATGCAATAATAGACCGGATGATGTTTGTGTGAAACGAGGCAGGCTACGGTGGAGATGTTCACTATTTGCATCATTGATTATTTTAGTTCACGTGTGGTACTTTACTTTAGATTCCGGTTCAGTGTTGCTAAGTAATTTTGTCCTTAAACTGTCTGACAAGCTCTGCGGTAAAATGGATTCAGGACTGGTGCTGCTTTGTATCTGGAAAGGACTGCATCATTTGTGCCGGTCCTGAGCCAAGACCGAGACAGGAGATACTGACATACAGGTACCTCCAAGCATACGTCAATGTTTATCTTTAAATGTAAGACTAGGTACCTGTCTAAACCCCTTTAGGCTGTTTTCTGTCTCCTGCCGCTGCATTGTTTCATCATGGAGTCTGAAACACAAACGGAAAAACACAAACAGATTTCTTCTCAATAAAGTAGCATTCAATTACCCCGCCTGCATTACACTGCCCCTCTACCGATGCTGACTGAGGAGAGCTGCACCTGACACGCGCCTCCGACAGATGTGCAGTACCGACTGCATCTTTTCACCTGCACGAGACGAGTTCAGCTTTGAGGGCCACACCCTGATTAACGCGTCGCCTCACGCCAGCAGAGGTCGTAATTGAATCGGTTATGAGGCCGTGTGAACTGTTGATTTTTTTGGTGGGGCACTTTGTGTGTGTGTGTGTGAGTGTGTGTGTGTGTGTGTGTTTTGTTGTACAATGGCTGGTGTGACCGATGGGTGCAGACTGGTGTGATGGAATCTGCACTAACTGAAAAGCACATCATTATCTCTCTCTCTCTCTCTCTCTCTCTCTCTCTCTCTCTCTTTCACACACACACACACACACACACACACACACACACA
>JAYDZG010000023.1:1689342-1701842 GCA_034509265.1 Microcambeva bendego
TCTCTCTCTCTCTCTCTCACACACACACACACACACACACACACACACACACACACACACACACACACACACACTCTGATGGACAATACAGCTCCCATTGTTTCCACAGAATGAACAGAATGATGTATGGATTACCCTCCACCCATCAGCACCACACACTCCGATGCATTCTCTTTGTCGGAACACCCAGCGATTCTATTATTTTTTACTTTCTTTTTATAAACCATCTGACAGGTCAGTGAGCCAAGAGCTCGAGTTCAAGAGAGGCTTTATAGTCATTTAAGCTTCAAACATGTGCATATTAAAATGAAACAACGTTCTTCCTGTGCAGATAAAACAACAGTCTGACCTAAAGGACACGGGACCCCGAACAAGAGCAGTGAGGAACCAAAAATCTACACCAACCAGGTCAGTATCTATCAAAGTGGTCCAAGGAAGGGACTGTGGTGAACCGGCGACCGAGGCTCATCGATGCCCGTGTGGTCCGGTCCAACAGACGATCTCCCGTAGCTCAAACCGCTGGAGAAGTTAATGCTGATGTCTCCGAATAAAATCCTAATTGTTGAGCTCTTGTGTTAAAGCAACACCGCTTACTAACACTTCCGAATAATAATTAATAATAGAATCAGTTCTATGCTTCCAAGTGCGTCGCCTTCCGGCCTGACTGTGCCAGGTACAGGTACAGGTACAGCGTGCCCACGTTCTGTCTCTGAGGTGTCAGAATCACTACATTCACCGCTGAGGTGTGAGTCTGAGCTGAAAAGGAACTACGCCTGTACGAAATGGTCGATTTTAACACCACGTAGGACAAACTGAGCTACAAGGTACCACCGTACTCGGATTACATCAAGGGAAGTAAAATAAACCTCAAATATAATAATCAGAATAAATACATGTTGTTACGAAGTAATCCAGACGTGAACAGTGCGAGCGAAGGACCAGGGGGGGGTGGGGGTTTAAGATAGGCTTGGAACCACAGGACGTCTTCACACATCTTTGGGGCCACAAAAAACCTCTGCGGATTTCATTCATTCCTTTACTCGGCTTTCTTTTCAAGCGTGAGCCCTGGTCCTCCCACCCCTGCCCCGCCGAGGACGAGAGGAGGCGAGAAAAGAAAAGGCAAGAGGAGCAGATCTGGTGCTGCAAGGCATGTTTTCCACATGGATACAAAATCCATATAGAAATGAATTAATTTCATGACTTATGATAAACACTAAACCTGGTATAGACGGTGTTCAACTCCTCAGCTGGTGAAGAATCAGTGAATGCAGATTGAATGGAAGCATTTGTATGGAAGACCTATTGACCTTCAGAAACATCTCCATCTGTTGTGTTCAGATCATACTTACTTTCACTTAGAGGTCTTAGACGTCTAATGCAACCTATTCATCCCTCCATTTAGCCCCAGAAACCACTTCATTTTCTTGAGTATTCAATAACTGGTGGATGCAGAACTTGGGAGTCAAGAGACTCCAATCCACCTCTGGGCATCAGAGATTCAAAAAACTGCTTAAATCAGTGGTCAGTCGTGCTTTGAATTATCTGGCAATGTTTTTCATTATAAATTAATGATATTATTTGTGAATCTTTCGGGGAATCTACCTCTCTCATTTTTGGCCAATCCATCAACCCATTGACCATTTTTTATTCATGGTTTAACCATAATTTATCACATTCGTCTATCTATCCATCTATTTATTTCTCCTTCTCATTTACTCATCCATCCATCCATCCTGTTCTCCTTTACACAGACGTTTACTATGGAATGTCACCATTCATGCTCTTCTTCCCCTCCCGCCTGTCTCTCTTACCTCTGCTTCAGCGTGGCCACATCCGCTCCCAGATTGTCCTTCTCGATCTCCAGCTTGGCCTTGTCGTTGTTCAGGCCATCCACCTGCCTGCGCAGCTCCTTCAGCTCGTCCTGGTAGATGTCTCCCAGGCGGCTGGGCTCCTTCCCGCGCAGCTGATTGAGCTCGGCCACCAGCACCTTGTTCTGCTGCTCCAGGAACCGAACCTTCTCGATGTAACTGGCGAAGCGGTCGTTCAGGCCCATCAGCTCCACCTTCTCGTTGGAGCGCGTCTGGCGGTACTGCGCCTTCAGGAGCGAGTCCACCGAGAAGTCCAGGCGGGAGACGCTGGACAGGGCGGCGGGGCTGGACAGAGCCGTGTGGCGCGGGCTGCTGTGGAGGGACAGGCGGCCGAGCGTCCGGGCGACGGGGGTCACCGGGCTGGACTGGGTCCCGAAACGCTTTCGGTAGGTGGAGATGCGCTGGCTTTCCATGATGAGGGAGGAATGGAGGGGAAAGTGAGTGGACGGGAGACTTTTATAGAGAAAGGGGGTCCCATGGGAGGGATGCTGGGGGTAGAAAGGGGGCCGACGGGGGGGAAAGAGGGGGGAAAGGGGTGGACAGGGGGGAATGTGAGTTACTCCAACTCTTTGTGCTGAGGAAAGTTTATGCTTATTAGTCAGAGACAAGAGCTTGACGTGGTCTGTTTTTGGGGGTGTGATAAAATAGAGGCGGGAGGTATGTTGAAGCACAAACCTTAAGCTTAAATAAAGTTAATAAAGCCAAAAATTAAGTAATAAATTCTAATTAGGACAAGCAGCTTTGTCTCGAACTCCCTTCCAGGACTGTGACTGGCGAGCAGACGAGCGATCCTAAACAAATGTTTGTGTGTTTTTGTTTTCCTCACCCTGAGCAGTGAGCGATGAGGGACATTATGACGTGAGCAGAATGCTAACAGCATGGTTATCGTGATGAAGAGTCTCCACTGTACGTCCAGACTTCTCTCCAGCGGCGCCGTTAATAAGAGACCAGTCAGAGACCTGAGCAGATTTCTCCGGCGCGAGCGTGGTTGCCTCAGAGGCCGTAACTGAGGTAAGACCTTTCCGACTCGAAACATTCAGACCCAGACAGAGCGACGAACTTTAAAAAAAAAGAGTCAATATCACTTCTCAGCTATCGTTTTCCACAACACGCTTCTTCGAGCTTTTAACCTTCTGTAGTCACACCGAGTTCTCTCTCCTCTTTCCTGAGAGACCTGAGAGAAGATCAGAGAGCTGGTTCGTGTGTTCATGTCGAGAGCAGGAGCCGAATGCTAATGCGAGACTCATGGACGACTCTACGTGTGGGATCCTGTCACACAAGCACCAAATTTTACTGTTTAAATGAAAGCGTGGCTGTTCAAGGCGGTGCTGCTCCTGCTAGATGTGACGGAGATCTGCCATGTTTGCATCGAGAACATCCCAAACTCATTACAGACTAAATCACAGACTGGACTGAATAGCTGAAGAACTACTGCGTTTATTTAAATGATCCTTCAGGCCAACGTATTTCCATCTTTTTGGACGCTGAAAGAATCCTTAAGGGAAGAAGATGTGATGAAGATACAGAATTATTACCATTTCTCGACTTTCTCCTGAACCAAATCATTGTGAAGTCCATTCCCGTCTCTCTCTCTCTCTCACTCGGCACTTTGTTCATTCAACTGAGGGACACAAAACACCATCTCAACCAGAGAGTAGACGTCTCTAATGCACCAGCAAGAAGCTGAAAACCCACCCGGCTTTTCTTCTCATGGGGCGACAGGCCAGGCCGGTGGCGGGCGCGACTCGAACCCGGGACTCGGCAGGTAGGGGCTGGTGCATTTGACCACGGCACCACTTAAGCATTTTCATGTAGCAGATGCTGTTTATTTAGAGGGTAAGGGCCTCTATCAAGAGCCCAACTGTGACAACCTGGCAGTGGTGGGGCTTGAACCAGCACTGGCTCAGTACCTTAACCGCTGGGCTGCCCCTGCCCCTACTGCTGCTCCTTTACTAGTAGTGTAAATGTACCCCGTACAGGAGGAGGGGTGTAAATCGGCCAGTACGACTCTTTAAATGTTAATGACACGGACGTTGGTCCAGATCGCTCCCGATACAGACCGTCTGTGAGTTACGCTCATGACATCACAGCGCAGACACGGGCACCCGGGCAACGAAGCGGGCGCGTCACGTAGAGGAACCTTTGTGGAGGTTCATTTTATCTGGCGCTATTGTGTGCCGCTCTCCATCTCGCCTTTTATTTCAGGCCGAATAAAAAAAAAAAACAACATCAATCGAGCCGCCGCCGTACAGGCCGGACAATCCGATCTATTCATCGAGTCTCAGGCCGAACAGGGGCAGAGACGCTGCGCCAGAGCGGCTCGTTTACGGCACTCGCGCACACACAGACGTCTCTGCGTGGCCAGAAGTATGTGGACGGTGCCTCGGCCACGCCTTTTTACATCATTAAAGTCACCAATCACGTTTCATCTCGTGCCTCGGGGCATGGACAAGCTCAGGGGGCGCCTCGAGGGTCGCGCCGGGTGTGTGGATCCTCTACCACGGGCCCCGCAGCGGCTGTGGGATGCACTGCAGTCAGCATGGCTCCAGACCGCTGTGACGACCCACCAGGTGACTCGACAGTGTCCGCGCAAACGACGAATCATGCCGACGAAATAAAGAGAAGAGGGTATTCGAGAATATATTTCTTTTATTGGTAATGACTTTGATACATTGGACTCTGCACTGCAAGTCCCACGTCGAGATACATAATCATATATTTTTAACTCCATGAACTGGATCCTTGTCTTCTGCTTATCTCAGGGTTTTCACAAATTATCACAAATAAAATCACTCATCGAGTGACTCGAGTGTTTAATCGGTTCAATACTGACACCTAGCTGCCCAAACACACCTAGCAGCCATTCTGTCGATCATCAAGCCTCGGAGAGAGAAGCCAGAATTAGCAGGTTGGAGGTTAAATAAAAAAAGAAGATACTGATCGGCAGGAAGTTTGTTTGCCCTCGAGTTGGGCGTTCGTCACTTAAACCCTGAGTTAAACAAAGTCGTCGAGCTGGGTGGAACCCGCGACCCTTGACCTCAACACCACGCCGCTTATACGAATGAGAGCTGAATCACTTCCTGATACACGTTTCAAATCACTTTCTTCTCTTCCTGTCAACTTAGCGAATCCAACTAAAGGTTATTTTCTGACAAACGGGTGTTTAACCCAGCGGCCCCCAGACCGGTTTTAAACCAGGCGCAGGAGGATTTAAAACACAATCATAATAATATTATCGAGTTGTGAGCTCCCACCTAGTGGTGACAGGAGGCAATAACTCACAAAGTGTCTCAGAAATGCGTTTGAAACGATCTATAATTATTTATTCTTGTGGACCACTGGGTTAACACTGTTGGTTATTGAAATTCATCTCAGGCAGCTTGACTTCATCAGAAATGTCTTTGTTCCTGACTGATCCACATCACTGACACGTTCACTGTTTTAATGAAATCATCGCTGTCCATTATCATTATGGAATTCATTAAGAAATGCCCCAAATTTGCGTTTTCCTAACCCTAAAATCTCCACAGCCCTGAAGTTACCCGACATGCCGAGTCGTGACTCTCATGGGCTCATCGGCCTGTCAGAATCAAGTTCAGCGTCTTTCTGAAAGGCTCGAGCTGAACGGCCAGAGCTCGGTTCCCACCCAAAAAATAATTTAAAAAGTCACACAGAATGTCTCCGCAAAACCAGCTGCTAACATCAGTCGTTCCTTCCTTCGGTTAGATTTGGTCTCTCACAAGTTTCATCTCAAATGATCTTCTCCTAATCAGGTCAGTCTAGTTCAAAGTAGTCCAGATATAAAAATATAGATTTATACGTGAATATGTATCTATATATAACCCCAGCTGAGCACGGGGGTATAAATAAAAGCTTTAAACTCAAAGACACGAACCAAACCATCTGTTGAATACAACGTTCGTTCGACGAGAACACCAGAGCAGCTCCTCTGATCCAGATGTGCTTTTCACACCTCATAAGTGATTCAGCCGTTTATGAGCTGATCAAGGGTTCTGAAATGCCCTTTACCTTCAGGATAGATTACAGATTACATCACTTAGTCCTGTTGGTTATACGAGCCTGAGATTATGAAGCGTGAAGCTTTAAATGCTCCCACACAGTCATGAATGAAAATATTAAGAGCAGTAGGCTTCAGGCGTCCACAAATGATCCCGACTGCGATAAAAACTCACTTAAAACGGATCACTTATCGTCTGGGATTGATTTGATTCGTTCAGGATTAAAATAAACCGTGTAGCTCTTACTGTCGTGCATAACACGCTGTATGTCGCCACCTGGTGGACTGACACAAAATCGTTCTTCCGTCGCGCCGTGCTCCAAACATTTCTCCATTTTCGACGACATGGTCGGGGTCGCGACGGGTCCACTGAGGAAACACAGTGCGCAATATATTGCACAAGTTCAGCCAGCCACTGGATGTTCGGATTAGAGGAGTCCTAAACGGATAGGATGGAACCGGGGGGGTCCAGACTCTCGGCTGCTCCGCCTGAGCTTTCATAAAGTTTGAATCGTTTTAAATATTACCTTTTAGTCAAAAATAATAATATAATTTCCTTATATTATCGTGCGTTTTAGGGGCTTTTTTAGATTATTTATCTGTGATGCACCATTATCCATCATCGCAATACTAGTGAGCGAGGCCCGAGACATGTCGAACTTTGAGATAATACTGTAGCACCTTTCAACTCAAAGTCGATCAGAACGTGAACACTGAAGAAGCGTTGAAGCCACCGAGTGTGACAGAACAAGAGTCCATACATTAGACATACACGAGGATCTAGACATGCTTTTTATGACCCGTCACTAATCCTGTAAGACCTGTGGTGTGTGCTGAGATACCTGGGGTGTCTCGGACTGTATTTCTAAGGTGACTGCCTGTCCGGGGCGTCAAACCTCGCTAGCCCGTGATAGTCTAGCAGCTCGGGTCGAGTCGTGAAGCAGAGCGTGAGGAGTCTCACGAGACGGGCGTGGGGGGCGGACACGCCCGGTCCGAGCGAGCGCCAGCTCAGCAGAGGATTTGTGAGAACGGGTGTCTGAGCAGCTCCTCTGCGCTCGGGCGGCGTCCGGCCTCCACGAAGATGCGCCGGACGAAGTCTCTCGTCTGCTCTGAGATGTATGAGGGCAGCGCCGGGTTAGTGGGCTGCGTGGCGATTTTGAAGATGGCCGCCATGGCCTCGTACTCGGCCCAGGGGGGTTTCTCGGTCAGCATCTCCACCACGGTGCAGCCCAGGCTCCTGAAGACAAAAAAAATCTAATAATAATAATAACTTTTTCATAACTACATCGTCCTGGGAAGGATTCAGCTCGGTGCTCACATTCCAGGCAGGACACACGAAGAACATGCCAAACTCGACACACACTTAAAGAACCATTCGACTATAACACACACACTTGAAAACACATTTTAAATATCTGCTCCCTGTTCTGTAGAACCTAACCACAGTCTAATGGTTGAGGTAATCTGAAGGACGTCGGGTCAAACCTCACCACTGCTTGGTTGCTGCTGTTGGGCCCTTGAGCGACGCCTTTAACCCTCATCTGCTCCCACCGTAACTGTACTGTAAATCGATTTGGATAAAGGTTTCTGCTAAATGAGAATGTAAATGTAGAACCTGAATGACCATTAATACCATTAATGAACTACAATGCTACATGAAGCCGGTCTTTTTTTTTATTAATCCCTGACCCTGATCTACATAGAAGCAGCAGATCGTCAGACATAACGAAGGCCTTGAGATACATTAACACTTTTTCTCGAATAATTATCATCCCGAAATGTTTATTACTAAATTTAGAATAATCAGGGCACTTTGTTGTTCATAATAGATTCGATAGCGTACATGAGCAAGCCCACGAGAGGTGTAGCGTCCTGAATTCAGTCCCCTATATGAGTGTACTATGTAGTAATGAAGGGACTAGGGAGCCATCTGGAACACGGCACATGAACCAAAGAAAAATACTTGCATATTAAATCCTCGACAGAGTGAAGCCGCAGTAGTCGACGCCCGGTACAGCGCGGGGTCGCGGTAAAGCTCCAGGCACCAGAGCGGAGTCCGTTTCTTACCAGACGTCGGCTTTGCGCCCGTAGCCGTCTCCGCTGATGACTTCCGGACTCATCCAGTACGGCGTCCCAGTGACCGAGCGCACGCCCGTGCTGGACATGCAGATGGTCTGGAGGCGCTTGCTGGCCCCGAAGTCTCCGAGCTTCACGTTCCCAACAGAATCTCGAAGGATGTTGGCGCCTGAGACACCAAGACTCAATGATTCAATCATTCACAATCATTCACAATCATTCACAATCATTCACAATAGATCACAATAGATCACAATTCATTTGTGTTTCGACACCGATGGATCCAAAAACATCTGGATGTTTAAAATGAAATGAACGTTCTCCAGGCCACCCCCCCCCCTCCGTAACCTTTGCCATTTAAAACATGGGCTTTTAATTTTGCACGCCTGAGGAATTCAATCACTGATCAAGAGGAAGATAAGATCTTTAGATCTTTAGTCACTTGTTCTGATACTGAATGAGCTCCGTGCTTCTGGGTGCTTAGCAGTATGAGCACGATGGAGGTTCTTGGCCTTTTCTTAGATCCAAAACCTACAAGTAAATCACTAATTGATGGTTCATCCACCAATAGTTCAAGGACTGTTGAGGACAAAATGGCAAGGTGGGGCCCCCCCCCCCCCCCCACACACACACACACAAAGGAAGATAAATTTGTGCTCTTTAAGAGCTCTCTTATCTCTAAGAGATGAATTCACCACATTTGTAACTGATAGCATGATGATGTGTGTTGATTTATATTATTAGACAGTGCAGCTGGGCTTTAAACCTTTAATGTCTCTGTGGACGATCATGTTGCTGTGCAGGTAAGACACGCCCTCCAGGATCTGCCTGGTGTACTTCCGGGTCACGTTCTCCGTCAAAGCTCCGTAGGCTTTCAGCTGGTCCTTCACCGAACCCTGCGAAAACGTGTCGGGATTTGGACCTTTCAAGCTGGGATTCCAAGCTCAGAGCTGGAGACGGAACGGGACCTACCCCGGGCATGAACTCCATGAAGATGGTGAGCGTCTTCTCGTTGAGGTCCCGGAGGCAGCCGTAGTACTGCACGATGCGCTCGTGATGCAGGTTCTTCAGCAGCTGGATCTCACACTCCAGGGTGCTCACCTCCTACATCAGGAACAAGGTCCGAAGGTCTTAAAACCAGAGTCTGACCATTGCACAGATCATTTTGGATAATCTAGCGTCTTTATGTGTGTTTATGTATGTTTCACTGTCCCCTAGTGTTCACTGGTGTTTATGTGTGTTTCACTGCCCCCTAGTGTTCACTGGTGTTTATGTGTGTTTCACTGCCCCCTAGTGTTCACTGGTGTTTTTTTCCTTTTCTGAAGGGTTTACGTTATTAAAGCTAAAATGTGGAGCTAATTTCCCTGCACAGAGAGAGAGAGAGAGAGAGAGAGAGAGAGAGAGTGCTCTACATTAAGAAATGCACACCCCCACTTTAGGCGTTGGAACACCTCGACCTTTTGCCATTCCAGGCCCCAACCCCTCACACAACCGTCTGCACTCTCACACAGATACAGGAAGCGACGGTGCATGTTTTTTTTTTTTTGCAGCAGCAGCAGACAGGAAAAGATTCAAGACCGTGGGGCACAAGTAGAGAAAATCCTGACGAGTTCAATTAATACCCCGCGTGAACCGTAAAGCGTCAGAGCGGAGTTAGCACGGATGTTGCACCTTGCTGGTCTCGGGGCTTGCTGTGTCGAACTGGACCTGTTTGGCCGCCAGTTCTCGTCCCGTGTCCACGTCGTAGCAGAGATAAACGCGCCCGAAGGCTCCCTGACCGAGCAGCTTCCCTCTCCGCCACGTCACCGGGGCTGTGGGTGCTGGAAACACACACACACACACACACACACACACACACACACACACACTGGGTTCACATGCCGAAAGAGTCAAACGAACAAAGAAGGAAAACAGTGTTTAGTCTCTTACACTTGTGAGGCATTTGCCGCTCTTTGGGGCGGAGCCTGGCGTGCGCGTCGAGCAGCTGCCGGCTGCCGAGACTCTCCTCGCTGCCGTTGAGAGGGCGCCGGGATGGCACCAGCGTGAACAGGTTACCCTGGGGCCGGCGTATTCGAGGGAACGTGCGCCGGCCTGCGTGGGGCATGGCAGGTCAGAGGGAGATTCGAACCCTGCGGTGTGCAGCTGTCCGTGTCACTCACCTTCACTGAGGTCTTTGTGGTGCAGGGAGACGTGGTACCGCCGGGGGTACGTCCCTCCTTTCCCCACAATCTTATCGTGCACGTGGTTCTCCCGGTCTGAAACGTTTGATCAAAGAAAACTCGATAACACCTAAAAAACTTCACTCTCGGGATGCTAATGGTTTAGCTTTAGCTGTACAAACAGTACTGGCTGTTCTTTTTTCTTTTCTGAAAGGTTTAAGTTGTTACTTTATAACTTTATTATTATTTTCAGCATCTGACAATCAAAGATTGTTCATTTTCCCACCTCACTTAGTAAAAATATATACACTATATACATACTTATGAAGGTGCTGTAAGCTATTATGTGTGTATTTATGTGGCTGCTATTTGTTACGTTGTATTTTTTATTATCATTGTATTATTATTATTATTATTATCAGGGGTGCGCATCACATTTTTGGTCTAGTTCTCATTTACATTTTCAGCATTTAGTGAAGTGCAGATACAGTTAATACAGTCTGAGCAATGAGGGTTAAAGGCCTTGCTCAAGGGCTACAACCTGACAGTGGTGACATTTCTCAAAGGAGCACCTGAAGACATTGCTTGTTGTTCTTCCTCTCTTTCAAACGTGGTGGACGATAGAGCTTCTCTTTAAAATAGTAGAATAATATAATAATAATAAAAATATGAAAATAAAAACGATCTCAGGTTGACCAGGACTTAAAAGCCGCTGTAGACCAGCAGAGGGCGACAGAGGGAGAGAAACTCAATGAGGAAGCCTTGCAACACAGAGCCACGGTCATTTTGACCACGCATGCGCACCAGCGCGCTGATTATTAATTATTGATTTATGTGAAATATTTTGACTGTTGCGTTATTTGCTTTGTTCTAATTGATGGTGAAGCATTTACTATTTGCTCTGCTGTTTGGTCTACGTGTTGTTCGTGTGTTTACATTTTTTAAATATTAATTTAAAAAAAGTGAGAGATCAATTTGACGCAAATTTAATAGATCTGAGCGTCGTTTTGGGAACTACTGGAGCACTAGCAGTAGCAACTGCTTTGCTTTGGTCCATCACCTTAGATGTCCCATGAATTGCAGACCCCGGCGTGTGGACCGTAAAGTTCAAGCCTAGTTCTAGTTTTCTACTTAAAGATAAGGGCAGCAGAGCAATGACAACCAGCAACTCTATTATCTAAATCATTTCAAACGTAGGTGTAAGAGTCGCACAGGCTACAGGACTTTACCCAGCTTTACTCTGCATGTGGGGTATCAAAGTCGCTTCACTAGGGAGCAGAACTGTACCAGAACCAAGTTACTCTGAAGAACGATCAGGTCGTGAACTAAAATCACATAAGTGTGCAAACCTGAGCAGTCCTGTCTGTTATCAGGGTAACTCTTCGCTCGGTGCATGCGGGACTTCCTGAGCATGGGGCTGTAAAAGAAACGGAGAAAAGGTCCATTTAGCTTTTTCTTAGCCTGGTTTTACCGACTATTCAATTAGTGCTCAAGTACTCAAGTCATATCACTCCAGGTTTCTCGATCAACATGTTCTTCTAAGTGGCTTGATTTAAGCCCGACCTCATCGAGGACACTTCATCACGATCTAAGAAAATCTCGGGCCTATTTCACATGGGACAGGGTCACAAAGCCATCTCTAAGACCCCGGGACACCAAACAGTGAAGACAGTGAAGCCAGGTGAATGCACCTGTAAGACAAGCCTGCTAACATTCCTCTAAAAGCCGAGGAACTCCTGCAGACGATCCCAGATATCAAATCTAAATAAACTGGGCCAGCGTTCACGTTCTGACAAAATGATCTTGCTCGGGGTCATACCAGGTCAATACCCCCAAGACGTCTCCAAACATCCTAAAACGTATCCCAAAAACAACATTAGCAGACGGCTAAAGTGGTGTCATTATTAAGTTAAAATTGTTGTAAGATGCCTATGACATTAATGACAATCTTCAGCGTGGTTTTAGTCACATAATAATCCCACACCGGTCATTATTACACCGTGCATGAGGTTATGAAGACGGCATTAGAATAAAGGTACAGGAAAGAGGTCAGGGACTGGAAGATCCGTCCAATACTGTGATACATTAACCAGTCATGGTTATGAAATAAAGGGAAGAAAAATGAAAGACCTCAGACCTGTCTGAGCTGCTGTCGAGTGACTGGCAGCTCCCCGATACAGAGTTTTCTGCACTGCTCCAGGGATCCAGCACCTGAAACCAGAAACCCAGTATAATTACGCTCATCAGTTTCAATGTTCAGAGCCATAATACAGACGACAATCCACTGATGATGAAGGGCAAGAAGACTAGGACACGTGGAACAGACCTATGGTACAGATCTTTCGGCTGCTCCCTATTTTTCTGGGCTTGTGACCTGCA
>JAYDZG010000023.1:1711733-1739978 GCA_034509265.1 Microcambeva bendego
CAATGAAAGATAAAAATGTCTTCTCATGTTCACCCACCTCTAAGATAATTTTGTGTGTGTGTGTCTGTCCACAAAGCAAAGCTGGGCATTCCACCGCTCACTCCGTTCCTGTTTCTTTCCCAGAATTCCTCATGCTGAAGAATGCTGGGAGAGGCAAGGTCACATACCTGTACCCAGAATCCATCAGCAATCTCTGCTGAACATTAACGAAAGTCTGCTGAACCCTCCACACCCTGAGAGCTCTGGAGAACTTACTCATTTTGGCGGCGTGTGTCGGTCCTCGTGTGTGTTCAGGTCCGGAGTCTTCACACACTCGGCCTTCGAGCAGAGCCCGGAGACAGCCTGAGGAAAACGGGATTAGAAATTCACTTTTATACAATTACTACAACATGCACACCAGCTGATCCAGTCTGGCTGATCATGAAGCTACAAACACTGAACATTTATTTCATTCTTTATTAGTCTCGTGTTTATTTTCTCGTGTTTATGCGTTTTCTCTCTTTTTTCCTCAACTTTTAGCTCCCCAATAGCATCATGCTTCCTCTCCACTAATCCCGACCCCAACAATCTGATTGAGTAGGACGAAGCTAACCCACTCCCCCTCCCTCACATCGCCAGCAGATGTACGCATCTTGTCAGATGTTGCATACGCAGCTCTGTGTGTGGAGAGACACACACCCTGATCAACACACCTTTACTTCACCTCCTGTGCAGACGGCAGGAGACCCTATCACATTGATGACTGCTATAAATAAAAGTATTTTGCTCTGGCTTCGTTTGTAGCACTCGCAGCGAGAAGGTCCAGGGTTCGATCCCCGGGTGGGGTGATCTCGGTCCTTTCTGTGTGGAGTTTGCATGTTCTAAATGTGTCCGTGTGGGTTTCCTCCGGGTACTCTGGTTTGCCCTGTAGGTACCTGCGATGGACTCGCGCCCCATCTAGGGTGTTACTGTGTGCCTTGCGCCCGTTGAAGAGCTGAGATAGGATCCAGCACACCTACCGACCCTGATTAGGATAAGAGGTTAAAGAAAATGAACTGAACTGAACTGGACGCATATTAAACAGACACTGAATTGGCTGAAACTCGTATGCTGGTACGTCGAGCCTCCGGTGTTAAAGTCTGCCAGTGACCTGGGCGCACACTAATCACTTCCACCTGGAGTCGTGATGGGGAAAGAAATTCAGACCTGATGGGTTGAATTCCCGGGAAACTCCGAATCTTAACCCAGAGAACGAACGCAGCACATAAATCTCCTTGAACTTTCTGTGGGAAGTTTCTCTGTGGCTGTACTTGTGCGTAACAGGTTGGTGGGAATGTGTAGCGTGCCGGCGTTAATGTGTGTGTATGGGTGACAGTTGGAAAAAGAGCTGAAATGAGAGGCGCTGGCACCATGTGTGTGTGTGTGTGTGTGTGTGTGCAGCTGGAGAGGAATATTTGAGAAAAAGTTCGCATTTTTGCAGGATGTTATTTTCTTTATCCCTCTGTAGCCATAAAACCTTCTCTATCAATCTTCGTGTAAGAAAAAGGATACGACGTGATTATAATGCGGCGTATAAATGAGATGTTACTTTTTACATCGCGATCCAGATGTGATCTGACAAAGAGACGTGAGCCATTAATCATGCTCGGCTTTCCTTTACATATAAAGGAATAAACTCTAACGACAATGACTCGACTTTCCTACAGCCGAGTCCCAGCGGTGTTGTCGGCCAGCCAGGCGTCCACACAGACATGACGGTCGAGTCATCGCGGCCCAATCGACACGACCAAAACTTTGTTGTTTTGTCCATTGAAAACGTCCAATTGTGTCAAATTAAACCAACATTGACAGACTCAACATGTTGAGACCCGTAGAGAAGCAACCAGGAGAAAGGTCTCGGCGGTGCTATAAAAGGCTGCATAGTTATATTTTCTCTCATTATTAATCAAAAGTTTCCGCACTTTTCCATGTTGGTGTGAAGTATCTATCAGTATATATCTGTATCAGTAATATATCTGATTTTCGACACTCACTGAAGCTTTAAGAAGAAGATTTCCATGTGATGATGAAAGCAACGGTGCATCAGTGTTGTGCATCATGCTGATGGAATTTAAAATGGAACGACTTGAAATTATTAATATATAGATTTTAAAAAGTGTGGAAATGTCATGTTAGTATTAGACCAATCGTTAGATATTAGAGCGGCATGAGGACAAACAACATCTGGAATTCCCAATGTTCATTTGAAATAAGTGAAACAAAATGTCAACTCAAAAGAAAACATTGGAAAACTAATTAGGTAAAAAATGTAATTGCTTAAGTAGCTTACGTCTCTGTGATCACTGCTAACTTCACTACATCCTTTGAGTTCTGTCTTTTTTTTACATTCTTTCGTTCTGACCACAAACCACAGACAAACAGGAGTCCATTCAATCCCCTAAACCAGCACATGCAAGGAACCATTTGGGCCTTTAATCCGGCACTGGTGTGTAATGGAATGTAAAAGAGCAGTCATGCTATAGTGGATGAAACCTTAAACCGGCCTTAAGACCCAGGTCGTTCCTAAATACCTGACAAGATAACAGATCTGTTCTAAAACAGGGTCTCAGTACATTTGTGATCTTAATCCTTTGTTCACTTGCGCTTGAAGGCACATCTGTAAGTCACTCTGGACCAAAAAGCTACCACTGGCGGCTACGTTGTTCTGTCAGAACTTGGTAGAACTTGGTAATTGCTAGACAATTATCAGGCTAACTTGAGAACAGTGCAGTCATTGATGTTGTATCAAGGTTCTCCACTTGTACTTTCCAGACTTAAGACACTGAACACAACTGCACTTTTACATGCTAGACCTTCAAGTAAACTTCAATAGTTTGGCTGTGTTAGAGCATAAGCAGGCACCAGCATGAACCACTGTAAAATTGTCCAAACTAACTAATCCTAGCGGTTAAGGTACTGGACTAGTAATCACACTGTCCCTGGTTCAAATCCCACCACTGACAGGTCGCCATTGTTGGGCCCTTGAGCAAGGCCCTTAACCCTCAATTCCAGAATCAACTTCTTAAACAAAAGTACAATACTCCTTCAAATAAAGGGAGAAAAATCCACAAAGATGTTGCCATATTCCACATTTTGCATGTTTTTTAGATGTAACAACTAAAATATTGTGGTGAGACGTTTACATACTTTTGTCATCTCATGTTTACATTGTAATTGCTTATTCCTTTAAATATCTGAGACTCAGAGCAAATTCAAAATGAAGAAAGAGCTCATCCATATCCGTCAGCCTTTTCACAAACATAGCAAAACATTGTTCTGGTCTTTAGTCCGTCCAGATTCCCTCACTAACGCGCTCATGGTTTTAATTACCTTCCTCCAGTAAGGTGTGAAATTTGGCTGTCAGCACTGTCGTCTTCAGCGTCTTTGTTTAGTTTGAATTTCCCTTTCTCGCTGCCCCCACACCCCTGTAGGTTCTGTGTTTAGTCTAAACTAGTTTTCTGAGCTCTCAAAACAGCTTTGGGATACATCCTTCAAAACATCACGGCCAATTTTACACTTTAAACGCGACACTGGTTCAAGCGGCATTACTGCCAGGCTGCCGCTGTCTTTTATTCAAAGTTTCACTCTACTAACGTTTCAGTAATTGCTCCCAAATGCCATTTATGGTTAGTCAATCTTTGGACTTGCTTACACAGAGCTTTAGAAAACATGTCAAGCCTTCAGAATACTTTTCCTTCATACATTCATTCATCATTTTAAAGACGTGTTTAGCCCTGTTGGTTTATCTCGTGTAGGAACACTGAACGTTCCATCTAAAGTTATGGGTCAGAAATGACTACCTGACCTATCAGAGCACACTCTGTACGGCCTGGTTTGGCTAAAAATATCCAGACAAATAGCTGTTTAATAAAGTACCAGACAGAAAGCATGGAGAAAATATCTCACTAGGTTCAGGAAGATGTGTCACCGCTGCAGAATTTCCACCTGGCAGTGAGGGCAGCGCTCTGTTGAGTTTATTCCAGCCGTGGTTCATAACAAGATATTGGAAGTCATTGGTGGCTCTTAACTATAAAATACACGCAAGCAACCAAGGTCTAACGGCCTTTGGTGGTAGTACTGGACAACTACGCAAAAGGTTGCTGGCTCAAGCCCCTTCACTACCAGGTTGTCCCTGTTGGGCCCTTGAGCAAGAGCCTTAACCCTACATCAGGTACTTAGACTGTATTTTGTCACAGTCCTCTATGTCTCTTCGGATAAAGCCATCTCTTAAATGCCTACATTCCAAACCTTTTGGCTCTTGAAGTCTGTATATGGTCAGGTGTTCCAAAATCACTAAATCTGAGCTCTGGGTGGTTGATTAACGGGTCTACGTTTAATTCACTTAGCTTTTCCAGAACATATAATGGATCATCAGGGTGGTTCCCAACAACTGAGCCCATCATGTCGAGCAGAAATATTTACCTTTGCTCACCTGAACCGATCGGTGAAGCAGGGCATCTGATCTTGCTGTGCGCATGCGCAGACCAACCACTCGTCTCTGACTTGAAAAGAAAGTTTAAACAGTGAAAAGAATCCCAGCGGTCGGTTAATAACCAGGCACCGAAGATCCAGTCTCTCCGTTACCGGAGAACCGCAGACCGAACCATGTTGTCACTGCTAAATCTCTGACGTGTCCATTAGAGTTATGAAGTTTGAACCGAGCTGTCATGATGTGACGAGAGAACAGACGCTTCGAACTTCTGATGCTGTTCCGAAAACGGGAAGCGGTCTGCGTCTTCTCATCGCCATGATCGTCTTATAACACTTAATGTAGACAAAAACGAACGGAAGCGTCAATTCTCAACTTAGTTGCGACTTTTCGAGTCACAGAGGTGCAGAAGTAAGCGAGTTGCTTTAATGAAATCCATGAGTAACCGCAGACGGAGGGTGAAGCGATTTCCGTGAGTTTTGATGGCGTCCGTTCTTGCCTCAGAACTTTACAGGTTCCCGTTTAACTTCACCGACGTCCTTTACACACTGACGGGAGCTTTTCGTCTTCGTTAGAACCACGTTTGATGTATTTATATCTATGTGCTGTTTTAATGCGCTATGTGGGAGAAAATGACGCCCCGTTATCCCTCGATGTTTCGAATCTCCATAGTAAAGTGGAAACCTGCTGCTGATGTGGGATCACACGTGACCAGATCCGGTAATTCCGTTAAAACGGTTTGATTTCAAACCGGTTTAAATCCAAACCCAGCGCGCTCCGTTTAACGGCTTTTCCAAGAAGCATCACAGAACATCACAGCACAAAACTTCTGCTTTCTTCAGATTAGTGGAAGAGAATCCGGCGTGTTAATGCTTCGGTATCGGAGAAACCCTTGAAGAATGAAGAAGAAGTTCGGTGTAGGCTTGTAAAGAAAATCGCACTTCTTCACCGGAATCTGAGCCCGCTTCCTTCAGCACCAACAGTTTGGGATCCCAAGAACCAGGTCGACGTGATCCGTCCTGAGGAACAAAAGCCGAACTTTAGCACCCAAAACTCACGGATCTGTAACCCAACAGCCTCCAGATCAGCATAACTAATGCAGAAGTGGAAGTACATGGACGGGACTCGGAGGTTGGACCATGGAGAACATACAGAACCTCCTTCCTTGAAGCGGCCTCCCTCTCTGCATCTACGCTTCCTCATTGCAGTACAGTGCTGACACCACGGTGTTCCAAACATTCAGTCATTGTATACATTTTGTGCCTTGCAATGTAGTTTTGCATATTGGGGATGAGTCTCAGTGGTATACACCGGTAAAGATCTGAATCCCTCCGTATAACAGTTTTTGGACTCTTATACAGGAACTTCGACCAAATGGCTTCAAAAATAAGGATTGCAATCAGAAGGGCATCCAAATATGCTATGCTGACCAGAGTAATCCACTGTGGTGAGCCCTTAAATGGTAGCTCCCAAAATAAATTACGTTTTTTGGAATTTTGGTCAAATAATTCCCTATTTTGGGTGATATGGTGGCGCCACTCAGTGGTTAAGTACAATCAGTGCAATAACCCACGCAAGCTGTTAGGCCAAGTACTGGCATGTCTGTATATGTTATGTACTGGATGGAACTTCGGTTAGGCAAAGATACTTGATCAGCACAAATCATTTTCAGCTCCAGAATTACTGACAAAGGTGTAAAGTAAAAAAAGGGGTTGTTAGGGGTCGCCAGTGGTTCGTAGTCAGCATTATTGATCGGGCGTGTCTTTTGCACCCGATGCCCTTCCTGACACAACCCTCCTATTTATCCGGGCTTAGTATCGGCACTATGTTACACTGGTTTATGTATTTTAGTGGCTTGGATGGTGGCAAACTGAGTTTCGAGCCGGGAGGTTCTTTGTGCTGGTGTGCCATCTGAGCCGAGTATGTATCAGATTTATTTCTTCCCAACCTTCTTCCATCACCGATGGTTGCCAACCAAAGACCCAGTATCGGAGAGACCAGTATCACATATAAACACACACTAATGTACATGATTGAACAATTTCCTGTTGAATCATCTCCCCCTCTCGCTCCACCAGTAGAGCTTGTATGGGAACTTACAGTCAATAGCACAGCCGAGAGTTAAACTCGAGATCATAGTAATGGACAAATAAAGCATTCCAGTTTCACACCTCTAAACCCATCTTGGCTCTGTGTTTCTGAACTCTTAAACCAAACCAAGAGTCAACATTTATTCAAGATAACAGAGCCAGCTGGCTGGAATCAAGCCGTACTGTAACTTGTCAGATTTAAACAGATGTGCTTTGTATTCATAAAAAAAAAAACATAGAAAACACCAGCAATTTTTTATTTATTTATTTTCTTTAAAAGTGAGTACAAAAAAAACCTGGAAATAAAATGAGACCAAGTGAGGAACAAATGACATGTTAAGACAGCACAGTTTACAATAACGTTTTAAATGCTTGTGAAATGACTTAATAGTTTAACTGAATGCTGTTCAAGACAGCAATCTAAAAAATCAGATGAGAAACAAGAAAAATAAAACTAAAAACATCTTGCCATTTCAAGGCCACCATATCGACTCCACTGATGATATATTTTTTTGACACAGAATAATTTACTTTGTATACGGACACTCACTCGCTCATCCAATCCATGCTGATCATCTACGTTTAAAACAAACCTTCAGTCTTACTTTAAATAAGGCGCAGACCTAAAGAAACATTCACAATCCAAAAACATGTTCAGGCAAACACAGACACACTTGTACCTTCTCATGATCACTAGACTAGAGGTGAAAGCACAAACAGCAGACATGAACATGGAGTGGTTTCGAACCTTAGCCCTGTGTTAATACAAACCACGTATGAACTCGGTGGAAAATGAAGAAGAAAGAGATGCAGATAGAGATCTGATGGAAAGAAAACTCATGGAGCTTTGGGTAAACCGCCAGCACAGCTGATTTGAAACAGATACATGTTTGATTTCTTTTTAAGCTTTAAGAAAATATTGTTCTGGCTCATTGCAAGAGCTTTTAATACATTTTAAAACTCACAGCGCCTTCAGGTTCACAGTCATTTTAAGCATGTGATGGGAAAAGGGATTTCAAGAGGAATGAGACGTTTCACTCGCTCGTGGCCTCTAAAGCAGGAACCATAATCGAACAGAGAGAGAAAAATGTCTTCATGGATATAAAGTGTAGGTCTAAGGACATAGTATTCAGCAACCAGTTTTAGCGGCCATGTTGGAGCTGAAATAAACATGCTGAACTACAGTGAGGAGAATGATCAGAGGAGAAAAATATTTGCTGAAAACTGTACTAGAGACGTGATGGCCCCGAAATACTATTACACTGCCAGAACACCTTCCATCTAACTGTAAACAGAATCACCTGAAGTTTGCTAGATGAACGATGTTCCAGGAGCACAGAATCAAGCTACTAACTCAAGCATTGCCCTATAGTACTCTATAGCTGTTCATAAACGTATACGTATACATTGTGAACACCAGGAGAAATGTAAACAAGCCAGCTTAAGTCTGAACACGAACTTGTTCCGACTGTGAAAAGTTCCATCAGCTTCTTTTGGTGCTCTCAAGCATTAAGATTATTTAGATTAATTCATGCGGTGACAAAACAGTACAGTTACTGGAAAGGCAGAACCATGACATGCCTCCTACTTTCATACTTCGGACCTTCTGAAGTGTAAACCGCGGAAAAAAAGAGCCCAGTACGATTATCAGTTTATTTTCAGGGGTATGAGTTTGGCCAAAGTGATCGGTGTCACTCATGTTGGTCAAACAAAAACCCATAACCCAAAGTGATCTTTTTTTCCACGACTGTAGGTACACAGACCAATGGTGCACCTCTGATGTAAAAGCTTGGCATGTGTTCTACCACCAGATGGAGCTTTATGCCACCGCCGAGCCTCTGCAGAAAAGAACACAGTGTACCAGACCGAGTGGTTCCTTTAAAATCTGATTACAGTCAATCACGATGTACTCAAAAGATCTGCAGTAGAAGATCCCGCGTCTCTGACTAAACTAAAACGGGATCCTGATTCACTCCAGTCCTTGGTGCACACCAAAATCTGAATTACACAGGAAGGGGACAAGGATGAGACACATGAAACAGCCCAAGTGCAACAACTCATGCGTGATCCTGAGCGATGGAGGGGAGCTAGCGAAGGCCTTAAACCCCGTCACAAGCCACAGAGCAGCTCACAGGAAGCCGTGGTGGAAGTAAAGCAATGACATGAAGCAACATGGAGCTGCAAAGTCGGTTCCTGCGAGGACGAACTCAGCGAGACTTGATCAGAACTTGCCCTCCCTGGTCAGTTTGGTCCTATGAGATTACCGACATCAAGGGATCACAGTACAGTACATTCAATGTGTAAGAACCGGTTGTGTACCAATGCCCTGCCAGATGAACATCTGCATAAAATGGAAAGAAATGGATTTCAGCTGTCCAGCATTCAACCAGACAAGAAAACACGGGTCATTTAAAAATCAGGAAGTAAAATGTTCCAGGCTGGTTGAAATGAGTTTGTTGTGGTTTCAGTCACACACACACTGTGGGTCAGACTGTGTAATAATGAACTTTGTACTTGCAGTAGAGTGTAAATGACTGGAAGAGTGCAGCAAAACTTCCCAGATAAGATCAAGTGCTCGAAGGATTTAAACAATCATATTCAGTTAGGACTGTTTTAAAGGTGCAGTCAGAGATCAACAGTGGCACAAAAAAAATCAATTCAGATGAACAATTCAAGCGTTTATTGATGTTGTGGGGTCTGCTTTGGCAAGAAAACATGTTAAACATTCTGGGTCAGAGACATTTTTTTCTGCCCAACTAGATGCACGAACCAAGTCGCAACAGTAATGCATCACGGGGCCACCGTACATGCAATGGAGCTGCGCGTCTGTGCTTTACATACAGCAAATCTGAATTTAAAACCAAACAAAAGCAAAGCGGGACCAGCCAAAGACTCACGCCGAGCAAGTAATGAAACCTCCTCGTCTACATCGAAGTTGGTGGTCCACAAAATCCACCCCTTTGCAGAGAGCAAACTGGAAGAGCTATAAAATTGGAATGTTTTATTAAAGGTAGTTAAAATGCAAAAGAAGAACGAGCCACCAAATATCGGTTTCAAAATCACCGACTGCACCTTTAACGAGTGAAGATTCCTTCATCACTCATGATGAATGATGACGTCGATACAGTATACAGCATTCAGTAGTGCGTACCCTGTACTATCACAGATATAAAACTCTTATCACATTAAAACAAAAAGACTCAAGAAAATGAGCCAAGAAAGAGAACGTCCACATCTTTAACTGAAGTCTTGGTTCAACTCATTTGATTTCCCTTTCCAAAAGCTGCTGACAGGCTAGAATATTCAGATTTAGAAGTTTGTTTCAAACATTACCCTAAAGTCTAAAACAGAGGGGCTCTAGTCTGCTGAAAGCTAGCCATGCTAAGACATGCTAATGTTGCTGACAGCAAGCAATGTGTCTATATTATTGGAATTAAAAAAGCTTCCCTTCTACATTTTGTGTTGAGCACACACTTACAGTACTGTATTATATCAGATTTAAAACGCTTCCAACAGAAAAAAATAAAGGTGTCCACATTGTTCTGTTCTTTAGCTTCTATACTTCTTTAGCGAGCTTCTTTTGTGTGTCAATACCTCAATAATCTCGGCCTCTGAAGGCACGCGGGCTCCACGGGCTTTTCCTAATCTAATGGACGAAAGTGAAACCTAGTTCCTGACGTAACTAAACATTAGAACAAAGTTTGTTCATTGAACTTTGTACCGAAGCAACAAGTGTGTTGAGCTCTCGGCTTCAGCTCAGGCCTTAATGTGAAGTACACGTCCAAATCTTAAGGGATGGAAAGAGATTATATATATATTTTTAAAGTAAAGTATCGATGGAATAGGACAGGAGAGACCCTACAATGTGGACACGGTTCTTAAATCAGAGCCGGGAAAGCATATTAATAATAAAAACAAAAAGACTCATTAAAACAGTAGATGAGGAATTCTGTGGGGTTCAAATGTACCTGGTGAATCTAAAGGAGTTAAAAGTATCTCGAGATAAAGCCTTGGGATTTTCAAGCAACCGGCTCATCTGAAAGATATTTCCATTAGAGGTGTAATTTGAATTTGATAAAACTGTCCATCTAAAGGACTTAAAGAAACGTTTTGCACACCTGATTCTCTACCTGAGTGTACAGCCTGAAAATTCATGCTAGTGGTGCGTTTGTGGACCAGCACGAGTACCTGACTAGTAGTACTGCTAAAAAAAACAATAATAATCATTAAAGCAACAAAAAATATAACATAAAACTAAATTTGGTCACAATCAGCACGTCGGTGTGGAACAAATCCACACAGATGAAGAAAAGTGGCGTAAAAAAATACAACTATTTGAGGAATAAATGATCAAATAAGAGCAAATAAGCAATGTGGAACACACATGATCTAAAGAACTCATGCACCACCGTGTGTGTGTGTGTGTGTGTGTGTGTGTGTGTGTGTGTTTGAGGGCAGACAGATGTTACACAGAGGACCAGATTCAGTCCAGTAAGCGCTGGAGATCGATGGAGGATGGTGGCGGATGGACGAAGAGCTCATCACGGAGTTTTGGAGATGCTCTCGCCATCTTCTTTCGAGGCCCACAGCTCCTTGTGCTGCTTGCGCCCGAATCCTTCGTCGTAGTTTCCTTTGCTCTTGAAGAGTTGCTGGAAATGCGCCTTGCAGTAAAACTCTCCCTGCAGCGCGGCGTACGAGCCCAGACTGTCCGAGAGAACCCGAAAAAAAATAACAAAGGGTCAGATTAATACGATGAGACCAAAGGGTGCATGTGACGTAATAGAATTATAATTATATATACACAGAACATATACAACGGATGACAACAAAGCAACCTTTGGATTACCGGTCCTGTACACGAACCACTGGGCTACGACCGGCTTATTAATTAGAACGTCTCATCAATATGAATGTCGTTTTTTAATTGGTTATTAACTGTCTTGAGGTGCATCGTTATTTGTTAAACGCCATATCAACACATTAGTTACATTCATGGCACGCTCATCAGTCTTCGTATTTTCATAGTTCTATTGTTCCAGTTTTACAATTGTTGATTGATCTTGCTTGAGTTAGTAGTCTTGCTTGAGTTAGTAGTCTTGCTTGAGTTAGTAGTCTTGCTTGAGAGAGTGCTTTGTTTTAACCCAACAATTCGGAGTTACCAATGTAACCAGTAAAGGTCGGTCTGATCAGAATCTCTATTGTTTCGCCAAGTTCTCGATGTACAAGGAATTTATTTTGGTGCATGTCACCATATATGCATCAAATTAAATAGTAGAAAAAAGTATTACTGTGTTCTAGTACAGAAGTGTGTGTGAGAGAGAGAGACCTGAGCTTGGTGTTGCAGTGCTTGCAGCAGAAGCATGTCGAGTGGAAGATCAGATTGTTGGCCACCAGTTTCTCCATAGGATAAACCTTCTTCTCACAGGAAGCGCAGGTCTCATTCTGGGGTTTAAAGCTGAAAGACTAACACACACACACACACACACACACACACACACACACACGCACACACACGCACACTAGCCCCCTTAGCCCTCAGATCATTAACAAAATGGTTTAACAAAGTTTAGCTAGAAGACGAGCTGATGCAGCAGGAGTCTCAGTGTGCTCTCAATCTGCAGGGAATTGAGCCGAATATATCAAAATGGCTTTTTAAACCTCTACACACCTTGGAGCGCTGGACAGACTTCTCTTCCGAAGGGCTTCTGTTATCCTAAAGAGAAAAAATAAAGAACTATAATTTGGGATGTAACGATACATCACGTATCGATTCAGGAAATCGATTCACCCGAGGGATGATTCACATCGGTACTCATGTTTAACCAAACAATATTCACTTTAAACAGCAGATGGCGCTGGTGCTACACACTTCAGTTAGTTGACATCACTACACAGAGTTGCCAGGTTGTATTCGTATCATTTCTTTCTTTCTATCATGTTGGATTTGTTTTATTATTTTATTCATAAAGGAAAACGTGCAGCTTTGTTTCACATAGTTCATACCTACATCAGAAATAAAAGGACATTCGTTATTTAAATCAATGAAAGCAAAAGCACAGTCTTTTATTTTATATGAAACAGAAATAAAATTAAAAATAAAAAGTTTGTCTTCACTTTCATTTCGCTTGAGAAAACCGTAACGTGAACCCAGCATCGCGTATTGCATTGCATCATGGGTAGAGTCGGGTTGCTCGCATGTAAACTACTTGACGTAGTTTAAATGCAAAATCAGCAGTGAACTCAACATCTTGTGTCCAGTGCCTGGTCCCAACGCTCCTTCATTACTTTGCTTCAAGTCTTGATGATTCTGTAGTGCAGCAGTTTTTACATCACGTTTCTTTAAGCCGATGGGAGCATGATGGACGTGATGGAGTGTTTGCACCCTGGTCTGCTGAAATAACACCAGAGAGCCAAACCAGATGAGAAGAGAAGCAGAAACAGGAGCCGAGGCTGGAAGAGAGATTAGATGGAACGCTCTGTGGTTCAGAAGGGCTCCAATGAGAAGCCTGGTGACACCCGTCTCTCTTCACCTTATCTGTTCATAACGCGGCCAATCACGAACACGCACGCGGCGGCGTTACCGCTACCGACCCGCCGCGGCCCGATTCAGGAAGTCGTGATGACGTAGCGTCTTCCTGCGGGGCGCGTTCCGATAACCGAGTCCCATCGGTCATCCTCAGAGACCCAGAAATGAGCAGTCTGAGGAGCCGCTCGAGCTACGTGCCGGACCAATGGGATGTTTCGACCGGAAACGCGCTTCCTGTAAATTTCACAACAGTTATGTGTAAAGAAGCGAGTGAAACGGGTGAGAAGTGTAAAACCGCACCGCTAAAACCTTGAACAAACAGGATGGAGCTGGCTGACATCGCGACGACGCAAAAACGATCAGAGAAACTTATAAGCATCGATTCACGTCGGGCACGATTTGAATCAGTGATTCATTCAAGACGAATCTATATATTTACTTTAAACAGCAGACGGCCAAAGTCTGTATCTTTGTATTGGAGAAATAATAAAGAGTACACGTTCATAATTAATCTTAATTTAATTCTTAGTCGGCACAGTGCAAACCTGCCATTTTGAAAAGGCTTTTTAGAAGTCGTACGGGGTCAGAACACGCCTCACAGCTACCCGACGCCGCTCCTAAGTCACGGCGCGCTCACATCAAACCCAGTCGACTCTCCAGGAGATGTTTGCATGATGCAAAGCTGGAGCGCTTCCTCCTCCTGGTTCCCATCTCGCTACATCGGTCTCGTGGGTCGGGCGAAAGGAAAATAAAAACGCAGAGAGCAGAACGTCCGGACTTAATGATACATTATGTAAAGGGGTTCGATCACGTGAGAGTCGTTTTAACCACCGGCGCTACTCTCAGGACCCTTTAAAACCCCGCACAGCACCAGGCTCGCGGTCTACCGGCGACATTTAAGACCTCGAGTCAATTGCACAGGCCGGTGAGATCATCTCTGACATTTGACCTCAGGAGGACGTGCGCTCTCGCCTTTCTGACTCGGTTAGTGAATGAGCGAATGAAAAGGTCGAATCATGTTGGAAACTAGGTAGTAAAATCTCTGCTGTGAGACAGATGTGTGTGTGTGTGTGTGTGTGTGTGTGTGTGTGTGGTTATTGCCAGACCAGCAGCATCTTGGCTATTGTATGGCATACACCGATATTAAGAAAAAAAACTATACTTAATTATTTGTTCAGATTAATTGTTTTAGACCGAGAGCATCTAAAAGGTTTATAATTTTAATTGGTGGGATCTTTTCAACGGCAGTTAGGTGTGTGTGTGTGTGTGTATATATATGAGTTGGTTTAATCCAGCTTTAATCCAGTCCATTTTGAAGACGATCCCACTGTGGTGCGGTGGAGTCTTTAAAAAGGCTTTGTGATGCTTTTTAAAGAAAGTAATTCAATAAACACCTCAAATGTCACATGTGTTTTTGAATAAAATGCATATTTTTATAGTTCAAACACCAAATTTGCACCCAGGCCTAGGTGTACCATGTATTACACCAAACCCAGAACAATAGAAGAATATTAGGCCGGTCTGTTCGACAGAGACATGAATTACGCATGGCCAGATGTGTTTGCACTGATGAGGACCAGCGGACCGTAGCGTCAGCAGCTTTCGGAGTGCAGACACCACTAACTTCCTTCGCCACACGCCCACACGTCTGTAAAATCTCTCTTCAGTCGACTCAGGAAACCCAAACGAGGCTCCGAGGAGTCGATCAACCCGTGCAGAGTACAGCACAAAGTACACAAGCGACCGAAACTGGAGAGGCACAGCTGGAACGCAGGAAAGACTTCAACACAAAGTCAGTCTCTTTATGCAAATCCAGAGGTCTGGAGATTTGCATCTTAGATCTCACCTGTGTAAATGTAGCTTTATTCCGTGTGGACTGGTGAGAAGCAAGGTACCAGGCCTTCTGGAACCTGGAGAGCACCGTCCTTAAATTCGGCTCACCTATGAGCAGCAGTACATTCAAGTGGACCATACAGGGTCTACAAAGTCTAGTGAGCTTCCTCACTTCCTACATAAGCATCTGCCAAGACGTCGACTACTTGGACTGTTACTTCAGCTTTCGTTTATTATTTTTTGGTTAAACTAAAAGCAGCAATTTTCCTAAATGAGGAGGGAACAAAATGTTCTAATCACTGGTGCTGGTGCGAGCGTCTAATATATAGATTTTAAAAACTTTGGGGTCGAAACGTTTCCTAGATCTTCTGAGATAAGAAAAGAACTGGTTAAGCTGCTCCACATTTCATTCATCCTAAAGAAGCATCGGACTCGCCTGCCGAAATACAGGAGGGACGGAAGGTTTGGTTGGGTTGTTGTCATATCAGCAGCATGATTGGTTATTTTATGGCATACACAGATATTAAGAAAAAAAACTAAACACCATGATTTGTTCCGATTAAATGTTTTAGACCGAGAGCATCTAAAAGGTTTATCATTTTAACCGGTGCAGCTCCTTCATGTTCTCTGCTCTATAAAAATACTTCTGATGGCTGAAAGCTTTAAACATTCTAATAAAACATGTTTTATTGTAAAGGTAGCGGCACAAAAACAACACTTAGGTGACTGTTCACCTTCCAGGAGGGGCCGGTGGGTGAGGGCAGTAGGTCCAATTCGGGACCTTGCAATAACTGTCTGACCTTTCCTTGTCCTGGTTGTGTTGAACATGGATAATAGAAGGAATTTAAGGTGCCTTACTAGGCAGCATTTGATGGTAAATAAGGAGACACGCTCACCGGACTCGAGATACTTCCTGATACAACAAGAACGACGCTTACAGAGCAGAAGGAGTTACGGAGGAAACTGAGACGTGTTGAAACGCGGTGATGAAAGCGCACTCAGGCATGCTGGGTATTCAGAGAAACGCCGCCTGAAGCCGCCCGGGCGCTCGTGATCTGATCACAGAGGAAGTTACACAATCAAGGTTTACACACAGGACCCGGGCCCGAGGCGGCAGGTTTCTTCTGGTCGGGGGTTTGTGGAATGTAACGTCCACTGGATATTCACGCGGTACACAGCTGTAACGCTTCAGTACTAATATTACTACAGTACTACACCTAGCAGTTTTTAATATTCGCTCCCAAGTTAGACACTGAAACATTTTATGTATTAATAAACATTCATTTTTGCAGAATTTTGACAGTTAATAAAATAAATTATTGTAAACTAAAATAAATTCAGTTCAGTTCATTTTCTTTAACCGCTTACTCTAATCAGGGTCGGTAGGGGTGCTGGATCTTATCACAGCTCTTCAACGGGCGCAAGGCACACAGTAACACCCTGGATGGGGCGCCGGTCCATCGCAGGTACATACAGGACGATTCAGTGTCTCCGATTAACCTGGTAGCATGTCTCTGGACTGTGTGAGGAAACCGGAGTACCCGGAGGAAACTCATGCGGACACGGGGAGAACATGCAAACTCCACACAGAAAGGACCCAGATCGCATCACCCGGGGATCGAACCCAGAACCTTACACACTAAGCCACCTTAACTATCTCGTTAGACATAATAAGCTTGTGTGGCGAGCGTTAAGATACGCAACAGCGTTCGTTTATAAGACACCTCACCAACACGTCAAAACACTTCACAAAAATCTGCCTCAATAAATCACGGAAAAGTTTATAAAGAAAAAGAATATTAATTCAAGTCAGTTCACGACAGCCAATTCCAGATGAAAGTTCGAGTTTCCACTACTTTGGCCACCAGTGTAGGTGCTCGTCACCCCGACCTCTCTACTGGTGATTTGTGGCTACGCTCGTTTCTTCGTCTTGACAAAAACTCGCCGCCCAAGCAAATTTCCGAGGTTACAAGTTTACTTTAGTCCGTCGTCACGCTTACTCGAATCATGTAAAACCTCTGACGATAATCAGGAACAGTCAAAACTCCAGGGCCTGTGGGACGCACTCCAGTCAGCATGGCTCCAGATACCCGTGATGACCCGACCGTGTAGGTAAAGTCGTGGAAGAGACCACTTCAGAATGATCGGCGGCTCTACTTTTACACTTTACGGGTGTCTGACCACAACGAGCGGTGCTGCTTTAGTCTAAAAACAAGAATAAATCATTAGAATAGAATGATTTTGGTCACACACACCCAGGGATTATGGGGGGGAAATATATTTGATAATCTCTCTTATCCCCCCCCCCCCCCCTCATGGCTGTAAGTTCTATCATCACAATAAACTTCGCCTGAGAAGGGGAAACGTATTCATTTATTAAATGTCGTTCATGTCAGGACGGGTCAGGTTTTGGCTCCAGGCTAATCAATCGGTGTAGCTCGGGCTTTAGCAAAGAATTCTCTCAATGTCTGTTTGTTATTATATAACTTTTGAGCACGATCATTTCGGGTACAGTGCAGACATCATTCCATAGATGCCCCAGAAATCACATCATTGGAAAAAACCAAGTCAGAGCTGAAGATCCGGCTGGTGAGTCAGTGGGACTTTCTATTGGAGTAAAGAGCTCGGTGTTGTTTTATTAAAGCGCTCGAGTCTGCCTTCCATCTCCCTCCATATAAGGGGATTTTAACAGGGGGAAATGATGCTTTATCGAGCTGCACTGGCTGCCCCAGAGACCCACGAGCATCATTCCATCAGCCGGACTGAGGCTCTGTCCCCTAAGCGATCATGTTTAGCCAATATTGACTCAGGTACACAGCGCTGTGCTCCTCCTACCTGCTATTGTTCATATGATGAAAAACCAACCTACAGCTTCTCCTAGAAATTAAACTGAAATTGAAGTCAGGAGGCGGGTTCCAGGTTAGAATCTGGTTGGTGGTATCAGCTGGCCGGGAGCGTTCATGAACTGACAGGTAGTTACTAGTTATATAGGATTAGTTATAAAATATTAATCTGTTTAAGTTTTTAATGCCAAACGCGGTCATGGACAATTTTGTATTTCCAATTTCCCCTCACTTGCGCGTCTTTGGACTGGAAAGACGAATTGAGCTGTGAATGTCAGGATGAGAAGCAAAACTGGTCAATACACATGAGTGAACGACCCGGGTGAGCAAAACCTCTCCAGGAATAACAGACACACCGTCAACGCCTGCTGACGCCTCAAACAATGAACCTTCTCGATGATCTTCTGCCTTTCATTACACGACACATGAGAAGACAGTTTAATACACGTGGCTGCTTAAATATACATATAGGTCTCAAAAACAAAAGCACAAGACACCATATCGGTGTCGACGATGCTGTTTACATACCCTTGTGAGGGACACGAAGATCACAGCGGTCATTGGATTTGAACGATTGCGTGTTTTTGTGGTGCAGAATCAAAAATATACACACGGCACAATGAAAGTCGATGTCTGTGCCACAGCTTCTTCACTTAGATCACAAATACTTCTCTGAGGCAATATAAACAAAGCCAGGAGCATTAGAAGAGGGAAAAAACACAAAAAGCTCTGCACAGATCCTAGAGAAGCTATTTCTGTAGTCAAAAAACTACAACTTTGGGTTCCATGGTTATCCAGACCAACATAGACAAAGTGTCACTGCCAAAGTCACTGAATTGTTGGTATATTTTAATTACCAAATGGCCAGCCACATTATTCAGATCTCTATAAAGAAGTGTGAATAATACCGATATGCTTAAAGCCTTCGTGTTTACTCTGATATAAAGATGTAACTGTAAAGCATGCAGACTGGCTTTGTGGCAGCCGGTGACACCAGAAACATTTAAACAGCCGGTTCTGGAGAATGTTCCCTACTTTTGTTTAACGGTACTGCACACTTTTATTACTTCTTAATATAAAAAAAACCATCATTAGGCCAAATGTTCTTACATTTTACACAACTGTGCCTATAAATGTTTTAAATGGGCGAGCCGGTTGCAGCGCCTGATGTTTAGCAGGATGAAATTGATCACTGTGTTTACTACATGGATTCTGTAGTTTAGAAACAATATTTTAATAAATATTGCAGTAATAATCGTGCGCCGTTGCTCCTAATCTAAATTACAACGCGACCCATTCGCTATGACAAAGAATTTGCTTCTTATTACTATTTCCTGTAAACAATGCTTTGGATTTGACATCAGATTCAACAGAAACGGTCCCAAATTAAAATCCAGGTAACCCGGGTCTTAACATTTCACAACGAATGACTATTTTAAGGCACAATGGCGATAAAATATATAAATGTATAGAATATAAATAAATTAGCACACTAGCTGCGGTTAGCCGAACGCCTGCAGACAGCATCTCATCACAATAGGAAACGGATTTACATCGGACGTATGTCAAACCCAACGCTTCCAATAAAGGAGTGCACTAGGTACCGTACATCTTATAAGCTTCTGTCGATAGCGATAGTGCACTCGTAAAGGGCGCACGGAGCGGTTTGGAACACGGCCCAGATCCGTTGCCTGCCGCTTAATCAAACGGTTAAAAGACTCACCATCTGTGTGTGTCCTCGTCGGTGCAGGAATACAAATATAACAGGAGGTCGCAGGTCGTGGTTGATTTATTTCCCTTCACTCGGGAGCAGTTTTGTCTTGCGGGTTAAAATAACGAAGCCCGTTGTGATGTTGTAGCAGCTCGGCGCTCAGATCTCGCTCCGTCCTCCTCCAGCCGCTTTTCTACTCCTGGCCCCATTTCAGCTTTTTGTTATTCAGCAGGATGTCGAACGTGATTGGTGGAGCCGTTATGCCCCGCCTACTCGCCACGCCCTTTATCAAAAAGGCGCCCTTTGGCGGCACTTTCCTTCCAGGTAAGGAGCACATTTAGGAAATGATTTACAAGGGTAAGGTTAATAAAATAAATATATAAATATAGCAATAAACCATGAACCGCCTGCTTTACACAACCGCAATAACAGTTGAGTTCAATACACACGTTTAATATACCATAATCATACATACACACCAAAATATTACATTAACATGCTGTAAAAACAACTCTGACATGAACCCCACATGACATAGTAGCGTTTTCTTTTTACTGGATTAACCATTTAACCATCTTTCTTTTTTCTGATGTCCAGTTGTGCGTTACAGCTTCCTGTGTGTAGGTGTTCTCAGTAGAAGATAGGGCCTCAGTGTTGTGACACATTCACTCCATCACCAGTGTTGGAATGATCTGAAATATGAGCCTCATGAGTGCTTGGTCTGTAACTGATGCCGCAGACTTTGTGTTCACCGACATTAATGGATTCTGGCCACCAGACAACCTATCATGCCTTATCAAAACATCTCAGGACGTTCACATCATGGCTGCCTAAGGGACACCGGAACAGTTTGGGTCTCAATGCTGCTTATGGCTCATATTCTATGGGCCCAATACTTACAAATATCCCACACCATAACAAACTGACATTTGCATGTAATTATCTCTCTCTCTCTCTCTCTCACACACACACACACACACACACACACACACACACACACACCCAGAGTCTGAAGCTTTTTTGCATTTTAATCTGGTTAAATGTTGATTGCAGAGCTTTAAACCAAACAATAAATTGATTTATGTGTAATATTTGCACAGTAGATTTGAATGACCTACCAGTCCATTGCAGCTGTATGGAAAAATTTGACTGCAGCTGCATGTCATCGTTTGTGTGGCCCATAAGTCTTTAGCTACCTGCTGATAATGATGGGGTAATTCTTTTTACTTAAATATCTTTGAACTGATGTGTTAAAGCATGCCACCGAGATATAATGTTGACATTGCTTTTTGCATTACAGAGATTAGTCGTTTGGCTCACAGGTAAAAGAAAACCGTGCCTCAGTTTTAATGCAGAATGGATGATTCATACGGAGGTGACTGGGTCAACCTCTGCAGAAACATCTCTCATACCACGACAACTAAATTCAGCTACACTACTAAACTGTCCACTAAACCAGTTAGACAAGTCGATGGGGTCGAGAATATTCAGGAAGCTTAGTCCTGACCAACAACCTCATGAAATCATTTCGGAATAAGGTGGATTGTCTTTTGCAAGCCTGACTTTAAAATGATCTTCGGAAAATCCTTTTAGATTCGATTGTATGGCGTCTAGCCTCATTTATTACCAGATGTACAATCAGAGACTAAAGGAATTACCAGGACGTGCCACAACATTGACATCTAGTGGTGCAAAATTCCAAGATGTACCAAACAGCTTCACGAACTGTTGAAACATTATTCTGCCAAGTGGTTAAAACCATTACATTTAAACATTTAGATGGAAAAAGTCACAAGTTGTATTAGCGAACACTGCAATAGCCAATGATTGGGTTGTAGGAGTATTTGACAATGCTGCATATTACACACAGAATTTAAGTGTAGGGGACACAGTTGGTACTCAGAAGACTAGATGTAATACAAAACACAAAAAACCTCAAGGAAGGTGTGGGTCATAAGAGGATAAGGCCTGAATAGGTAAACAAGGCATTTTGGACCAAATGTTGATAAGCTGCTTAAATGTTAACTTTAGCAATGTACTTGGAACATTGAAAACTACATTTTAAAGGTTTCTGCAACCAACCTGGTGAAACTCACAACTTAGTATTGGATGTGATACTTTAAAAATCTAATGAAACTTAAACTGAGACCATAAGGCATAGGAGCCCATGTCAGTGGTTTAGAGTTTGAGTTATTGAAGCATTAGAAGTCACAAAGATTGAAGGTTTTCATTTTGAAACGAGGGCAGACATCAGGCCTTCCTTCAGCATGTGAAACTTATTTAACCTTTGGTCATGGCCACAGACTGAGGTTTAGTGGCAGGTCTAATCACAAGTTGCTTCAAAAAGGACAGACTTCTGCTGCTCGATTTAACCACCCATGTTAACAGTTAGGCAAATTAAACAAATGCACCGAAATGAAGTCACATTCAAACAGAGGGTCGAGTTACTAGTGTTTTATTCAAATCAAGTCATCAAACCAACTAGTTCTTAACCACAATCGGCCCCAGTCTCACGGTTCTTTCAATCTGCAGACCTGAAGACAAGAGAAACATCTTGATTAGTCAGATAACTAGGTTACACGAGTATGGGTGTAAACTAGCCCAGCATCACTTTACCTTGGTCAGGCTGTTCCCTTCTTTTTCTAGCACTGCAAGTGCCGTCGCAACAGCTACACACTCCATCACCACCATAGGCAGCAACCCATCTACCAAGACACACATGTTAGCAGTCACCCCATCACCCCCAAGTCATTTAAAGACCAAGACATACCCATTGCCATAGAAAGAGCAAGCCTTGTTCTCAGCTGTAGGAGCCGATGGTGCTGCAGTCGCCTTCAACAAGCATGCGAAGAAGAGCTATTTAAAAAAAAAAAAAAAAAAAAAAAAAAAAACAGTTAAAAAATAAACAATTCTGAGTCAGAATGCCAGCTTTAAGGAGCCATGACAGACCGTGCTGGTGTTCGCTTGCTGGAACCGAAACGCCTCCAGCTGAAATCCTAGTGAACCGCCAACAGTTTGGGGCATAAAGTGAGACTTGCTTCCAGTCAGCTTGGCATCAACAAAACACCTGAAAAGGACACAGGTTAGAGTTCACTCGGTCAACAGTCAAAGCCTTACAAGAACAAAGACTCACCCATGATTATCGATGAAGACATATCTGGGGACGGCATTCAAGTCAGGAACTGAAGTGGCAACACAACTGTCTACATACACACGGAGGGGTGCATGGTTGAACTGCACCACAGATGCCTCAATGTTTATAAACTCGCCCATATAGTACTGGTTGGAGGCCCTTTCAGACACCCAGTCAGCTACAGACAGGGAAAGGAAGGGGGGGGTGGACTTAATTAGCTCACAGATTTAAAGAGTAGTAATTTTGAAAGTTACCAGAAGCTTAGACAAACAAACCCATCATGAGTCTCAAGGCGAAGACAAGTTGTTCGTCAGCGACATGGACAGAAGCATGTGGAATCCAGAATGGAACCAGAGCATTACTGCTCACATTGTGGAACCTGCAAAGCATTTGCATTGTGGCAATCACTGACCAGGAGCCAAAAAACCAAATTACTTCACCCAGACTTTAGTTAGGTCTATACCTTGGATAGTGGCATTCAATCGAAACCGTGGTACCGGCACCAGCAAGAGTCCTTACGATAGGAGAACCAGCTTGTGATGAACTATAGACGAGGGTAAAGACGTAAACCAACTCGGCCTCAGTCACCTAAAGGGAGAAGAAAAAATTAAGTGAGTGCTAGTTCAGATTTGAGCAGCAGATTTGTTGCTGAAGTTACTTACATACAAGACACTGCCACAACCCTGCAGCTCTGACTGAAAGATAAGGACCTGATGAGTAGGATCCTCCGCAACAGCAGGACAACCTCCCAGTGAGAGCGCGCTCACATCAATGGCTTCACCAGTTCCAAACATGTCCTTCTTCACTTCCACCTGAATAATCTTTTCAGTGCATACCGCAGCTACGGTCTGTGGAGTAGTTGGAGGCGGGTTATCAAACTGCACCGGTGCTGGTCTTGTAATGACGGGCATTGCTGGAAAGCGCCAATTCAGTGGTCTCTGTGGTCCCTGAACTGCTCTGGATTGGACATTCAGAGAGCCCAGCATGGGAGGCATCGCCTGCAGTCCAGCTGGGGCTTGAGCAGAGGGTCCGGTTTGAGTCACCTGTACAGGCATCATTTGTGCAGGCTGTTGAACTCCAGGCTGATCCAAAGACTGCAAAGCTGGCCAAATAATCTGAGCTGATCCTGCACCAAGGAGCATTGTAACAAGCAGAAGCTGGTTCAGACCCATCGTCACTGATCCTGAAGATCCCAAGCATGCTGGTTTAATCTGAAGGTGCCACTTTTATACTGTGTTTGAGACAGGTAGTTCCACCCCTTCTACTCCTAATGTCCTTCTGAGCCTATTGAGTTCCTCAACATGATGTCTAACAGGTGGCAGCAATTTAGACTTCTATGAGCTCTTGATTGGTTAGGCACATGATCAGACGGGTGGAGCAGTGCATGCTGGGTAGTACTAACACCAACACTGTGGAAGAAGTTTAAATCTTTACAGGCTTTGTGCTTCATTTACAAATGTTGCACTGATGCATTTTGGACCCTCCTCACTCATATGTCATGCAGGCCTCTTATTGAAAATAGTTTTTAGAAGTAATAGACTTGAAGATCAGAAATAGGGTCACATGAAATAGGGTCAAGTGGTGCAGGTTGGCTCACATAAACGTATTTAATAAAAGGAATTAAAGGTACACTCGTTCATTGTGGCTTGTCTGTTGGTCTTTTAACATATTTTCTTTTCTTAAATTCCAGTGGAATATAGCATACAAGTGCATAAATCAGGTTACCTTCTCCATATTTTAAATCTAATAAAAGTTACCCAGCCCCTTGTGCTGGATGATTATCCTTCTTATGGGGGTCAAACAGTTGCATAATCCAGCAACTGCCAATGTTTTTGATATAGTAAGTGCTTATTCCACTAATCTTCAGTAACCTTAAATTGGCTGCGCCAAAACTTGTGGTCCCAGGTAAGCCAATACTAGGAATAGTGTCAAGATATGTGAATAAAAATGTAGAAACAAAAATGTTGACAAAACGTCCTTTATTACAGTAGCATTATTAATGCAGTCACATAACAAGACATCAGAACAAGAATCTAGTGGTATTCAGTAGTTTTTTTTTTCCCCTCGAGTTGTTGGTTGATGTTCAGAAGCTTGTCGTCCATCAATCTCGATCACCAGTCAGAAAACATGTGAATGATGCAGGGAACACAACCAGCTCTTTATGTGCACAACACTGAACTTATGAGCATGATCATTCGCTTAACACGTCCATTACGGACTCCGGTTAATCAGAATACAATTAATTTATATATATATATATATATAAAACACCAATTAAACCCGGCCTCTGATCTCTCTGGAGCGATTAGCCAGCCTGAAATGATTCTGGTGTAGTTTAGTTTTATCCCTTCTGCTGGCATCTCACTTACCTTGTTTATCATCAGTCTGAATGCAGCCACCTGACAGACGATCCTGGGTTCAATCCCCAGGTGGGATGGGCTGGAAGTTTGCATGTTCTCTCAGTGCATCCGGTTTCCTCACAAAATCCAAAGACATGTGAGGCGAGTTGTAGAGGGACGTTAAAGCTGTTTAAGCTCTGTGGCTTTTTCTATGAGGTCTTTACCTTTTATTAAATGGACTATTCTATATCTAGTGTAGGTGTTAAATGGACTATTCTATAATTAGTGTAGGTTACTTGATCAACGTTTCTGTAGTTTGTGTGCAGGGGGCCAGTCGAAGCCTAGTGGTTATGGTACAGGACTAGTAATTCGAAGCCAACCTCACCACTGCTAGATTGTAGCTGTTGGGCCCTTGAGCAAGACCCTTAACCCTCATTGCTCATAATGTAAGTTGCTTTGTAAAATGTGAACGTACCGTGTGCCATAGTTCAATGCTTGTGTATATGTGTGTTTTATTCGAGTTGCTCTTAATTCCTGATGGAAGAAACACATTCGATTCAGATGAGCTGTAATTGTATTAATTGTATTTTTTTTTTAAAAAAAGCAAAACCAAAACAATGACGTGAAGAAGGAATAAAACTGTACAAACTGGTCTGAGAGCGAAACCGCGTCCTACGATCAAGATCAAACCCTAAACCTTTACATCACGGACGCCGGGGAATTTCTTTCTTTTCTTTTAATGAAGAAACGTGTTCTCGGTCACAGTGAAAATGCAAAACAAACATTTTGCTGAAATCATAAAAGAAAAGAAATCTGAGCCCTAAAACACATCTGATACGAAACCGTGATTTATATATCAGCCACCAGAAAGATGCACTTACACAGATTCCTATCAGGGTCTTCTCCCCACACACAGACCGCTGAGGGCCACGCTAATGCTAACACCACGCCGTGGATTTCCCACTCCCAGTCCCTTCACACAGAGAATTTTCTTCTCGACTGGCCCTAACTGTCCCACCTGCTTTTCTTTCGCTTAGGTGGATCAGGAACGACGAAGCTGTCCCCGCCGCCTCTGTGTGCCCCGCCCCTGTCCCCGCCCCTGTCCCCGCCCTCCCTGTCCCCCCGGTGATCGTCCCTGTCCCGCCGGCCGCCCTCGCCGTTGCGCCCGTCCCGGTGTCGCTCCCGGTCGCCATCTCGGTGTCGCTCCCGGTCGCCATGGCGCTCCCTGTCGGCGTGGCGCTCTCTGTCGCCGTGCCGATCCCGGTCGCCGTGCCGATCCCGGTCGCTGTAGCGATGGTGGGCGTCTCCGGGGTGACCCCGGTCGTGACGCGGCTCCTCCCGGGATGTCGCGGGAGAGGAGCTCAGGGAGTCGGGGCCGCCGAAGGCCGGAGGAGGCGGAGGAGGAAGCATGGAGGCCGAGGAGGAGGGCGCGCGGGCGGCCTCAGGGGCTCCGGACGGGATGGAGTTCAGACTGCCTGCGCTGGTCCAGCCGGCGTTGCTGCTCGACTGGGAGCTGAGCTTGGGAGAGGAGCCGGTCGCCGCCACAAAGTGGTTTTTATACTGAGTCTGAAGGAAAAGAAAGTAAAGAATAAAGTAAATAATAAAGTAAATAATAAAGTACACGATGAGTGGATGTGGACCATAAGAGTGTTGGACGTCTTGTTCCTAAAATAAAGTCGGTCGTCTTTTGGTGGCCACTGTTGGGACAGAGGTAGCCTAGTGGGCACAGCAAGGTTGACCGTTGCCACTGTTGGGGACCTCGAGCTAGGCCCCCAACCCTCTCTGCTCCTCAACTGACCCCACGCTCGGACCCCCAGGCTGGATATGTATCTGTATAGGTTTGTTTATATATTTGTTTAACGCCAATCAACACATTGGTTACATTCATGGCCGCATCGTTCAGTCTTTATTCACTCACACACACACACGTCCATCATTGTGCATGTATTATCATAGATCTATATAGTATAGTTTATGTATAATATAGTTTATGTTTGAGTGGTCTTTGTTGAGTAAGTAGTATCTGTGTAGGTGGCAAATAGAAGTATTGTATTCTACAACAGTGGCTCTTCTGAGGAAGCGTCGCTGAACCGTTCCCACACAGCCTGTCGCTGAGGGGGTCTGTGTGTGTCGCTCACCTGAAACGCTTGCTTCATGGCGGACATGCGGTCGCCCATCGCTCCAGTCGAAGGTTTGTAGGACTCGTAGTTTCCGAGCACAGAGCTGCCGCGATCCTGCATGGGCACACAGAGACGATTCCATGATACGAACACACCACGAGGTCTACGTGACGAGACAGGACCTTACTCTACAGAGCAGACTTCTGAACATCATTCCGCTCAATTGATCGTTCATTATATTGAATCGAACCAAGTCTCGTCGGTGGAGCTTTAAAGGGGGCAGCGACCAACCGTGTGCCTTACTGATCATTCGCTAAATATTAGGCGGAAATCTGCTATAGCACCGATCGTTTATTATAAGCACCAGAATGTCACGTTGTGTAGAAAATGCCAAACATTTTCACTTTAAAAGGCAACAACACACACCGGTCGACTTCTTTTGTTCAAGTAAGACTACGTTTCCTTCGCTTGACCAATAAAACCAAACCACGTTCAGCAGAAGAGCGTTCAGGTGAAGAGTCCGGACACTTACAGACACTTGGAGACTCCCTGAGGTCTCCGCTCCGAGCCCGGGTCTCTCCCTGTAGCCCAGACCGCCGCCACCGATATTCAGCTTCTTCCCCTTTCCAGCTTTAAATCTGGACTTCTTGAACCAGGGATTCTGAATGAAAAGCACAAGCACTCTCAGCATTTCCTGGATTGGTTACACTGGTCCTACAGAGACTTTTAAACGATCGCGCAGGACACCGGTGGAAGAACCGAGAACACTGGTCTACCTGCATGGCTAAATCCATCAGCTCCCTCGGAACACTCTGATTGGCTCCCTCTAGGTTACGGACGAGGTCCCCGGCGAACGCCGTGTCTTTGCTTGTGAGCAGCGTGTAGGCCACGCCCTTCTCCCCGGCGCGGCCCGTACGCCCGACGCGGTGAGTGTGTGTGTCGATGTCTCGGGCAACGTCGTAGTTCACGACCGTACGGATCGAGGGGATGTCCAAACCACGAGCTGTGAGAGGAGAGAGCACACTCAACAGGGGAGTATAATAAAGACAAACAGGAGGCTCACTGACCCCAAATACAAAAATCTACAGTAGCTTGAAACAAATTCGAAAACGATATCCAGTACTGTGCAAAAGTCTTAGTCCCCCCCAGACAGATCACTGAAGCTCATGTATCTCAGCAATAAGAGGTTTTACTCAATAAAGC
>JAYDZG010000023.1:1802929-1815785 GCA_034509265.1 Microcambeva bendego
TCCAGGCTTGGGACCGGCGTGCAGCTGTTTCCAGTTACACGGCTGGGTAAACATACAGGACGATTCAGTGTCTCCAATTAACCTGGTAGCATGTCTTTGGATCGTGTGAGGAAACCGGAGTACCCGGACGAAACCCACACGGACACGGGGAGAACATGCAAACTCCGCACAGAAAGGACCAGGGATCGAACCCAGAACCTTCTTGCTGTGAGGCGACAGTGCTACACACTAAGCCACCGTGCCGAATGACCAATTATTTCAAGGTAAACCTAAGGTTAAAGTCCCAATGCCTTCATTACCTCTGACAGTTCGGATCACTGTTCCATCTACGTCTTAATGTGTAGATTTAAACTATAAGCTTTTTTCTATGGGCACAGAAAAGTCTTATTGTTATCTTAAAATCGTATTATTGAAACCACGATGCAATCTTTATGCCATAATAACTGCATAATAAATTAAATGTATTTCTTGACCTGCGTCAAATTGGATCATTCAATTCATGAAAGTCTGACTTACACCAAAGTAAACGTAACACTTTGACTTGAACTGCATATTCTGTGTAAATGTGTATTATTGACTGATATCATTAATTGTATTATTATTGATTTATTGAATCAATTTATTTACCAACCGTCAGAAATGACGGTTGAATCTGAACCGCCTCTAATTTTTTTCAAACACAACACAGCAAACTTCGAGCAAGGAACCCGTCGAAACTTTCTTTTTATTAAGTTTTCCCTCATTTAAATTGTTATTTTAAGCTTGTTAAATCATTAGAACGTATTTTCTTTGTGAATAGCTCTCTCTCCGTCAAAACACTTACCTGTTTAACCAGGAGTCGATAAGGAGTCGATTCCCCTGGTCTCGTAACAGCAACTCGAATGAGACCTAGACTTGATTCAATTACTAACGAATCAACTAAGTGAATCAACTGAATTGAATCAAGTAATACGATTCACGTATGATTGATCCTCCGTCGATATGCGGGATCAGATTAGGAGTCGATTCTGAAGTTTTCTGAATCTTTTTTTAAAATTTATTTTAAGGTCAGATTGTCCACTTAGGAGTAATGAATAATCTGTTTCACTCTTCCTCACTGGTGTGGCCCTACTTACAATGTCACTGCCGATACGTTTTTTTTTTGCAATCCATTCTACAATAACCAAAGATAAAAGCTTCTGTAAACCGCTTGGTAAATATTGGAGCAGGTACAGATTAGAAACTGCAGTTCAATATGTGTCCACAAGAGGGAGATGCAAAGTTCTCCTGCAAACCATACGAGACTAGAATGGAATTCCAGATTTTTGCAGTTCAGTGGCTTTAGGAAGATATTATGATTATAATATATTATAAAAAATATTTAGATACAGGTGTGGAAGACCTTTTCGAGAATTGAGCGTTTTCATAAGTTTAGATGCATATACTTTAGATCATATATATAAGATATTGTATGATGTAGTTTAACTTGGTGGCGTGGTCTCCTAATTCCTCCAAGTACACGTAGAACTGTTTTTTTTTTACATCATTGTGAGACAAAATGTAATTTTTCATCAATAAGAGACAAAACTTTTTAATTTGTTAATATAGGAAGAGTCCAAGAGCAGTGACTTATTTTTCTAAGCGACAGCCCCTACGTCCATGGTGTCCTCTACACAAGCCCAACAGGCCCCTGAGAACAACAGTGTGCTATTAAAATATTTTTAACGGCTTTAGTCTCTCCCACTTTTCTCCGTATTTGACTATGAAAATAATATTACATTTTAGGAAAATCCGAACTGTCTTGGTGTACGTTACACTGGATCAGATAAAAATGGAAATGCAGATTTGCATAGCCCAAATACAAATAGGATGATGCTATGTACGCCTGCAGCCTGACGTTTTGTCAGAGAGCATAAATTTTGTGTGTGTGTGTGTGTGTGTGTGTGTGTGTGTGTAATACTTACCTCAATTTTGAGGGGGCCCTCGTTTTGGGCAGGTCCCACATGGAAGTGGTTACACCAGCAGGAAATTACAGAGCATATGTACACCCCATCAGCTACACACACATACACACACACACACACACACACAGTAGAGAAGGATTGTAAATTCCTCAGTTTTAAAGGGGCTCAATTAAAGCTGCCAGTCTGGCCGACTTTTTGAAACCAGAGGCTTTAGTCCATCACTGGAGTGCTCCAGGCCCTGAGACCAGGGGCTCAAGTTACGTCTTACCTCTACATCACAACACACAACAATCATGGACCTGATTTCTCTATAATTATTTTTGATAATGAATTTCTTATTTCTTAGTCAATGAATACATGTCGGTTTATTATTATTATTATTATTATTATTATTATTATTATTATTATTATTATTATTATTATTATTCTTTTAATAGTTAGTTGATTTGACTCTGACACAGCAAATCATGCATGATGTGGTTGTAGTTGAACATGATGCTAATGGCCTCCTTTCTAGTCTGGAACTATATAGCTGTCATCACCCAACACACACACACACACACACACACACACACACACACACACACAGTCCCCTGCTGAGTGTGTACACTGAAAATAGCCTCTACAACCACACACATGCACAAACACACAGCAAGAGAGCCATAAGACATCTGTCAGCACCTCGCTGAGAGGCAGCTGGTAGCAAAAGTCGTCTTTCACCAGACACACACACACACACACACACACACGAGCCAATTCAAATGGGTAAACACACTCTTTTCATATACTTTCATATACAAACTCACATTCACTATCCCTCTCTCAAGCCTAGTCTCTCTCTCTCTCTCTCTCTCTCTCTCTCTCTCTCACACACACACACACACACAGAGTTTTGTTCTGTGATCTGGTGTTAAAACACAAACACAAACCTCCTGGCAGCAGCTGAAATCATTTCAAACAGGAAGTAATTCCTGATAAGCGAGCCGTGAATACAAACCTCTTCCTGTTTGTAGAACATCACAAGAGTTCCAAATTGCTGGAGGGATGTTGAGGCTGTGTGTGTTTGTGTGTGTGTGAGAGGGAGAGTTCATTAATTCATGTTCAGTTTGTGTTATTCTGGTCAGGGTCACAGTGAGTTTAAAGCCTGTTACAGTAAGATTTACAAACAAACGGGTGGCTCTGGACCCACTTTGACCCTGACTGCCGATAAGAGGATAAAAAGGCATTTTTGTAAGGTCTTATAATGTATTCAGGTTTGAAACCTTTAAAAAATACTATCCACAGATTAAGTGCAGAATTAGAGAGGTACGTGATATGTCCAAATATATATGGACTTATTATATATATGGATTAGCGGATGTCTTTATCCAAGGCGACTTGTGGTACAGTTTGAGCAATTCAGGGTTAAGGGCCTCGCTCAAGGACCCAACAGCAGCAACCTTGAGACCTTCTGATTACTAGTCCAGTGCCTTAACCAGTAGCCTTAACAGTTTGCCCATTCACCATACCTACACTGCTCAGGATTTGCCCATGATCGTACACTGTAGGAAAGAGAAACCCCATCAGACATGGCCAGCAAGTATTTCTGGACCCAACCTCTTGGATTTTTGTGCCGTTTCCCCTCATTTTTAAAGGGATTTTGTCCCCCAACAGGAAACAGTAAAAAGGTTTAAATATAAAACACGTCGCTCAGTCCCACAAGCATCTTAACATCTATGAAAGGAAACATGGACCTACCGACTTGAGGCAGAGTTGCTCAGGTCGTTTGATTATTTAATTCGAAGACGTCTCGGATAACACCAGTGAACAGGCTTTGTTTTGTGTGTGTGTGTGTGTGTGTGTGTGTGTGTGTGTGTGTTTTTTAAGTACACATTCCTCTGCCCACAGCTCAGCCTGTCCCTTCATGCCCTAAGCAAGAGCCGGCAGGCCATTTTTGCTAGTCATGATCGGTTGAGTGCAACACACACACACACACACACACACAAAGCAAACTTAATCCTGTCTGTAATTTTAGAGTAATTATTTTGGTCTGTATTCCATTATTATGGGTTTTTTTTCTCAGATGAAAGATGAGACGAGTCGCATTCCGTCCAGAACAGAAAAATGAGCCTAAAATGAGGCGGCTGATTGAATGATGGTCATGATTCTGGATCAGAGACGAGCATTTTTCCACAGGAAAAAACTTGGCATTGTGAGTCGAGCCAATCGCTTCAATACGGCTCCTTCCAGACTCACGGCGTGTCTTTACACTTCAGGGTTTCGTATTGTTATGTGTTGTTTTGTTTTAAGTCCGTGTAGCCTAGCAGTGACGAAACTGGACTAGTAATCACAAGGTCTCAGGTTCAAATCCCCTTAACCTCAATCGCTCAGACTGTACACTGTCACTATCAAGTCGCTTTGGATAAAGGTGTCTGCTAAATGCTGAAAATGTCATAATGACAAATGTTTTCTGGAGCTGGTCGTGTACCCGGCCCGAGGCCGCGCGGATCTGCATAACCGAGTCCGTTACTCATTAAAAGACGCCAGACGACAGGTAAATAAGTATTTGCATAAGCAAATGGCAGTAGATGTTCCATCAGCGAGACGTCAGGTCTCATCAGAAAGGAAATGAGATCCAGAGCGGTGTAGCATATCGCACTCGGTCAGGCCAGTTCTGCAACGTTCCCCACCGCTTTCAGGTGACGCCAAGCAAGACAGAGAGAGAGAAGAACTCGAAACACACTCATCAGAACGGCTGGTGTGTTTTTATTGAAAGCCTGCAGGTCTCTCTCAGAGGAGAGGATAGTTTCTCGCCGGTCTTGCTATTTCTTCTCCCCTACAGTTCCTGCGCTTGTTTTTTTCTCTCTTCTTTTTGGAGGAACAAAAAAGCAAACTCAGTACTGTAAAGTTTTCCACAGTGCTTTCCAACCCCCCTCACACACACACACACACACACACACAGAATCATCATCATCCAATTCCCGAACTCCAATCCTTCCATCAAAGCTTTTTCAGCACCGGCTTGTATTGATTTTGAAAACTTTGTTCCCGAAACGATCTCACAGCCTCTTCACTTACTCCGGCTTGATTTGTAAACTTTTTGAGGGTGGGGATTGCTGTCTGTAGAACCATGGGCTTGTTGAACTAAGTCTTTTAATGTCGAACACACTCATGGACAATTTGGAATCTCCGGTTCACCTCACTTGCACGTCTTTGGACTGTGGGAGGAAGTCGGAGCTCCCCGAGAAAACAGAGAGACGGGGAGAGTATTCGATAACCCAGGACCCTCTGGCCTAGTATATGGTCCAAGGTTTCAGATGTTCCGGCTTCCATTTGGATGAGACCAGGACTTTTCTTCCTTCAGCTGTAGCGCCTATAAAATCTGCCTTTAAACATGATGCTTGATTTATAAGTACATCGGTACACCCGGTCGACTCAGTGTTTCTACTGTCACGTCTTTATTACCCTGATTTACCACCTTTATTTTCAACTAATCACTCCTCTGGTGCTTTTTGTAACACCAGACAAACAGGCACTGCTGCTAACATGAACTGTGTACTGTAAGTAAGCCTCTAGGCTAGTCGGGCCTTGTACGAGGGCTCGTTTTACTGCTACACACACACACACACACACACACACACTCAAGCAGTCATGGCACTTGGCCACTGACTCATTCACTGCATTCCCCTCTTTCAACTGAGCAGAGACATGAAGGGGGAACAAAGACAGACAAGGGAAATGACAGAAGAATGGAAGATGAACCAACCACAGTTCCAGAAAGGCTGGAACAGTGTGTGATATTTGGATAAACACTAAAAACTGTGATTTGTGAGTTCGTGTTAAATCAACAACAGTAACACACACTTTTAAATGGTTGACCTGTATTTTATCACTTATCATCACTAAACAAAATCACTTGGGGACTGAAGATGTTAATGGACCGCTGGCAGGCCAGTCTAGCATCTAGTCAAGATCCACCGCCAGCATATGTTGCTCCAAAATGTGTGGACATGTTCCGGGAATGATGGTGTTATCACAAATGCGATTACAGACGACAACTTCGACTTATGAACAGTTTAGCATACAGAGATCGACGAGTTTTATTTTTAATTTAAACATGGTGTACAAGTGTATTTGCATCAATAAATAAATAAATAAATTGTCCCTTATAATGCTTTCGTTTTCAAAATTTTACGTGTGTATGTACAATACAGTATTATTGTTGATAGTTTGAGTTTTGCATGTTCTCCCCGTGTCCACGTGGGTTTCCCCCGGCTACACCGGTTTCCTCCCACAGTCCAAAAACATGCCAACAGGATAAATAGGAGGGTCGCGAATAAATCAATGAGATGCGAAGACGCCCGAGAGCCGACCCCACAAAGGGACAAAGGCAGAGGAAACAGAAAGATTACAGCAATGTTTATTCTATAATTTAAGATTTACGGGACAACAAACTTGTTTTAATAACGAAAACAGCATTTAAGACAGAAATGTTAAGGGGGGTTCATTCTATTTACATTGTTTCTTGTGGGAAAAATTGATTTAGCATACAAACATTTCAACAGAACCTTGAAAGCAATTAAATGTTTAACTCATTTACATTTTGGTAGGTGGTCCTAATGTTTTGGCTCGTCGGTGCACATATCCAGTACAAGCGAGGTGGATCGGGATTACTCCGCTCTCTCTCTCGTGCATCATGGCTTATTGAATTACCATCTTCTGTCTGTCCTTTCCAGGGAGATTCCAGCTTTTCGTGTCTGTGGATGAGTCAGTGAGCGGTTACTCATCCACACACATTCTCAAGGAATTATTCTCAAGGCGCAACAAACACTTTCGTACACGCACAGACAAAACACAAGACAACTGCCAGCAAACGTCGACGGACTCTTCTGCGCTATTTCAAGTACGTGTATCTCTGGAGGTCTGGACCTGTCGCTGTGTGTGTGTGTGTGTGTGTGTGTGTGTGTGTGTGTAATAAGGCATGAGTAATACATGTCATGGAAGTTGTTGCACGCTCTTCAACCGAACAGATGTGCGCACATCCCAATTTCTTCAGAATGTGAATGAGAGTCTCTCTACTGTACGAGTCCTGGATCCAACAGGGCCTCTGAATAACACTTCTATAAAAGCTATAAAAGCCGTCCCAGCTCTGCCACTTGGTTTCACCCTGTTTCTAATTAAAGCGTTCTCATGAAGGCTGGTGAATGCCGGCCACACCCTGCAGTGCCCTGCACCCCGTCGTTTCCGGATCCGAAGTTTCTGACGTGCAATCGATGTTAGAAAAGGAAAAGCATCGAAATACAGAGACACCAGACAGACCGCGGCCATCCGGCTGCCCACGGCTGCCAAAATGCCGTACCATGCCAAGCCGTGCTGCTCCTCCTCATATTCCTTTAAACACGACGTCCAGGGCAGGAAACGACTTCTCTTATGAGTTCACCATCAGATGCACACAACACGACTGGAGGTCAGTTTTTCCAAGTGATCAACACCAAGCTGACCAGATATAAGATAACACCTGAGAGCTGCCATTGTTTAGACAAGGGCATGAAATTGGCTGCCTCGAGGGCATGCATTAGTCTGGAAATATGAGCGCTCACACACACACACACACACACACACACACACACACACAATGTCCAAAGGAATGCCAGGCTGAATAGTCACCAGTGAAGACAAAGTAAGTTGGTATGGAGGTGTGTCAGTACCAATAGCATGGGAACTTAAATGGCTTCATTAAAGGACAGGGGTGCATGTTTTTGGGGGATAGTGTGCACCATTCTGCATGTGTTACTCTTTAACTGCGAGGGATCTTCACAAAGTCTCTGCACTTTTATTTGTCTGTGATTTAGCTTGAACAAGCTTTAAGGGGAAGAAGATTTTGATGTGATGCAGGGGTGCACCGTGGCTATACGCTCATCCAAAAACTTTGTGTTAAAATGTTCTGAAAATTATTATGTTTAAAGTGATGCAATTTGTTTTTGGAATATTTAATAATTAAAGAGACCTTTTGAAGATCCCTTCTAGTTTTAAGCACTTTGACTCAGCTGCCTGAAAATCAGATTTAATGGGCCTGCCTACGTAGTCAGGGTGGAAAACCAAGAAGGACCAAGCAGGCAGAAGTATTTGTTCATACAGCTCTCATTATTTGCATCACGTCTCATCATGTGCTCCTGGTTTCCTCCTCCGAGAGGCCCATCATGTGAGACCCATTCGCTTATTGAAGAGCCGTCTGCTTCACACCCTCCACCTACAAACCGGAGCCTGTTAAAACAGCGCCTTCACCCCCACCTCTGATCTTAACCTCACCCCCCTTACACACACACACACACATATATGCACACAAATGATCGTTTATGCTTCCGAGACCTGTGATAGTTGCTATAAGCTTGTTTACTCCTGCTGCCCCGCAAACCCCGGATTCAGGAAGACTGGAAGAGGGAACGAACCCGGGCAGAGCAGAGGGAGCGTTCTGTTTTAGGAAAATCTTTTTTAATTCGAAACAGCTCTCTGGATGGACGCGTCAGTCAGAACTACGATTACAGATCCGGCCAAGTGTGTGTGCAGACAACTTAGGGAAGAGGGAGATTTAGGGTTTGACAGAGCCCAAATTATAGCCCAGCTGTTTAAATACAAATATATCATTATATTCATATATATATATATTGTGTACAGATAATATTTACAGCACTTTTAAACGCAGCTCACTGCTGGAAAGGACTCGGAGTGCGAAGGGGTTTCTCTTTCCACCTGGTGCAGTCCGCCGTCTGCAGAATTCCCAAACGACAAATTGCTCAACAAGCCGACCGTTCTTTTTTTTTTTTTTTTTAAAGAGGAAAAATCAGGGAGGAGGAGGCTGTAAAGCAGACGGGGGCTCTTCGGCAAACGGAATCAAAATGTGCAGGGAATAAAAAAAAAAAAGTCGAAGATATAAAAACAGCAAAAGACTTCTTAATCCATTCAGTCTTATTTCACAAAAGTTATGTACAATATTCAGCCGGAAATCAACGTTTTACAAATACTGACAACGTGTAAAAAAAGATCTTAAAAGTTTTACAGTACGGCTTTATAAAACTAAAAAACTTCAGTCCTTAGAATTGATAAAAAAAAAGTACTTTCCCGACACATAGAGGGTCCAGGGTCTCACACGGTGGTCTCACCGTGCTGCCCATTAGTCAGGCGTGTGTAGAACTTCCTCCAGGAGTGCAGAGTCTTCCCGGACCAGATCCAGAACCCAGAGGTGATCCCAACGATGAGGGTCATGAGGTACTTGATCATGTAGACGGTGAAATCGGGGCTCATGCGAGGCCCGGGCTGCATGGGGCACGGGACGGCCAGGCTCTTACAGTGCGCACTGATCCAGCTGCGCTCCCAGTGCTGGCGGAACGCCTGCTCGTAGAAGAAGCAGGCGATGACCACGGTCGCCGGCACCGTGTACAGCACGGAGAAGATCCCGATGCGCACCATGAGGCGCTCCAGCTTCTCCGTCTTGGTGCCGTCGTGCTTCATGATGGTGCGGATCCGGAACAGCGACACGAACCCGGCCAGCAAGAAGGACGTCCCGATGAAAAGGTAGACGAACAGCGGCGCCAGGATGAAGCCGCGCAGGGGGTCGATGTTGCTCAGGCCGACGAAGCAGACTCCGCTGAGGACGTCGCCGTCGATCTGCCCCATGGCCAGGATGCTTATGGTCTTCACGGCGGGTACGGCCCAGGCCGCCAGGTGGAAGTACTGCGAGTTGGCCTCGATGGCCTCGTGACCCCACTTCATCCCGGCGGCCAGGAACCAGGTCAGTGAGAGGATGACCCACCAGATGGAAGACGCCATGCTGAAGAAGTAGAGCATCATGAAGAGTATCGTGCATCCTTCCTTCTTGGTGCCTTGCACTATGGTCTTGTAGCTGTCTGGAAAGAAGCTCTCGTTGCACGCCACCTTGTCGCCCAGGAAGAACCCGGCGATGTACGCCACAGACACCATGGTGTAGCATCCGGACAGAAAGATGATCGGCCGCTCGGGATACTTGAAGCGCTGCATGTCCACCAGATAGGTGGTCACCGTGAACAGTGTGGACGCACAACACAGGCAGGACCAGACTAAAATCCAAATGCGCGCGAACTCGATCTCCTGGTCCGTGAAGAACATGTGGGCGCCGTGAGACCTGGACGACTCGCACGGCGCTCCGCAGTCCGGCTCGCCGAGGAACTTGTAGTTCAGGTAGGACGGCACCCTCAGGGTCGGCGGGCACCGGAAGGGCCTCTCGGACGTGGAGTAAAGATGGATCCCCGGGGTCCCCGGAGCGGGCAGGTGCGGAGGAGGCGCGGTCGCCGTGGACTCGTTCTGTCCGACGCACAGGTGACCGTCTCCAAGCACGGGAAAGTTCTCGCACCTCAGGCGCTCAGGCCACTGGAAGCCGAACTTGTTCATGAGCGCCTCACAGCCGTGCTTAGCACTTTCACAGATAGATCTACACGGAGGAATGGCTTTTTCCAAGACGGTGCAGACGGGCGCGTACATGGAGCAGAGAAAGAATTTGAGATCCGGCGAACACTGTACCTTCACCAAGGGATAGAACTGGTGAACCTCCAGCCCTGCATCATCCTGACTGTAATGTCCCACCAGGTTCGGCATGATGGTTTGGTTGTACGCGATGTCAGTGCAGAGTGGGATGGTGATGGGCTGGCAGAAGCCGTGGTCGGGCACGGCTATGCCATGATCTCCCTGGTATTGTCCGAACACAGAGAGCATGCAGGAGGACAGCAGCAACCTCAGGAACACAGCCCAGCTCTTACGCAGCTCCATTGTCCCGTGTGAACAGCCTAAACTTCAACTCAAACTTTTCTCCGAGACAGAAGTGCGCAAACTCAAGTTTGGACGCACATATTATCCTCTGTTCCGTGTAGAAACCGCACAGAAAGGTTTTAAACTTGTGGCTGAAGCGGAAACGTGTGGCTCTGCGCTCACTGACTGCTTGACTTTTTCCCCCCCTCACGCTTTGTCCCATTGGACGGTTTCAAGCCCTCCCTTACTCCGTCTCCCCGTGAGATGAAGGAGGAGGGATTTCGGGAGCCTTGAAACCGATACTTCCAGACTGCCTTCACTTGAGAGAGCGTCCATAAGATGTATATATGAAATATAATCATCAATAAAACAAACAAATGCACCAGTTTGTATCCCTGAAAAGTTCACTGAGATAAGTTAGACGGTAATATATTGTTAGTTCGCTAAAACATCGTAAAAACGAATATTTGCAAATATGCAAATAGTTACACCATGAACATATAAATACAATGGACTGATATTGATAATAATATTCATGTTTATTATAACTTGACAATAAACGTATCGCGATTTTAGAGCTCCACTCGCCAAATTTGTCAAACCATTATATCGATCTCACTTTTGCACAAACTTACGCTCATAGTGGAACAAAAAAGGCCTTCCCCAAACTGTTACCACAAAGTTGTGAGCATTACATTTCCATTAGAGAATTTTATAAACGCTTTGGCAGTTATTGTCACAACGCCATCTAAACTCAATCACAGAAAGTAAAGCACTCAAACGTATAACTCATGTGAAATTGAATCGCGGTTTTAAAACCCCCCACAGTAATATTACATTTTAATCAGGATTAAGAATGCATTAAAACGGTTACACAAAAACTAATTAGTAAAGAACAGAATTAAATAAATGACGCTTTTTGATATACCATATCCATGAAAATCATAACATCGAAAACACTGCCACCCTGTGGTTTTTCAACTAAATCATATACATCAAAAAAACATTTAATTTATTTGGAGTTTGTATATAGTTATCAAGCAGTAAATCATATACATTAATAAATCGTTTAATTTGTAGTTTGTACATTGTTTACTAATTGCAAATGTATTAACACTTACTTACACCTAGTATAAGGAAACATTAAGTTGTGTATTATTACGTTCTACGTCACATTAAGGCTGCGTCCCAAATTGTATAGACCAAAACTACATAGTGTGTCAAACTAATACATTATAAGTGTCGTGTTTGCTATTTTTGATACACTTTCTAGTGCGTCAAGATGCGGTTTGGGACTCATCCGTTCCATTTGAAATTATAAAGCGTTGCTAAGGCCCCTAGTCACCGCTAATATAGCCTGCGTGATGATTGGCTGATCGGATCCCAATTGACCAATCCAAATTGACATAATATTTTTGACGTCATGGTGTTGCATCGAGAAACTCCTCGCGCGGATCGAGCAGCCCTCAGTTCGTTTTAAATTAACGGACGAGCTCAGGACTTGGTCAGGTTAGGGTCTTGGCATCGTCTATCGCATTAAAAATCTTAATTTAATGAATTAGTTTCGTCTCCAATCGTGTTAATATTGCAATTTAAACATATTTCATCGAGGCAGATATTTTGTTGGTGTTAAGTGATGGAGGTAAGAGGAGTTTCGTTAGCGTAGGTAAAAGAAAAAGTTTGTGCAGTGTCCCAAACCGCGTATTACTGTACTAGGGTAGTGTACAAAATTACTATCCGTACTACGCATTAGTGCATTAAATAGGTGCACTAATTATCATTAGTGGGTGCGGTTTGGGACGCGGCCAATGTTTAACACTGAGGCGGCGACTTGAGTTAAAATTTTCACCGTGAACGAAGTAAATTCGAACAAATAAAGTTAAAGTTTAATAAGCGATTCAACTTCTCTTTTCAATCTGTGAAGAGTTGTATTAATTATTTTTATTTCGTATCTGAGGCAATTCATTAGCATCATGCTAGTTAGTTGTTGGAGGTGTTGCTTCGGATTAAAGTTTGGTCAGTTTAGAGTAGAAAGTTAATATGAACTGTTTTAGTGTCGCTGTGTTATAAAATAGTTATAAACACAAACGTACAAATGAATTCTGGGCTTCCTATTGGGTCGAAAGGGTGGGGCACATGTGTCTTATCGATTAGTG
>JAYDZG010000023.1:1844504-1855058 GCA_034509265.1 Microcambeva bendego
CACACACACACACACACACACACACACACACACTCACACACACACACTCACACACACACACACACACACACACACACTCACACTCACACACTCACACACACACACACATACACACACACACATTCACACCAAGGGCAATTTCAGCATCTTTATTTAATCTGCTTGTTTTTGGACACATGCAAACTCCACTCAGATAGGACCATCCAGGGAATCGAACCCAGGCCCTTCTAGCTGTGCGGGACACCCTGTGATACACTGTTTTGATTGATTATTTAAAGTAATTCGGCGTGACTAACGCACGCTGCGTGTGTAGAATAGAATCTGTGTGTATTAGCGCATGAGTGTGTGTGAGGTCGGTGGGAATCAAATATTAAAGCTTCTCCGGGCTCATTGAAATTCGAGCTGAGTGGATGAGAGGCGCTCGGCTGCCCCGGGACCTCCGGAGTCAAAGGTCCAAGTGACGCTTCGCCCCGAGACCCCATCTCACCCGACCATGGGGCCTGGATTTAAACATTTACCTCCCGGTTTATTATTCACTCGTTAGTTTAAACGCCGCCGGAGAGGCAGACGTGCGGACGAGCTTGAACTCTCAAATCAGGGAGTGGTATTTATTTGAATCATTTGACTGTAGCACCCTGGGTGGGTAGCACAGTCGCCTCAGAGCAAGACGGTCCCGGGTTCGATCCCCAGGCGGGGCGGTCCCGGGTCCTTTCTGTGTAGAGTTTCCATGTTCTCCTCGTGGATGCTCGAGTTTCCTTCCACAGTCCAAAAACACACAGCTACGTTTATTTGAGACTCCTAGGAATTGTCCTACAGGTACTAGTGCACTGTAGCGCCGGTCCCAGGCCCGGATAAATAGGCAGGGTTCGTAAAAAAAATATGCCGAATCAATTCATCATGATTTGCTGTGGCAGCCGAGATAAGTAACGAATTGACTGTGATAGCTTTTTGAGTAGAGCTTTGGACTATCAGCTAAAAGGTTGAGGGTTCGAATTCCGGCTTAGCCCACGACCGGGCCCTTGAGCAAGGCCCTCATCTCTGCATGGCCCAGACTGCGTAATGTGAGTCGTTGTGGATGGCAGCGTTTGATAAACGTGTGTATGCATGTTTGTCACCCAGCTGCAGATCGTATCAACATTTAAATGAAAAAATCCCACAATGCCGAGCTTTTCTATGTCTTTTCTTCGGCCCGGTCTCAGAGGCCACGCCAGGGGAGAACGCCGGGCCACGCCCCGCTGTATTACACAAGACTCCGTGAGGCTCTGAAGCAATTACGAGCCTCGTCGATGGACAGGGAAACTGTGTGTGTGACTACAGAGCCCTGAGCTACTGTCAAAACTCACTCATATGTGTGTGTGTGTGTGTGTGTGTGTGTGTGTGTGTGTGATGTCATGACCCTCAGGATCTGATAGTTCAGTCTCTCTCGGTTTTTCCATGCCACCTGCTCTCCAGTCCCGAAGGCCCCTGTGTGTGTGGGGCAGATCTGGCAAAGAAGCTTTGTGAACATAAATGTCTGTAGAAAGATTTATAATTATTATTTTCATTAAGTCTGGAACATTTCTTATTCTACTTTTGTCACTCTTCTTTCCGCCCGGATGTCCTTCACGGCCTCCCTATTTATCCGGGCATGGGACCCGCACTACAGTGCACTGGACGATTTGGTGTGACGGAGGGGACCGGAGCACACGTGGAGAACATGCAAACTCCACACAGAAAAGAACCGAACCCTGGATGAGAGACAGAGCAAAGAAATAAACCCGCAGTATCAAACTTTAGAACCTGCCCGAGCCCTGGCTGCTACATCTAGGACGACGGCGGATTGGGTGTCTTTAGTTCTTGGACTCATTGTCGTCGTGCTCTCGGGATCGGGAGCTTTCAGACTCCGACACCAAGACGGATGCGGCTGTTAAAGCGCTCGTGATCATCAGTGTGTTTTTCTCTTCGCACTCGCGGCGCGTTTCGAGAGGGCCGGGCTCCGGAAGGTCCCCGGTAAATATTACCCTTCGCCTGCGTTTTTCTGCTGATGCCACACTCGCTAATGAGTCACCGGGGACGGGCGGCGATCCGAAAAGCATCACGGCGCGACCCAGAGCGGGACGGAGGGGCGGCGCCGGGGGCGCGTAGAAGTCAACTGCACAAAGCATCGATCAACGGATCAATGAGAGCTAAACGAGCGACTCTTAATGATGTCATGAAACACGCTGTTACATTATTTCATCCTAAGCCGCGAGGGAAATGTGTCTTATGTTTACTTTGAAAAAGTATTTACCCCCTACCGGCGTGTACACTAGATGGACAAAAGTATTGCGACTGGATTCATGTGTTTCAGCCATAACAGTTCTTTACCAGTGTCATAGATTAATTATATAAAGGGAATTACACGCTCCCGACTTTGTAACAACAGCATTTGATTGGGTGGGCATTGTGTGGTTTTGGTGCCTTCATCTATGTCCAGGAGAGTGCCCAGAACATAATACTACCATACCTACTTACCTTTTCCTACATCTTTAGTCTTGCATCCTTAATCTTGCCCTTGCTTGCAGGATGTACATTTGAGGCCTTCAGATGCTTTTATCCCAGGATTTTTGAGTCTGAGTGTTAAGATCATTGCTCAGGGGCAACTTGGCGGTGATGAGGCTTGAACCGACGGCCTTCCGATTACCAGCCCAGTCCCTTGACCACGAAGCCACCGCTGCCCTCGTGTACCACAAGGTTGTGCATTTCACGCCCATGCTGAAAGTTTTCGCCTCAGTCTCGATGCGTTTTTAACAGTAAAGGGTTCAGGATGTTCCTCATGATGGCGATTTGACTGACTCGACTTTGAAACCCCCCAGCCGTGTGTGTGTGTGTGTGTGTGTGCGTGTGTATGGACAGCTCTGAGTTGTGCTTGGTGATTAAAATAGGGCCGGCCATATTACTCGTCCTGTAATTTATGCCTGATGGTTTTGCAATTTGCGGCAATCAGTCTTCCTCCTCATCACTGTCTGCGCTTTTAATCTCTCCTCGCTCGGCAAATTAATTCCTTCCTAAACACCTCTATTCGCGCGTGTGTCAGTGTGTGTGTGTGTGTGTGTGTGTGTGTGTGTGTGTGCTCATAGGCAAAATTCCTAATTTGTTACTCGTGCTAATAAAAATGCAGAACGGCGTTACGTTTGTGTGACTGTCGGTCCTGATGGTGTAACTGCACGTGTGTATTGCAGCTCCGCGTGCGTGGATTATTATTTCCGTGTGACGTCATCGTGTCCCCGCGTTCGTCCTCCGCGGTCCTCGCCGCTCAATACTGGCCGAAGCTGGAGGTCCCGAAAGATAAAGATCAGTGCTGAGAGATAAACACGTTCTCCTTGTGGAAAACTTCAGGAGCTTTAGAAGGTCGTGAACCGAAGAACTGAGCGAGCGTAGACGAGATATTCACATGAAATAAGACGATACAGAAGTGATGGGGGGCCTGGGCGGTCTGTTTGAGCTGCAGTGGATTGTGGGATAGCTTGTGTGCTTCCTCTGAGGCCACTTTCTTTCTCCGTCACTGTTTTTCAGATGTGACAAGAGCCTGGAAGCCACGATGGCCCACTGCGCTTCCACTGCTCTGACAGTTGCCACACACACACACACACACACACACACACACACACACTATCTTTATCTTCATCACACGTTCTGTTAAGACAAATCAGCCAACACATTAGAACAAACGAAAGAGAAAGATATTTTATTATAGAGATATATTTTATAATGATATACTTGATTTGGCAATATATGAAGTTAGACCTGTCGAAGTGCCCGTGTAAATGATTTTTGTTATTTTACCACTACTATTATTCTCCACTGCAGATACTACCAACAATGTAAGACATGCAGACATCAGAACTGGACACCAGACCATCAGAAGGTAGACCGACTCACCTCCAACCACACAGAAGCTCCTGGACAAGCAAATCCTGAACACATTTATATTTTATTTAGCATTTAGCACTTTTTGTTTAAAGCGAGATACCAGATACACAGTGGCAGTAAGGGTTAAGGGGTTTGCTCAAGGGCCTAACAGTGGCAGTAGTGGGACCACAGACCACTACATCACCTACCAGGCTCCTACTGAGCTGCAGTGGATTGTGGGATAGCTTCTGCTACTTAGCAACGCTGTGCTAATCGAAGGCAGGAATTCAGTATAATAATAATAATTAATAACTTGTTTATGCAGAATGAGGACAATATTTATCAGTGAGGTCACTTACGAACGATCCTGTACAGAAGTTTAGAGAAACTTTATTAAAAACCATAGACTTCATTTAACGTGCACATCCTATTCTCGCCACTAGGGGGCCTCAGTCTTATACTTATATAACCTGTCAAAGCAAGCCAACACTAAGACGACACGATGCCATAATTTACTGTATTTAAGTCCATTTGGTGTGATGAGCAGAGCTGAGTGCATGAGTACAGAGGCTCATCACTTCTGCCATCGAGTCCTTCCTCATTTCCCCACGCCAGCAGAGATGGATGACGGTCCTGTGATGAAATATCGACACAAAATTACATTTCAGATAACACGCACACTCTCTCACTGACAGTTGTATCTATATTGTGTGACTTTAATTCATTACTTTCTCTGAAAGTGATCTGTGCTCAAAACTTTACATGCACCTGTAAAGCAGGTCTGGGGATTGCACGGTCGTCCCAGGACCGTGTAAATGATTTTACCACTACTGTTGTTCTCCACTGCAGATACTACCAATGATACTGACAATTACAATGATTTTCTATTCCATTCTAACTCCTGTCCTCTGAAAACACCTACGGTAGACATGCAGACATCAGAACTGGACATCAGACCAACAGAAGAAGGTAGACTGACACCTTCAACCGTCCAGAAGCTCCAGAAGTACCAGAACCGTGTCCGTCTGGCCTGCCAGGAAGCGCCGACAGGGCTTGTTGAGACGCGGGTGATCGTTGTGCTTTTGCTTGTCGACTCGCGGGCTCATCGTTGTATGTTTTCATCTCTTATTTGAAAAACCTGGTGGTCCTGGAGCACGTTTTGAGGGGGCACGTTTCGATGGACCACACACTGTCTGTACTTGAAGCAGAACCGTATATGAACTCTAATGCAGTGTGTCATTTATTAAAGAATAACTCATTACAAATCACCAGAAAACCAGCTGTCAATACTTCATTTGTACCCCTAGGGGCACCGGTGTCTCATTGCGGCGACAAAAATGTTATTTTACATCATTTTGGAGCAGTATAATTAAATTCATGTCTTGTGTGTGTGTGTGTGTGTGTGTGTGTGTGTGTGTGTGGGTTACTCAGACTGGCTCTTCTGTCTGTGTCAAATCAGACTGATTAATTTCCACTCCCCGCCGGGCCCCGCCCGATCCGGAGCGTCCATCCTCGCGCACCCTCCGACCCTATCATCAGTCATTCTGCTTAATCCTCGCTATCCGTGCCCTCCGACCTCATCCCGGCTCCTCCTCATCACTCAGGACCCTCGGCTGGGAGTTTAAAAGGGGCGAGGCCTGACCCGAACCCATTTCTGTCTTTTTAAACGTAATACACCTTCATTTACCTTTAAATCTTTAAAATCTTTATTTATTATTCATTGAAAAGATGACCGGGCTGATGCCTCATGTCAAACTTGAACAATCTGATCTGATGGAACTATAAGGCAGATGAAGATGTAACAGCGCCCTCTTCTGAGGGCTTCACTATAGAAAACATGTTGGAACACAACTGCAGGAGCTTAGCTTTATTAAGCCCTTCGGTGTTCGTTTAGATTGTTTGTTTTACAAAGAAATGACAACTCACCGGTTAAGAAAGTATTACAATCGCATAACAAGTCGTGTCGCGAAGGGCATCCGGCATAAAAACTATGTCTATAATCTATAATGCGGAGCACGATCTGCTGTGGCGCCCCCTAATGGGAGCAGCCGAAAGAATTAAAAAAATACATGGACTCTGTTATGTACACATTTTTATTTGGAGATTTAAATCTAAGTAAGAGATACGAACATACTATCTTGAGCAAAAGGCAAAAATAACTGTGTGTGTGTGTGTGTGTGTGTGTGTGTTTGCAGTCTGGACTAACCCCGGTGACAAGATGGACATTTTTCATTGTGTAGCTCTGCTGGCGCATCCATCACCTTGATCACAATAGAATAGGAAATTCTGCAGCGCATATCTGGCTGAGTCTAAATGTCAAAGCAAGCAAAAAACAAAAGTTGCAAAAGTATATATATTCAGATAATGTGCTCTTTCAAAAGCTACACCCAGACCCATAGGCAAAAGTTTGTGGACGCCGTTTTTTGTGTCCTGTAAAAGTTTGTTCACATTCGTGATCTGGCTTGGTGTGTATATAAGGCGTGGGAGGCGCTCTCGACCGATTTAAGTAAGAATCCATCCTTGCAGGTACCCGTGATGACCCACCAGGACCTTACTGAGGCTCTCCCAGCTGCACAATCCGCTGGATATTAACTGGTGGTCATAATAATGTGAGTCTAGTAGAAATGTGTTTTCGGTAGGTCTTAGAAATTGTGCTGTCTGGAACTCTATACAGTACAGAACGCAGATATACGTGCTGTCATGCCTTTATGAAATGTAGGGTTTCTATTTCCTTCTAATGAATCCTATATCCGCCCGAGCATGACCCAGAGTGAGACCATGAAGATGCCACTTCACTAAACATCATTTCTTCTTCTGGATATTATCACGGGGCACTACTAGAGACATGAAACGCTACCAAATATATCGGGATGTGAGCAAGGATGTCTAATTAAACCTCTGGCCGTCTCATGTAAGCATCAGTAGACATAATTCTATTATTCTACATAATGCAATGCATACCTGCAGATGTTGGGCCCTCGGGGGGGCCTGGTCGACAGACAAATAAGGGCAACCTGGTCGTGTAAAACCGATTTGTGGCTGTGCAAAACAAAAGAAATGAAATAAAACTATTATATTTTTGGAGACTCGTGGTAGCCTGGTGTGTACTTGTTCCCATTTTGTTAAACCAAAAGCTAGAAGCTTGTCAGTGCAGCAAACCTGCTAAATGGACGAATGAAATCTGTGACAGGAGGGGGCGTCGAGATCGCTTTCATCCGAGGGCTGAGATATTTCCTCAGTCGAGATGACCCTTAAGTGCACCTTGACATCTTCAAGTTCCCATTATGTTTTCACTGGCCATTTAAAAAAATCTTCGCCTTCTCGTCCTCGGTCATCATTCTCAATTTCACCCCGTTAGTTCATCTCAGACCTCAAAAAGCTCCACACCTGTGACAGAACGCGCACCACGGGCACCGGAGCACCCCGGCCCCTTTACGTCTCCGTCCGCTGCACTATATTTTGACCCGTCTGAAGTGGACGCCCGGCTCCCCCGCCCGCTCCAGTTTGGGCCTCTCCCAGGGCAGCCCACGATCCCGACCTCATTTCTGCCCCGGACTTACCCTGCAGGACAGATGAAACAGCGGATCCACTCGTCCTGAGACTCGCCTGCCTCGCTCGCCTCGCCTGCCTCGCCCGCCTCTTTCAAGATCGAATTCTTCAAAGTTTGGTGTATTTAGAATCCCATGTGAGACTCACGCTCCTGTTCTACGGATGCCCGTCCGGACCCGAGCGGCAGCTTCAAAGCCTCTGATGTGATGTTAGCAGTGAACAGAAGTACGAGCGATCTTCGAAAAGTTTCCGCACTTTCTCATTACGCTGTGAAGCGGTGAGGGCTGGAGGAGTTGGGAATCGGGCGCTTATTATCCGGACATAGCTCCATCCGAATTCGGACGCTTGAAGAAGCTTTAAGAGGAAGAAGATTCTCATGTGAACGCAGCGGCGCATTAGCAGCCACCATCTCAAGCAAAAACATATTTTCCTGGCGGGATTAAGAGGATCGGATGCTGGGAATAATGCATCACAGGGGGAGCTGACTGCGTAGGAACGCGAGCTTTGTTTTTAATTCCACTTAATTTGCAACACAAGTGGCACCTCAGTGATGAGGAGGGGTGTTTGGTGGACCCCCTCTCATTTCCACTTTGCGCGTGTGCTGTGTAAGTTACCGCGGGATCGCTCAGGACGGGATCGGCCGCCGCCGCCGCCGTGCGTTTGATGTGAAGGAGTCGGATGGGAAGACACGAGGAGCGCCGTGAGCATCTCTTCTCGGCAGACGTCTCGGCTTCACAGGAGACTGACAGGCTGTCCGTGTTGTTTGAACGAAGGACCCCCTCCCAGGACTTAACCCAAATTTAATGCTATTTTTGGATAGCACACACACACACACACACACACACACACACACCGACGGGGCAAAGGATCCTGATCAGGTCTACTTAAAAAAATAAATAAAAGTCTAGGTCTGCCATCAGATCGCCTGTTACACTATCCCTCACAGATTGGGGTTTTTAATGCACTGCATAGACTAAAGTATTGGGACACCCGGTCTATCAAGGGTTTCAGCTACAAAAAAAGGTTTCCCACATCATCAGATGAAAATCTTCCTCCCCAAACAGGTGAAAATCAGATGGAGCTAAATCCAGACTGTAATCTCTCTCAGACACAGATCACTCCTCCTCCGACTCTCACTAAAACATTAGAAAGGAGTTAAATCCCATGCAAACGCTCCTTTGACTGAACGTGCTCAAATTCCCACAGCCTTGTGAGAAGCCGTCATGATTCAGGAGTCCAAATACTTTCGGCCATATAGATTACATTCAAGTTCAGAAAGCCATGAAAGCCGCCGCGCCGTGTCGCCAGATTACAGATTAATAATCGAGGGTTCGAGGAAGATCTTCCTGATTGGCGTTCTGAAAGCGCCTCAGGTACACGTTGCTCTAAAGACTCGGGGGTCTTCAGGGGAGGAAGTGTGAAGCTCACAAGATAAAAAAATAAAAAGACACGAGCGCTCACACCGGTCGCATCTTCTCGCTTCCGTCCTTTCATCCCGCCGCTAGCTCGTCTCGGAGGAGGAGTTCGAGACTGCGTGTAGGATTAACCGGAGAGCCCCGGGGTGTCGGAACCCGTCACGGCCTGTCAGAACTGAGACCCGAGACCCATCTGCGTCTGCGTCTTTTAGAGAAGCTCACAAATCCATGGCGGGACGATGGAGACTTTTTTCTTTAAGACTCCTCTTAAGTCTTAAAAGCTCCGAGTGACAACTGCCAATGGGAGAGTGAAAAAAACTTCCACATTTATGTGTTTTCACGACGGTCGAGTTGCCATGATAAACTTGAAAAGTAAACATTTATGGCTCAAACAGACCAAAAGTATGTGGACACACACACTATTGCTACTGACGCAGCTGCTGTACCAGCTTCAGACGAGTTTCTACAGGAATTTGGACTGTGTGTGTCCGACTTTGTGCCCATTCAGTCGAAAGAGTTTATGTTTATGTTATGTGGGAGGAAACCGGAGTACCCGGAGGAAACCCACGCGGACACGGGGAGAACATGCAAACTCCGCACAGAAAGGACCGAGATCGCACCCAGGACCTTCTCGCTGTGAGTTTCTCATTACACAAGTCTATATCAAACACAGTCACAGACGATCTCCAGTTCACCTCACTTGCATGTTCTTGGACTGTGTGAGGAAACCGGAGCACCCGGAGGAAACCCCAGGCACAGGGAGAACATGCGAACTCACAGAAATGTCGTCTCACATCGAGAAGGTTTGATTCCCGAGTGGAGAGGTCTAGGTGCTTTCTGTGTGGAGTTGGCATGTTCTCCCTGTGCCTGGGGTTTCCTCCTTGACTGTGTTTGATAATAGAGACTTGAACTTAGGAATCCTGAGTTTAATAAATGTTGGAATCACAGTCAGGCTGGAACAGGAAGTGCCCTTCCTTAGACTATTGTATTATTAAATACCTGATGTTTACACGTCTTAGCGATATACGTCTCAGAAACATCTGACATTAGGAATTACATCTGCTCATATAGTGTGTGTGTGTGTGTGTGTGTGTGTGTGTGTGTCATGCAGGCTTTATCCACAGGCTGCAGAACCGAGGCGATTGTTTTTTCGGAGCTCGGCTTTGGACGAACAGCCCGACACTTCGGTTCATTTTACATCCACCGTGTCAAACACATCAGGAAGAAGATGAAACAGAAGGAGCTCGAGAGCAGCCAGATGCTCGAAGGCCAGTGACATGTGGGTCGAGGAGACTTTGTACACTTCACATTCACAGGATTGAAAAGTTTGTTCGGGGGGCCGCAGGAACGTTCCAGAAGAACCTGAGGGGAATGAGATGCCATCCAGATCTCAGTCATGGTCTTGGTCAGTGTGAAGAAAACTTTATGTTGTAGTTTGTAGTTTGTCTGGTGAGCTGCTGCAGGGATGTTCTAGGAGAACTTTGGGGAATGAGATGACATCCAAGTCTGGTCATGGTCAAGCTCATTTGGAAGACTTTGGGTCACAGTGAGCAGCACTCATGGAAATAAGATGCCACTCGAATTCCAGGCCTAGTTTTAAACAAAGCACGGTGGCTTAGTGTGTAGCACTGTCGCCTCACAGAGAGAAGGTCCTGGGTTCGATCCCCGGGTGGGGCGATCTCGGTCCTTTCTGTGCGGAGTTTGCATGTTCTCCTCGTGT
>JAYDZG010000023.1:1892323-1903288 GCA_034509265.1 Microcambeva bendego
ACACACACACACACACACACACACACACACTAGTGAACACTAGGGGGCGGTGAGCACACGTGCCCGGAGCGGTGTGCGGCCCTAGCCACGGCGCCCGGCGAGCGGTTAGAGCTTAGGCGGCTTGCTCAAGAGCACTTCAGTCGTGACCTGTCGGCTGTGGGAATCGAACCGGTAACCTTCCGATCACAAGCCTCTCTGACCACCGGGTGCCTTGGACATCTGGCCGTGAGCCTGTAGGACATCCTGCTTCAAAAATAAATGGAGCAACTCCTGAGACTCCTGAGTCTTCCGAACTTGCTTTGTGCACGGTCATGACGGAGCCGCCGCCCTTAAGTCGGAAGCTTTATTCCCTTAATTATAATTGATTTACTGCATGTAAGCAATTATTCCCTCCCTCTTTCTCCCGATTTAGCATAGCTGATTAATCTTCTGCTCCCAGCGATCCCTGAGTGCATCCGAGGAGGGTACATTCGCCTGTCCTAAACCCCCTCCGACTCCTTTTCCTCCTGTGCTTCGTCGCACCCCGTCCACTTGTGTAAAGCGACCCCGGACTTCTAACCAGGTCCCTTGCACGGCGTTTTAAGACTTTTTCCCCCACTAGATGGCGCTCAGTCGACCTATAGCGGAGCCAAGAGTGCTGGTTTGCATGCAGGAAATGCCCGCTGTGCCATGAGGGCACATTATCATTTATTTTGTCCCAATACTTTTGCCGTACAGAAAGAATAAATAATTAGAATTTGCTACTAGAGCAATTTTGGGGTGTTCGAGTCTCTAATCACCACTAGGTGGGAGCGGTGTCTCGTTGCAGTAGAGCTCTCACTGATTTTCCATTCTACTTCCCTGCTGGTTGGTTAAATCATATTTTACATTAAACTCTTACTCAGTGGGGAAAAAAAGGTCGGAAGCTGTGTTAAGTATTTAAAATAAAAATTATACTTCTTTTAAAATCTTGCCAGTCAACGGCATACATCAAGGCTTTCTGGGTAAGTAACCACGTGCACTTAATCACCCAACTCACCGAGGGCTTCATCTGACGGACCCCACCCGAGCTGATTAAGTAATCAAGCAGATCCTTAAACACCAGCCCAGAGGGAATCAGCCCAGGAAAGTCTTCACAGAGAGTTTACAGAGCGCCGTACGTGGCAAAAAGAAATAAAGAAGTGAGTGAGGCTGGTAGCTTTTTAAAACATTTCCATATAACCCGGTCCGATATTTTGGCAGCAGACCTAACCAAATAAACAAACTGTCCACTGAGATGAGAAAGGAATTGAAAATGGAAAGGAGGGGCCGGCGCGGCTGTCAATTGTTCCACAATCAAATAATTCTGCTCCCTTCCTCGTCCGTGTTGTGCTGAAGCAGCGCTCGGTATCGATCAGAGAGGGCGTCGGTGATGAAGATCTCCTTCCTGCATCCGCATCCATGATGCGGCTCTCAAGGTTTGAAACGTATTAACGTAAGCTTTACTGTACGGGTGGGGTTGTTGTTGATCTATTTATTCACGCATCGACTCTCTCTGTTTCTTCCCATTTAGCATCTACTCGATTAGTCTTCTGTACAGAAGCCTCGGTCTGCCAATCAGGGTCCTTGAACAGCGTTTGAACCACCCAGCAGACACAACGGTCAAGTTTCTCTTCCGACCACTAGATGGCGCCCAGGCGACCGTTAGGAGAGCTGAGATTTGAACCCGGATTTCCTGCAGCACCACCTGAACAGCCACAGATTTTTTTGTCTAGCGTTCAGATAGACAGGTGTCAGGATACGCAATATTAGGTAGGTAGGTAGGTAAGTAGGTAGGTAGGTAAATTGGTAGGTGGGTAGGTAGGTAGGTAAGTAGGTAGGTAGGTAAGTTGGTAGGTGGGTAGGTAGGTACAGAGTAACAAAATGCATCTATCAGAAGTGCAAAATAATAGCATTGTGCAAAAGGAAGAGACAATATCAATAAAGCTGTACATATGATTAATGTTAATGTATGGTTATTACGGTATTTTGTGTGGTCTACAGTATATACATATATTATATACAGTATATTTTGGAGGTGGTCATAATGTTATGCACGATCGGTGTAGCCAGGGGGGGGGTGAAAATTAAATCTATATTGTTACGTGGGTAGAAATAGGCGGACACAAAGATGCAGAGAAAATTAAAAGTATTTATTAAATAAAAAAAGGATAAATCAACAACTGAAATAATAATAACCGAAAACAAAAGACGTTCATGGCCGAGTCTCGAACCAGGTTCCCCGGCATATGAGGCAGGCGTGCTGCTGACGCGCCACCGGCACTGATGATGTAGTTTGAGCTCACTTTTATCCCGAACGCTTGCGTATGAAAGACGAGCTAGCCCACTCACTATCCACGGTGGATTGGGACCGAGCCACGGGGGCGTGGCCAAACTCGAGCTCAACGTCAAACCGCGGCTACGGAGACGGAAGGTTACCGGTACCGGCCGAAGCGAGGCACTGACCCCAACCGGCTACGTTACCTCTGCGTCTCCGAACGCATACGGTGGCTGACCTCTCTAAACGAGGCCAGTCATTACCTTCTGACCCTATCACGGTGAAATAGGCACCGTAGTGACCGCGAAACACGCTGATGAACAGGTGCCTGAGCATAAATGAACCCTATAAACACTCATAACGCACCGTAATCATAACGGTGACGAATAACGATGGCGCGACCCCGCACACTGGTACAGAAGGGCTTATAAAGACCGTAACCAGGTGCGGGTCATTGCGCCTGATTAGCGCCGATTAGAGCTGCTGAGAGGCGCGGGGGATAAAAGGAGGTGACGATGCCGAACTCGTGACATATATAAGGTCATTCATCATGTTTTTCTAATCACAGGGAACATATTTTAGACTAAATTCTTCAAGGTAAGAATGATATGTAAAGAATAAACAAGCTAATGTGTTTCTGTACTGGGACCTGCGTAGCTGAGTGTGTGTGTGTGTGTGTGTGTGTGTGTGTGTGTGTGTGTGTGTGTTCCCTGGTAATGAGGGTCCAGTTTTAACTTTATAACCTTATATACACACACACGCCAGCTTCATCCAGCATGACTCTGCTTGGTGGATCGTCCCCGGCGTTCGTGGCTGAAGGTCACCTCTGCAGGCGGCGTAACCTGCAGCACACCTGAGAGGACTGATTAACACTCAAGGTGAGACGCCGCAAACATTCGTCATCCTGAGCTTCTGTAATTCCTGTAATGCTGATAGAGTCACGATAATGACGGATAATGATGAGACCAGGACATGATTAGGAAACGTGCTAACTGCTGTCTGAGAGCTCGCATCACCGCCGATGTGTTCAGAGGCTCGAACTTCACCCTGCTGTTCATAACCAAGTCCCGCCACTGTGGTTGGATGATCTCAGACCTCTCGTACCTTCTCAGGAAAGTTTTTGGTCAGGTAGTGCTGGTTTTCTGTAAATACATCAAAGTTGCGAGTGCCTACCTGTTTCCGGTGGTACTAGGTTAGTGGCGGCCACAGAAACACATTATAAACACCCAGGTATACTTTTATGATTGCTAATTATCTCTTTATTAGCAGGGGGGGATATATTACGCAGCGAGTGAACATTTCTGATGGCTTGACGTCAAAATATGCGTCAGAGCATTACAGTGCAGCCCTTGTGGGGTGTTCCCGGTCTGTAGGGGGCAGTATGTATCAAAAGTGGTCCGAGGAAGGAACGGTGGTCGTGATGCTCACAGCTCATATCGTTTCACAAAGTTCATAAAACAGTTATGAGTTCATGAGCTGCAGCACGGGGATGGGTTTTCATCCAGGTATTCCAGTTTCCACAGACGGAGAGAGCTTATTGTCTGGATATTTTGCTCCAGAAGCTTTAAGGGGAAGAAGATTTCCATGTGACGATGATGTGAAAGCAGTGGCATACCAGTGACTACACGCTCAACTAAAAACATTTAAAAAGAAAAATTAAGTGTGAAAAAAAAACACCTGGTTACACAACCTTCCTATTTATCCAGGCTTGGGACCGGCAACACAACGCACCGCGTTGGGCATCGTAGGGTGACCCAAAACCCCCCTACACCACCCTCGTATTTCACTAAATATTTGTAAGTGACAAACATTTGTTTCTTCACTTCACCTTAAGACGTGTGTGTGTGTGTGTGTGTGTGTGTGTGTGTGTGTGTGTAATAAGTGCATTACATCTAAAAGTTTATTAAAACAAAGCTGTAATAACCGGATGCTACAGCAGCAGTGTCCTGGGTTCCTCTGGCTCGGGACAGAAGAATCAATATTATAAGAATAAAGTTCGGGTTTAATGAGTTCCTCCTGACTAGAATGTAAAAATAAGACGATAATAAGTGCTACTCGTTTTCCTTAATGAATATCTCCTCGTGCTCTCCCCTCGGAGCCTCGCTCTTAGTCTCACTTTCTCCTTTATCACTTTTTTTTGTGCCATTTTCCCTGTTTACCCTGGTGATTAAATCTGGTGAGTCTAATATCGATGTGCAAACAAAGGATGCTATTCTGAATCGCAGGTGATGAGCGTCCGGTGCATATTAATACCCAATAATCCACGCTAAGCACACAGAGTCAGGGCGGGAGCCTTATTAGCGAGGGCGCTCCGGCGGCACCCGGGGGAGTGTGTGGGATTTGTCTGCGAAGATTTTGATGAAACCCGTTTCAGTGTTTTTTGTTGATTTTTTTTTTCCTCTCCACTTTTTAATATCGTTGTCTTTTGGGGGCACAGACTGGTACTGGAGCTGATGTTTGATATCATTAGGAGGGTAATTAAAAAGCGATTGGGTGGCTGCCGAATGCTCGGCTTGGACAGGTTTAACAAAATCTTGTCGCGACTCACTGAGACGGAGGTCAGATTTCAGCTCTGGTTGGTCTGGTCGATACAACATTATAGTAAATAAATAGTCAAAGATTCGGTGACCTGACACGTTCTGAGCAGCTCTTATGGGCTGTTCGGGATCCGCAGGGGTCAGAATCACAAGTGGTCCAAGGAAGGAATGGTGGTAAAGTCAAAGTCAGCGCTGGTTCTGGTGGAAAGGTTGTCGGCAAGAAGTGGGCCAAGGTGTATTCATCACGGATGCCCTTAAGAAGAAATATTAAGGTGTTATAATGTGTTCCTGAGGAAGGTGTGATGCCAGCTCTAATGCTAATTCTAATGAGACAATAAGAAATGAGTCGGGCAGTCTGGCCGCCTCTGAATGCCAGGCTGACCTTCCGAGCAAACTTAAATCTGAAGGTAGCAGTAGGGGGAAAGCAAAACGAAAGCAACACAGTAACCTGAAACGCTATTCATACCCATAACTCAGGAGAAGATCACAGGAGAAAGAAAACTCTTTTTAAAGAAGTGTAAATGCGAGCCGGACGGCCCTTGTGCAGACGCGTATGGGAATGTTTTTCAGTCTGTGTGCTGAATGAAGGTGTTACTGCAGGATGCAGCTCATGAGTAGGTGTTCAGATGTCATCTACTGTGAGATGAACTTCAACAGGGAGTAATTGTTCAGATGGAGAGATAGAGAGACCCGTCACAGTCCTTACTGGTCAGTGTGTTGATACCAGCGGTCCCCAACCTTATTTGCCCCATGGACCGATTTCATCTAAGATATGAAACTAGAACAGTGATGAAATGAGCTTTTTTTTTGCCACAATGAGATGTTGCTCCCACCTAGTGGTGATTAGGCACGTTGACGCCTGAAGAGTCATTAAATCTCTTTAATCTCTCTCTAGAACATGAAATCTCTTTTTTTCTGAATGGCTCGGTAAAAAATGACCCACGGTCAGCAGCCCTATCTATCTGTCTGTCTGTCTGTCTGTCTGTCTGTCTGTCTATCTATCTATCTATCTATCTATCTATCTAGTGAGCCTTGGTCACCGGTTTACCACCGTTCCTTCCTTGGACCCCTCTTGATAGATGGATTTTTAACCCGCGGATAAAATGTTCACTCGCTGTGTAGTATATCCTATCCACTAAGAGGAACGGTGATGAAGAGATGACGAGTGTCATTCTCTTCACCTGTCGGTGCTCAGGTCGTTATTCCTGGTCCCCGTATGTGAGACCAAACCTGAGAAACCTCTGACCTCTTAATCCGAAACTATGAACTTCCATGGAGCCTGACAGCTTGAGGATGAAGCTCGGGAGCGACGTCCGAGCTCTTCGGGGAACAGAGTTAGCGAGCTGGGCGCGCGTGTTTAACGATTGGTGTAAGTAGTCTCAGATTGATGGAGTACACCGTGTTGCTTTGAGCAGCGTAATGAGGAGCGCAGCAGTTCTGGCCTTCAGGGTACCGGAGAGCGAGACTGATGAGAGAGAGAGTTTTGCACTACCAGGAGTTTGTTTGTATGAATTGGCCATTTATTACACAGTGCTGTTTCGGGAGCTCTTATCATTCAGCGGCGTAAATTAGGTCTTAAATACATCGAGACGCACAGAAAGGACGTGAGCGTCCGAGAACTATTTGGAAAATAGATTAGACTTGATTAGATTCAACTTTATTGTCGTCACTTAGTGCAGTTGTGCATATGATTAATGGTAACGCATGGTTATTATGGTATTACGTACGGTCTAAGATTAGTTAGGGGTGTAATATAGTATTATAGCATTAACTAAATATAGTATTAACATCAATAATAATACATTCGATTATAATAATAATAGTAATAATAATAATATGTGTAAACATAAACCAAACAACCATAACTAAGTCAATCACTGAAGGACTTTGTTGTCGGCTACATTTAAGGGTTTAGGGTAAGCAAACGGCAGCTATTATTACAACACACTTTGAATGCTATGCCTCCTATTACCACTAGGTGGGAGCAGCGCTTCCTTTTAGCTTCTGAGTAGTATCGTTATTCCCTTTCAAATCCCCCCGCCCCTCGATTTCTCATTGGAAACCGATCCATGGTGCAAAACAAGGTTGGGGGGGGGGCTGCTGGTGTAAATCACACCCCAGTCGAGCTCTGGAGTAATAAACAAGGTTTCAACAATGTTATGTGTTCGAACAGCCGCGCTCTGAAATGAATAAAGATTTCGTCCTCACGGACAGCTCGGACACGCCTGGCATTTATCGCGGCCCCCGCTGACCCCACAACGCGTCATTAGAGTCACCCTAACGTTCCACTCCACCTAGTGGCAAATGCGACGTCCAATTAGACCTCGGATCCGCGCGGAGGTCACGCCCCGCCGCCTCACAACAATAACTAATCCCTCGATGAAGGAACGTCTACCTTCCTTTACCTGTCAATTACGCTTTAATTAATGAGCAGTTCTGAACCAATCTAATCATGTTCAGCCAGTCTGCCAAGCACACGCTGATAATGCCAGTTTATTTCATCAGCGTGATCCTGAGGTGCCCGGCTGTGCTCGGACTCGAGACCTTAGTTTTGACTCTCCGGCAACAATTCTGTGAAGAATTTGCATCCATTTGAATCAAAGCGAAACTGCAGGAGTTGTGCGGCGTTCCCGAGCTCGGTGTCGATCAGTATTTGTCGAAAGTGGTAAAACCGGCGACAGGTTGATGGGCGTCCGAGGCTCGGGGGGAGAAAAAAAAGCAGCAGGGAAAAATAAGGCGTGTAATTCGGCGAGGAGGACGGTTAGAGAAGCGAAACTTCCTTAGAGAAATCTCCAAGTTAGACTCAAAAAATGCAGGCGCGTCTCGAGGAACACTTGAGGAAGAGTCTGGTTCTTGCAAAGCATTTTTTTTCTAAATGAAAGGTTAAATTTCTCTTCTATTTCATGAATGAAGCCAATTAACACCCGAGTCGTTTCATAATTACCTTTTTTTTTTATTTTTATTATTCCTCTTCATGGAGGATGCTAGGAGCCGGGCGCCTACTGTATACAAAAGGACTCCGGGCACATCGCTGGTGACAAAAGCAAGTGTAAAAGAGGAACAGAAAGGGATTGTGTAGCCATGATGAGATGAGACCAGGCGCCCGCAGGAGCCAATTCACCCGAGACAGAGTCTGGGCGCGTTCGGCTTTAATGAAGTCCAAACAGGCTTTGCGAGGATTAATGGCAATATTACCAGAAGGAACAGGAGGACGGCTGCCAACGCGAGCCTGGCTCACGTTCAAGGTTTTTAATTATGATTAAGCAGCGTTCCTGGCACGGCGGGCGCACCTTCGTCTTCTCCTCGTCCTGTCTGCTTTGCCGCATTTTTCTCCAGGTGGAGACGGATCCGCTGTTCTGTCTTGATTTGTCGCCTCGGCTGTGCTGGAAACGTAAGAGAGGAGCATCGGCTGACAGCTCGAGCCGGAGAATCTCTGGCAGGGAGAGGAGGCCGTTCACAAATAAGCAGGGGTGAAAGCGGCGGGTTTGGGAACAGGGTAACACGGATTGAAAATAGATGAATAGCGAAGCCTCCGGCATGTGGGTGCTCTCTCTCTCTCTCTCTCTCTCTCTCTCTCTCGCTCTCTCTCTCTGTGTGGGGAGATTTGAGAAGTATCCTTAAGTCAATAATATCATAACAGATTTGCTAGGATTTAGTCCACAAGACCTCTAAAGACTCGGCCGTGAGCTCTTAAACGAGCTCTAACGAGCTTTTTTAATTACACACGGTGTAAATTAAACTCCGGCGCTGATTCACAACGAGGGACGACGAGCCTTGGACTATTTTGCTACAGGAAAATTATTTATACTAATAAGATAAAGAGAGCGATTGTGGTGAAGCCAAATAAAACAGAGAAAAGAGCTTTAGGGCTACAACAGATGCCTCAAACGTGTAAAAAAATCAAGAAAAAGTACAGAATAATAAATCGTAAGATCATCCTCACGAGAGGAAAGCCTGCAGTCCTTGTCTGAATGGCTCGAAAACAGCAAGAACAACATGAAGCTACTTTCTCTGTAGCAATGAGGCGGCAAAAAGTTTCAACCGGGGCCGAGAGAGCTAAAAGTCCAGATTTGGACGCTCAAATAAGCTCTAAGAGGAAGAAGACAACCCAGACGGACACGAGGAGAACATGCAAACTCCACACAGAAAGGACCCGGAAGACTCCACCTGGGAATCGAACCCAGGACCTTCTCGCCGTGCCTGGAAACTCGAACCATCGGGGCAAAAGCTCAAGGTCAAATCTGAACCACAGATCTGCTGGGAGTATACGGACAGTGAGAGATTTGGCAAGTTCTCCGGCTTGGGTTTTGTTCTATTTTTTTGCTCTGTGGACAGTGCTGATGAGCGGTGTCAGACCCCCCCTTGACCCTGACCAGGATAAATCGATTTATAAAAAATAAACTATGTAGTAACAGAGATTAAAGGAGTGTGTGTGTGTGTGGGGGGGGGGGAGCTCATTGAAGAACTGTTGTCACTATATATCATCCCTGAATTAAGCTGCACCTGTACCCATACCCCATCTCTCAGTCTCTTTCACACACACACACACACACACACACACACACACACACACACACCTTTCCGAATGGATCTGCGCAGCTTGTTTAATTAGTCAGGCGGTAACCACTTTATAAAGATTAGCCAGCTCTTGGTGGTGGGGGGGGGGGGCACTTTATCTAGCGGACATGTTTAAGTGTCTAGGAGAGAGATCTCAGGGGAGCGACAGGCACTCCCTCCGCCAGCAGCAGCTTTATAACAGCATATGTTCTCACTCTCGGTACACGCGTCCCCTTCTCCGTCGTAAAAGCGAGTTACGGAGGGAGTGAGGACCGACTCGGCTCTTCTTTAACGTCCCGGCTTCTGCAGGACGTCTCCCTGCCGCAGGGGCCGCCGAGCATTGTTCGGCTAATCCGCTACACCGGTTCTGCCTGCTTGATAATCAAGTGTGTACTACTGGCGCCTCAGAGCAATAAGGTCATGGGTTCGATCCCTAGACGGGGCGGTCCTGGTCCTTTCTGTCTGGAGTTGGCATGTTCTCTCCGTGTCCTTGTGGGTTTCCTCCGGGTGCTCCGGTTTATTCCCACAGTCCAGAAACACGCAGCCGGGTCAATCGGAGGCGTCGATGGATGCATGAAACGGCGCACGGTAGGGCCGGTCCCAAGCCCGGATAAATAGGGAGGGTTGTGTCGGGAAGGGACGTCATGGAAGAAAGAAGGGGGTCGATAAAAGTAATAAAAATATCTGGTTCCACAAGTCAACACAAGTTCAAGCTCAGCCTGATTGGCCTGATGGTGGCGCTATTGCGTTGTTCCCGATTTCTAAAGCATGAAGGTCTCACTGATCTTTATTTATTATAAGCACCGAGACAAATGAGGACGTCAGGATTAATAATGTTACATATGTGAGGTGTCCAGGGTGGAGGGGAGGGTGGAAGAGCATGGCCGAGACTCCCCGGTGCTACCCTGACCCCTTAATTCCACGGCCGTGTGATGCACCGCAGACAGCACGGCTCCAGATAGCTAGCTGATGCTCGTGATAACTTTAATGAAGAAAAAAAAAACACGGCGTTGATTAAAAGTCGGTCGACACAAACACGGCGGTACAGGCAGCGTAGTCTTTGCATTACGCCCGGCCTTTACCTCAGCGCTTAAAGGGCTCGTTTGCATATTGCTACGCTCTGCATTATTGCTTTACATTATCCAACGACGCCGGTTCAGTCGCAGTTTCCGCTCCATCCAGCAGGGCTCACGCGCCGCTTTTGTCCTCGCCGCCGCACCCGCTCGTCCTCCGTGCTCTTTAACGAGCGCCAGGGCTTTTGATAGTGACATTTACATCTGGAAATCCTCAACGAGAGCTCAGCTGGACTCTCCGGCCCTCAAATATCGCCCGTCTGGCTCAGGCCGCCGCTGGTTTAACCGGTTTGACGTCACACTTTGACCCGATACGTGAAGAGGAGGACGCACACGGGGCTCGGTGGAGATCCAGAGCTTCGTCTTGTCTGGACGTTGGGTGGGTGGGTGTGAAAATTCGTGCTGAGTAGAAGATCAAGTCATCGGAGGTCTGAGAATCCACACAATCTGCAATGATAGTGGAGTAGTTCGCCATTGCTTTCTCCACCCCTCCCTATTTATCCGGGCTTGGGACCGGCGTGCA
>JAYDZG010000023.1:2013683-2025898 GCA_034509265.1 Microcambeva bendego
TCTCTCTCTCCCTCTCTCTCTGTCTCTCTCTCTCCCTCATTCTCTCTCTCTCTCTCTCTCTCTCTCTCGAACACTTCATCTGATCCCTCTTCTCCGCCGTTCGCAGGAGGGAGTCGTGTTCCTGGCGCAGCTTCTAAAATTATTCACGCCCCTCCCTCCTCGATCTCCTCCTCACTCATGCAGACTCTTCACACCTCACGCAGCTCCCGCCGTCAGAGCCGGAGAGTCGGAATAACACTGAGGTGAAGGAGGACGAAGCATCCTTCATCTCGAGCAGTGCTGACGGGGCATGAGTGAGCACGGAGATTTAAACACCCACCCCCACACGGGCAAGAACCAAACCCAGCAGCCCAGGCTGACGCAGCACTTCTACCATGACTGCATAACCCGAGCTGAATCCCTGCTGTTAGAAAGAAGCTTCTTATATTTATGTTTGATGGGCTTTATATATTTATGATATTTTTATAAGGTCTAGCATCACAGGTCCAGCGGTGGATTGTTCCGGTACCAGATGATGAATCATTTCATCTTTTAGTCGATCCGGACTATTTAATCACACCGTGAAGCCTCATTTTAACCCATTTGGGTTTAGACAGATGAAATCTGGAAAAGCTAATATCCGGTCCAATCAGGGAGTTAACGATTCAGCAAGAATGGACATGAATCGATTCACTCGGGGCATCATTTGGGATATGTGATTCTTTTAAGATGAATCGATATTCACGAGACATTTAAAAGGAAACTTTGTTAAGCTAATAACAAATAATTTGTCTTAATAATTTCATGTTGTTCAATAAAAAGAACCCAGTATCATGACCGAGCATCCCGAAACCAGTAGTTCAGTAACTGCCTCTCTGTTCGAGAGTAATAGGCTTTAATTTGTCAAGAGGCTCACTCTGTTTTCGATGTTTTATGAAAACCTTTATGGCATCAAAAGAAAGCAAGTGCTAAGTGAGGTATTAGAACTTATGATTACCCCCTGTGTTGCCATTATTGTAAACATATATTTAAAAAATCACAGTGTTATGAATGATTTTAAAGGTAACATTTAGTACATTTGGGCAAAAAATGGATGTAAATGCTCTCTACACTGATCCTCGAGGAACTTTAGAAGGTTCATCACTGGTGGAACCTCTTAAGGTGCTTTAAGGAACCAGATTTTATCCTGGACTCCCAAAAGTTCTTCCAGGCAAGTTCGGGGTTCAAACCCCAGGTGGGTCCTGTGTGTGTGGAGTTGGCATGTTCTCTCTTTTTTGCTCCTGTTTCCTCACACAGTCCAAAACATTCAGCCAGGTCAGTTGGAGACACTGAAGTGTCCTATAGGTACTCAGCCACTAGTACGTACAACCCAGTGCATGGTAGTGCAGGTAGCAAGCCGGGATGAAGGGAGGGTCGTGTCAGGAAGGGCATCCGGCGTAAACACCATGCCAAATCGATGATCACAATCTTCTGTGGCGACCCTTAGTCAGTTTTTAATTGATTGAATCATTTATCATGTTTATTCTTCTCGGCTGAGATCTACCTCTGCATGATGAACACTGATGTCACTGGTCCACAAACGTGACCAGCTTCATAAACTTTTTTTTCCCCCACACCCCTATCGCCCCACCCTTACCTCATCCATTTATTATGCTAAAATCAGAATGCAGGTATACAAACGCAGCTCTAAAGAATGCCACATGTTAGGGATTCGAACCATCAACCAGTTGTAATGTGCAGTCCATGTTAAAGTTCGCATTGAGCGCATTTCTCTGCATTGTACGTCATCCCGACGCAGCAGCCCGTCCAGGTGATGCAGGCGTTCAGCCAAAAAAAACAAACCCCACAAGCTCATCACAAGCATCTTATCTCATCAGCACCCGAGCAGTGATGAGGATTTTGCCTTCTGTTCCACCCGAATGGCGATTAAGGACCGTCAGTGTTCAGGATGCGCAGAAAGTTGCAAGCGGACGGGTGGAAGCACTGCAATGCAGACAAGGTGGCATGCCGCAGGATGCTCTGCTACTTCACATGTACTGTACATTTAAAAAAATCCTGACACCCTCATGTCCCAAACACACGGACTCAATCCTACACTCACTTGCAGATTCTCGATTTATTCACGCTATTGACAAATCGTGCAAACGTCTAGGACTTCAAATGCGCATCTTTAATCGTCCACCTTAACCCTTTAACAACCCAGAGGCTCAAACCAACACATCACACGCACCCGTTTCCAAAAAATATATATTAAACACAGGACTTACGTGCTGAACAATCATGCAAGGCGAGCAGGAGCCAGAGGGCAGGAGCGAACAGCCGCAGATGTCTCCTGTCCATCCTCGTTTCTCCGCAGCGCCGGGGTCAGATTCCCTCCTGGCGCGACCGATTTGATCCTTAACGCGCCCCCAGCCTGGGTAACGGGGCACTAAAGCTCGGCGTTCAAGCCCCGCTTTGCTTTTTCACCAACTTTCACTCTCAAAGCCTCTGGTGCTCCACCGGCCGGTCTCGGGGACGCGCACCAGATCCGCGCTGCTGATGCTGCGCGACCGCGGGAGCGCGCATACACACACACACACACACACACACACACACACCAGGACGGTAACCATCAAACAAAAAATAAGTCACATATTTTGACTTGCAAGGACTAAAGACATCGAAGCCTAGAAATCCATTTTGATCTTGGATTAAACTTAACTCTTTTGGTGACGATTCTTTTTTAAAGTGGGAGAGGACCGGAAGCTCTGAAATCTTCCTTCTCTTGTCGACTGTGGTATCTTAAGTTGGTTTGGCTGAACGTGCTAAACGGATATTGTATTAGGACTCAAGCAAATGCATGTTATGAAGTGATGGATCTTACATTACTTGCAGGGTAATATAGTGTCATATAAGGTTTAAATATAAATAAAAAAGCAAAAAAGAAGCACAAAACAGTTTGAGAAATTCTCATGTTGCTTTGATTCAACTCTGTGTTAATGTCCAGGAATTAAAGTGTTTATTAAACAATCACCCGGCTTTTTTCTCCATCTGATGTCAGATGTTTCCTCAACAAATAATGTGCATCAGTGTTCCAGGTCGACAGAATGATCACCGGGAGCGAAGGGGGGTTAGTAGTGGTGTTGAGAACTGTGCCGGGCTGAGCCTGATTTCATCACATAAAAAGCTTTGGGTTTTAAAAAAAGGGGTTTGTAGGGCAGACACGGGCGAGACGAGACATCGTGCGTGGGATTTGTTCTGATCACATTACATGCAGCTTTTTAAAATCCTCTTCCCTCTTACACCACAATACATCAGTGAAAATAATCAGACCTCACGTGAATCGGTGTGGATGCCAGTACTAGCTTTGTGTTTCTGATCCTGTGTCACAGTCCGTAAATACCAGTGGTAAAACATTTGCAAACCAGAGCTGAATCTCAGCCCTTATACTGGCAGACTGACTGTGTACTGAGTGGATTGGATTCATCAAAACTGCTGCAAATACGACCTCTGCTGGCTGGTCTGGACCTATCAACGATCAACTATGGAATCAGTGGCACTCGGCCTCCATTTGTATCACTGCTCAGCCTTCTTAGTAATAATTTGTATAAAATAAATGACGGTGGAGTCCTTTCCTGTTCCACTGTGCACGAAACAAGTTCCATAAATACTAGATTTGATAAGATGTGTGTGGAGGAACTCCAGTGGTCTGTCCGGAGCCCTGACCTCAACCCAGTGGAACTGTTTGGAGTCTTATTCGTGAGCCAGGCCTTTCCATCTAACACCAGTGCCTGACCTCACAAGTGTGCACAGATTCCAACAAACACACTTCAAATTCGAGCGAAAAGACCTCCCAGGAGAGACAAGGCGGAGAGTGAAGGCTCATTGTGTGTGTGGTGACTTTAACGGCCCCTGGCAAACATCTGAAGATTAATACTCGGGATAATCCCGCCCTCGATTTCAGGAAAATACAGAGAGACAGATTGGAGCTAATCCTCAGAGGATGGGTGTAAAGGTCAGCTCTGTTTGATCAGCATCTGTTTCTTAGACTTCCTCTAACCCAGTGCATTATGACTCGGAGAAAAGGCCGAAGCACGAGCCAACTGGGACTACCAAAAAAAAAGAGCCAGTTCTCCTGCCGCTCCAGAAGTGGTTTGCAGATGTTTAGTACTTAGTGGTCTGTCTGGCTCACAACCTCTGTTCCAATTCATCCCAAATGGGTAGGGACATGAAGATGAAGGAGCAGCGAGGAATTCTTTCAGGTTTGATGACACAGTTTACCCCCCTAGTGTACCCATTCGTATTTCACTCAAGAATCAGCTCGCTGTGTGAAACCTGAAACAGGCTCAGTATTGTTTTGACGTTGCTTCTCCAGGATCTCCAGGAATGGGATTTGTACAGGGTTAAAATGTGAACCGATTCATTACACACCAGATCCAGAGACGAGCCACGTTTTAATGTTAAACCTTTAAACCTTGACTAGGTAGTTTCAGGTAAATATTTGCCTGTAGTCGGGCTGAACGTACTGTTTTCACCTGCCCTGAAACCGTCCTTCGATTTCTTTACAAGTTATGGATTTTCCCACCGACACTGTGAACAGCCACCGCGTCTTTTAACATTTATCACTATTAAACAAACACCTGGACAGAGTCCTGATGTTACTCTGACCCAGAACAGTTGACCTCCATCGGGAAAACATCTTCCCACAAGGCTTTTCAGTATTTCTGCTTTCGTTTGCTTATCTACCTGGCCTCTTATTACCCAAGCATAGGCAGTAATATGAAGAGCCACACACACACACACACACACACACACATCATGTGTACTTATAATGATAAGATTTGGCTTGACGTGCCTGTTAAAAATGGACTAAAGACGAACATCTTGGGACATCCTGGGATTATTTAATACATGTGTTTTAAAAGAGGACGTCGTGTTTCAGGAAAGCACTTGTGAACAAAGAAAGCTCTAAAAGGCATGAAGGAAATCTTACTTAGTCCTGACCTCAGTCCCCCTGAACAGCTTTGGGAACATGAACTGAGCCTTTTTAATAGAATGGACGTTAACTCCGAGATTTGCCACTAGATGGCGCTCCTGCACATCCCTAGACGCACCCATACTAACCCTATGTGCAGTAGAGCTCATGGTTATCCACCACAACAGTTTAACGGTGAGCAAAGTGATTTATAACATTAATACGTTCAGCTTTATAGCATCTACCGAATCAGTGGTACATCAGCTCCAGCCCAGAGTAGATCCAGTTAAAGAAAATATTCAGTAGTATGAACAATTTCACTTATATATTTATATGTGTGTCTAACGTTCTATAAACGTTACATGAAAAAACAAATCCAACCAAGTCTGAAACGTGTGTAACGTTATATGAACGTCATTTATTTAAAGTAAATAAGTAAGAAAAACCTGGGCGGAATAACGTTGTGTGAACGTTCTAGTAATACGTTCAAATGCTAAATGCTAAAAACGTAAATACAACCAAACCAGAACGTTAAGGAAACGCTCAGAGGAAATCCTTTAGCATGTTCTTAGCTTAATTTCAGCTCAAATGAGGTTTAGGTGACGTTGTATGAACGTTTTCGTAACAATAAGACACGTTATTAACGTTATTTATAACACTAAACGTACATGGAACGTTTGGGGCAGGACAAAGATGGGGGCTAATAATCTTTTGTCTTGGCTTTTACACTTATTAGCTGTTTATGTTGGATTTAGAAGACTTTTTATTGACATTATTTACGCCTTAAGAACACCGGGAGTTATTATGGCTTGTGACATGTAGCTCCTGAGCTAATGAAATCTCATAAGTCTGTGAGGGCTCCATCCTTAGGTTCCTGGACTGGTGATCAGAAGGTCGGCGGTTCAAGCCATCACTCTTTGGAAGCGAGCAAGGCTCTCACCCCTCGGCCGCTTTAATTGGAGTGAGTTCGGTTAGAGCTGAGGGTCACTTTGGATAAAAGCATCTGCAAAATGGTGGAAATGTCTCAGGCGTGATGGCTTATTGTAATGGATGGACTTTATTAACCCTGAGGGGAGATTGTGTGAAGGAGATGTGTTGTGTGTGTGTGTGTGCACACCTGCATGTGGTTGATCTTGTGGATTGTGAACTTTCCACTTTAGGATTTGGCCCAATGTCAGTTGTACTGTTGTTTTCAGTTCATGTTGTCTGATTATTTAATACACGGGAGCTCCTCGTTGAATTTAATCTTACACCATTCAATGGCGACACCCATAAACTATTTAAGTCTTTGTTTTGGGATGTGTAGCATTAAAATCTGGCGTACTGACATGTTGATGAATGCTGATTGTCTGCAAACCCGCAGCTGTGTTTGTGCTCATCACTTCACAGTGGGTCTCTTTCATTGGCTGTTTATTTTACCCACCACCTGTAAGGTAAGCAATCTTCCATTACGGTCCATTATGGTTCTAACATTTACATTAAGGCGTCGACAGAAGCTTTCACTCAAAGAGCCTTCCAGCTACTACACAAAACAATCATCAAGCTAAAAATTCAAGCGCCAGATTGTGTTGGCTAGACGGCCGGGTCAGAGCATCTCCAAAACTGCAGCTCTTGTGGGGCGTATCTATCAAAAGCGGTCCAAGGAAGGAACGGTGGCGAACCAGAGACAGTGTCATGGGCAGCCTCAGCTCAGTGATGCACCTGAGGAGAGGAGGCCGGCACGTGTTGTCCGATCCAAGTTTTTCAATCAGTTTACTGTGTATGACGCAGCAAAGTGAGGACCAACACGATATTAGAAAGGTGTTTATGATGTCATGTGATCTGTGTGAATATGTAAGATTTTTACTTTGTTTTTCTTTAGTGTTCGCCATGGCGTGACATCCTGACTGTCTCGTGTACTTATCAGCACTCGAGATCAAGTCCGAGTATTTTCCTTAAAGCCGCATGTCTGTGTGTGTGTGTGTGTGTGTGTACTGGATTTAACTGATCATCATTTACTGCTCCAGCGTCTCCACAAACTGACGGTGTAAAACCATCGAGGCAAACCGGGTCACGGTGTAAAAAAGACGCTTAATGACGCGACTTTATAGTTAATCGCCCGTGACGAGAGCTAAACGTAAACAGGCCTGGAAAAGCAGGAGCATTCCGCTCAGTACATTTGTGGATACACCTGCAATAACTTATAAAGGCCTGTGAGCGAGAGATTTTAAAGATATCCAGTCGAGCGTTCCCAGACAAGAGCTCACGCTTGCTAATGTTGGAACTGGCAGCTTATTAAAACACAGTTTTGCAATAGTGACCGGAAGGTTCTGAGTCCGAATACGAGAACCGCCAGAAAGCCACTGTTGGCACAAAAGCAAAGTCCTTTACCCTGCTGAACTATACGCCTGGATTACTGGGATAACAAATCAATCAGAAGTAGCGTTGTGCAGGAGATAAGTAACTCATCCCGCTGTGCTGGGTTGGTTTACAGAAACGTGACTAAAAGAGAAGTTAAGTCCTGTGTAGGTTCCTGTAATTCTCAGTGACTTCCTTTATTGCTCATTCAATGTGGTATTTAACATTGTTGGTTGGAATTTACACCATTGTCATGATCATGGCTGGAGAAGTCATATAATAAACCCCCAAAGGTTTGTGGACAGCTGATTATAAGCTTGTAGGATGTCCACTTTTAAAACCATTAGTATTATTATGAAGGTTTTTTTTTTCCTCTGGAACATTCCTTGATCTATAAATCCACTGTTTTGCCTTTAACCCCTTATTCTACCAATTTAGTATAGTCAATCTGCTGCTGGGGACCCCTAGTGGTGTAAAAAGTCGGAGTTTAACTATTAAAAGACTTTAAATTTACCCTGAGGATTAAAGAATGACTGAGATCATTTATATTGTTACTCATACACTGAAGTGATATTTCATTCTTCTTTGTTTTATTTGTCTCTGTTGATGAAGAAGCCTCTCCATGGTGGCTCGATCCACAGAAACCCAACATCCAGTCCTAGACTCGCTCTGTCATCGGGTTTCAAATGACTGCAGACGGCTCGTCAGGCTTCGGCGTTTCAATGGCCGTCAGGCAACGCGTCCATAATGAAACCGGCCCTTTATTATTCTCTCTTATGACTTAGAAAAAGCATGTGTTGACATGTAAACTAATAGAAGTGTGTTAATAAAAGACACAATGGAAGTACGTTTCTTTAAATGCACACAGATTCAATGCTGGTATATGATTTATTATTCTAGAATAAGAAAAAACGGTAAAGAGTTTAGATAGATAGATAGGCAGGCAGACAGACAGACAGAGACGGTAATAGCCTAGTGGGCCATCAACCAGAGATTGGTGGTTCAAAGCCACTGTTGGGTACCTGAGCAAGACCCTTAACCCTCACTGCTCAAGAAGCACCGTACGATGGCCGACCCTGCGCTCAAAATAAAGGCTTTTCTATTCTGTAGCTAGGTAGCCAGGTTGCCACTTATAAATAAAAACGTAAAAATGCATCCAACACACTTATTTATTGTTTAAAATCTGGCAACCCTAGTTGGTCACTACCACAAGTCCTCTTGCTCCTTGCTGTGTCCTCTTCGGTGAACTAGATACACTCATCTGCATCCAGGTGCTGATTTTTAAAGGCAGATGTCAATCCTTCTCAAATCTACCAACACTCAACAGCTCGCTCCGAGGAGTCCCATACTGCCTGGCACATAAACATCCCAACACAGACTAAACGTTCGTGGCTTGTCTGGCGTGTGGAGCTCATGATGGTGCAAAGTGTGGGTTTGTGCTCATGTGTGTTTGCGTCCGTGTGTGTGTGAACGTCGAGGCTTTCTGGATCACTTCTGTTTGCCTAGCGGTCAAAGCGGTAATTTAATACAGCTGAGAATCAGAAGCACCATAAAGTTCCTTTAATCCGACAGCTCAACCTGAAAGTCACGGGTTCAAACTTGGCTTAAGCTTCACTGCAATTACACACACACACACACACACACTCAGATCAAATAAAGTCTTGTGTGCACAGACTACACTTACAAGAGAACACGGACACTCCTCATTTCCAAGCTACACACCCATTTCTAACTAGTGTGTCATAAATGTAATATATGCAGTCGTGGGGGAGAAAAAATAAGAGACCACTTCAAAATGATCACTTTATTTTAGTTAGGAATGTGAATAGAATAAAACAACGCATGGTTAAAACGACGTATACGTAAAATAAATTAAGTTCTTCAAGATTTTTTGACGTCTCCAGGTTTTTACGAGGGATCTTAAAGGAAATTCTCCAATATTTATATTTTGGTGTGATTACGGCCTTGAGTCTTAATAAATAGTTGTAGAAAAGTGAAGAACACTTGTAAGAAGAGTTTGAAAGTTCTACAGATGGTGATTTTAAATATTTTAAGATTAACTACACTGGATTGACAACATGACAAGAGATGGGCACTGAGGCTACCATCTGTGTGATGATTGATCAGAAGGTTGAGGGTTTGTATAATTTGCTTGTCAGTTTCCATGAAAGCAAAGTCAGATGAACTTGTATTGTGTTTTTTTTTTCACCAAGACCAAGAATAGGGACCCTGCAAGAAAAGAAAAAACCTCCCTCAAAATAACAAAGTAGAAGCTTGAGTAGAACCAGACTCATCACCTTGGAGTAGCCTAGAGTTTCATAAATAGACTAGATATGTCTAGATAAAATAATTTCCAACAACACCTGTAGATCCAAGTTCATCTTTGGGTTCAGGCTGCTTAATAAAAGCATTACCGAATGCTGCTCAGTTCTTCTGATGTCTAAGAAGCTCCTCAGGACAACATACGCTTCAGGCTTTCTGGTTTGTTTCGCTTTGCTCATGTTCACTTCTGAGAAAGCATTATGCAGATCATACACAAGCACGAGGACGTAGTGTGAGTGTATTAGTGTTAGGACGAGAGCACACAACGAGGGACGCCATAAAGAGACGTCGTTTCTCACAGTCACGTCGTGGTCTCCTGATTTTAATGGTTCTGAAGAAGCCCCGTCGTCTGAATCGGCCTTTTCATTTTCTCTTCCTGAATTACTGTACTCTCCGTGGAAGTGGGGGACGTAAACCATCAGCCAGAAGCTAATCAAGAGTCTCTGAAATGAACGCATTAGTGCACAGTTCAGCTACGGGACAGAGGCCGAGCTGCCAGAGGAACCAAACCGCAAACGCCAAACCCCGAGTGTGAAATCTAGTCAAGTTAAACATGGTGTGTCCATTTACAGAGCCAGTCTCTCTCTCTCTCGCCCTATCTATCTCTCTCACACACACACACACACACACATATATATACACACACTCACGCAATGATAATACCCAGCAATCCAGATGTTTGGCAGTGGTTTGGAAGTTCTGAGTACTTTCACACAGTCTGTGAGTTATAAATAGAGCGAAGTCTCTGGAGAGACGCCCATGCGCTCTTAACCCTTAATAAGCAGTCGAGCTGAGCAACCTTCACAAGGTCTGTAGTGACACCTATAATCTACCCACACGCACACACACACACACACGCACACACACACACACGAACTTTTTTTTTTTACATTTGTTTGACTAAATCTGAAGTCTTGTGTTCACATGGAGTTGAGATGTACATGAACACGACCTGGCCGAGTAAAAAAAAAATAACCATTATGTTTTGGGGAGGTCGTGTTTCTAAAGCATTATAATGCATATAAAAGCATTAAAAATATGGAACACCACCCCCACCTCCACCATAGATCTCTTGGGGTCATAAAAGCCTCCAATCTTCAGCTTTCAACTAGTGTGAACGTGTGAATGTGTGTTCTTTGAGTCCACAGTGATTTTGGAAAACAGCCCCGCACTACTGTGTCACATCTGTTAATTTCTTTCTTTCTTGCTTTCCTTAGCTTTGCTTTCCTTTTCCTTTTTTCCTTTCTCCTTTCCCCTTTCCTTTTCCTTCTCGGCCGAAAGTATGTGAACACCTGACCTGTACCTTGTCTGACATCTTGTTTTAAAACCATGTGCATAACTACATTGTTAAATAGTCCCAGCTTCTCGTATCTCTACTTGTTTGGAAGCTGGGGTCAGGGTCGGCACCCGTATGGGCCTTGCTCAGGGGCACTGAGCAAGTTCATGGTCCAAAGCTCTTCCCACTGAGCTTCATCCTGATTGATGAAACAATGAAGTACATTAAATACACTGAAACAATAGAACCGGATCAGAATTGAAGCAAAGTGCTGCGAAAAGCTTTGTTATATAATTATATAATTGATATATGAGCTACTCATAAGGTTTAAATAATAGAACACACTCAGTGCTTTTACACACAGTGGAATTCGTCCTCCTCACACATTAGTGAACACTAGGGGGCAGTGAGCACGGCGCTAGCCACGGCGCCCGGGGAGCAGTTAGGGGTTAGGTGCCTTGCTCAAGGGCTCTTCAGTCGTGAAGTCCATTAACAGAGCAACCGGCAACCTTCTGATCACATGCGCAGCTCTCCAAGCACCAGGCCACGGCGGCCCCACGGGAACATGAAGGTGCATTCCAGGAGGTCTTATCTTATCTTTCGTACCATAGGGGCATCACAAAGCTGGCACCGACTCCTCTGGCCCTCCAGCTTTCCCCTGTCCCTCGCGCCGTGTTTATTTGACTTTGTCGCTGTTTTGTCTTCCTTCACCCCCCACTCCCGGATTCCATGCCGGTCTGTGTGTGCGTGTGTAGGTGTGTGTGTGCGTGCATAACATCCTGCGTTTCTTTATGGTTATTGTTGCTCCTCTGATGTTCGAGCGATAAGGGCACCAGTATTTTGTCTCAGGCCGCCTCGTGTCTCTTCCTGGCATAGAGAGCAGCGGGAGTGGTGAACGGTCAGCTGATCTTTATCAACTCGGGTCGTGAGTTACTATATCGGACGCTTTCGGTTCACTGCAATGATTCCAAATGAGTCCGTGGGAGAGGCGGCGAAGGTTTTTGTTTTTTTTCATCTTGGTCAGGGTCAGGAACTCTGTGGCCCGAGGCAGGAATACGCCGATCCATGACTGTGAATATTTGTAGAAAAGTGTTTATTTAAATAGGTAAGGACCGAAGAAATTTCTTTGGAAAGTCTACCACGAGCCATAAAATGTGTTGGAGAACAATCAAACCGTTTCATATTAATGATGATGAGGATGATTATCCGATTAGTCGCAGCCGACTCTCGGTCACTTGGTGGATCATCGATCCATGAAGTATTTCGGCACTGATAGTGGAGCAGTTTGCCATTGCTTTCTCCACCCCTCCCTATTTATCCGGGCTTGGGACCGGCGTGCAGCTGTTC
>JAYDZG010000023.1:2107478-2121978 GCA_034509265.1 Microcambeva bendego
TCTACCTGGACCAAGGAGGAGTGACGCGCCGGGTCGGTTCTCATGCTACTCTTTATTTTCCTCACACATCTGTAGCAAGCTTCGGGGTTACTAACACCGATGTGTTCTCGAACAGTTCAAGAAGCGCATTCAGGAGTCCACTCAAGTTCTGAGAGAGCTGGAGATCTCCCTGAGGACCAATCACATCGGGTCAGTCTCCATCACCTCACTGTGTGGTCAAAGGAATGTGAACGTGCTCGTTCTTACTCCGTTTTGCGTCCCCCACTGTCTCGCAGATGGGCTCAGGAGTTCTTGAACGAAGAGAATCAGGGTCTGGATGTGCTGGTGGATTATCTGTCCTACGCTCAAAGCGATGCACCGTAGGTTCACGTACTCGCACGGTCAAATTACAACCACGTTATAAACCTGTATCGTAAATCAGGAATTAAATACAGTTTCGGCACCACTTCCATCCTAGCGACATGCGGTAAATACACTTACGATAGTGTTTAATACTCACGGATCCTGTAGGTTTGAGACGGAGACGGTGGAGAACGGAGGTTCTGTTGCAGACAACAGGAAGATGTCCGAGCGATCTATGGAGGATCTGACCAAGAACAGCTCCATCTCGGCGGCGCATGGCATGACCCGGGCTGCCCGCGCCTTCACAGTCCGGTTAGTCCTCAATCTGTCAATAACTGGTGTAGCACAACAGGAACAGAGTTAAACCGGTGACAGGGTCATGGGCGGCCAGGGCTCATTGACCGATCCGATTACCAGTTAATGCTGGTTCTGACAGAAAGCTGTCAGCTGACCGACGCAGTGTTAGGGACGTGGTCGTAATGTTATGCCCGACGTGTGTTTTGATGGGTTCACGTGTAGTTTGTTCGCTTTCTCTCAGGCTGAGTCATCTGGCTCAGGGCAGAAGGTCTCTGAAGCTTCGCGGCCAGAGAGACGACGTCCATCTCTGCATCATGTGCCTGAGAGCTATCATGAATTATCAGGTAAACTGATAAACACACACGTTTAAGAAGTCACTAGGTCGGAGCAGGTACGTGGAGCCCGTTGTGGCTCTCTGCAGACGTGAATTACAGGAGTGGCGGAGTGTTTTGTGTTTTCAGTGTGAACTAATGGATAAAATACGATGATGTGCTGATCGTTATGTGTCGTTTGTGTTGGACAGTCTGGCTTTAACCTGGTGATGAGCCACCCTCGATGTGTCAACGAAATCACACTCGGTCTCAACAACAGGAACCCCAGGTCAGTACAAGTGTGTGTACAGGAGCATTTAGACGGGCTGCGAGTGACTCAGTAAGGTCCTGGTGGGTCGGCACAGCTGTCTGGAGCCATGCGGAGTACAGTGCATCTCACTATGGGAGGATGCACATATCGGAGTCAGGGTAGTCCTCGGAAGTCTCGGCCATGCTCTTCTGACCGGGTGCGACATTTCTAGCCGTTCGATTACATCTTATATATATTTCTACCCTTCAGGACGAAGGCTCTCGTACTGGAACTACTGGCTGCCGTGTGTCTGGTCAGAGGAGGACATGACATCATCATCTCTGCCTTCGACAACTTTAAAGAAGTAAGAACAAACCCTCAGCAATCTCACACTCGACCCCCACAGTTTCCTCTTCCTTCAGTGGAGAGTTGCAGGGTTCACTTGAGTCAGCTCACGGTCACTAAAATGTTAGATAACGTAGAAATATTGGGGCCTGTTATTTTATTATTATTATTATTATTATTATTTTATAAGGACTTTCTTTGTGAGGTCTGTCATTGTGGTAAAAAAAAGAACTAAAGATAAAATAAGGTGATCCTTCATTAGTCCCACAGTGAGAAATTCACATTAACAATAAATAATATTAACAATACAATGTGTAGCAGTACATACATTTCGACCCCTGTCCTCACCAAACCCGTCAACTTTCCTCAACAAGATTTTGGAGTGTCTGTGGGAATCTGTGCCTTCTATATTCAGAGAGACAATCTGAGATTACACTCCCAACCTGCGAAGCACTGAAACCTCACGTTGCCGGCTTCTTTGTGAAGCAGGGTTGCCAGATTTCTTCAAGTTAAATCTCAAGGCTTTTTGTCTTCTCTTGCAAGGTGAGTGCAGAGACAAACAGATTCGAGAAGCTGATGGACTACTTCAAAAGTGATGACAGCAACATCGACTTCATGGTGAGTCCTACCACCGGTTTGTGAGAAAAAAAAAGGGAATCCCGCTCAGTTTTCTATGCACATCCGTGCTGATGGTGATGCTGCCGCTTCAATTCTTTGTAGGTGGCTTGTATGCAGTTCATAAACATCGTGGTTCACTCGGTGGAAAACATGAACTTCAGGGTGCATCTGCAGTACGAGTTCACTCAGCTCGGCCTGGATCGGTATCTAGAGGTGGGTTTATATCGAAGCATCGACTGCTCAGAGTTAGGACGTGTTAGTATTAGCATTAAAGAGCAAAACTCCGGATTTTAAACGTGTCTGTGTGTGTCCAGACTCTAAAGCTGACGGAAAGCGAGAAGCTGCAGGTTCAGATCCAGGCTTATCTGGATAACGTGTTCGACGTGGGAGCTCTGCTGGAGGACGCCGAGAATAAAGGAGGGATAGTGGAACATCTGGAGGAGTTACAGGAGATCAATGCACAGGTACATTAACACACACACACACACAGACACACACATGCTTGGTATAGAGAATAGATGCTTGCAGCACAAATGAGGTTTAAAAAGATTAAAGATTACATTAATTAACGTGTGGTATAGCGTCTCTCTGGTGGCCCCACCCACTTTAGGAGGGGGTTTACTGTAGGTTCAGTTTATTTTCTTTAACCCCTGATCCTAATTAGGGTCAGTAGGGGTGCTGGAGACTATGCCAGCTCTTCAACGGGCACACAGTAACACCCTGGATGCGGCGCCAGTCCATCGCAGGTACCTACAGGATGATTCAGTGTCTCTTTGGACTGTGGGAGGAAACCGTAGTACCCGGAGGAAACCCACACGGACACGGAGAGAACATGTAAACTCCACACAGAAAGGACCCAGATCATCCCACCCGGGGATCGAACCCAGGACCTTCTCACTGTGAGGCGACAGTGCTACACACTAAGCCACCGTGCAATTTATTGTAGGCTGTTATAAAATGTAAACCATTCATACACAATCCATACATACAGCCAGGGACAAAATGATCACGTTATTTTAGTTTATATTTAGTTTATATTTAGTTTATCATTTCTAGGTGCGTGTTTGACCAAACTGATCAGTGTCGCCCATAACCTGTAAATAGAAATAAACTACTTTACTTTTTTCCCATGACTGTATATGAAAACACAAATGATTATATTTACATGGATTCTACCGCAATGCTTTATATCAAAACCCACTTACAGTTCTGTGACACCATCTTGTCTAATCAACGGGCGGTGATGGGGCTGGAACCGTCGACCTGTTGGCTGCTAGTCACTAGGCTGAATGAATTGCTAAGATAATGTACGTTTTGCATGCAGCTAAGTGCTAAGCTACAGGAGTATGACAAAGAAACTGAGAAAGTGGCTGAACTGGAGCAGCAGCTCATGCAGGCCACTAAAGAATCAGCCATACTCAAGGTAAGATTAATTTACTCACGTCCTTCATTCTACATCACTACATTCAAAAGCAATGTGTGTGTCCATAAGATATTTAGTGTGGTGCATAGAAGTGTCATCTTTATTTGAACCCTAACTAAAGCTAAAGCTAAAGTTTTTTTTAGCTTCTCATACCTTCAAAATGATCCCAAAGTACATTTTATGAAATGAGTGATTGGTTGAATGCATCATGCTACTTCATTTATCAAGTTCTATGTAGCCAGGAAGCCTTATTTATGAATTAATTCATTTCGAAGTCTTTATCTGGCTCACCTGAAGCTCACCTAGGCTAAGTTGACAGAATTCTAGACTTGTAATGGCGGCGTACGGTCCATCTGGTCGCAGGAGAGTCTGCGGGAGTCCTGCGGTCAGGTCAGCGCTCTGCAGCAGCGTGAACGTGAGCGGGAGATCCAGCGAGAGCGAGAGAAGGAACTGGAGCGGAGGGTGAGTTACAGTGGAGGCACGGATGGAGTCGTGGCGTCCTGCAGGGAGGACGAGATTCAGAGGGAGGCAAAGCTGGAGAAGAAACTGAGGGAGCTACAGGACAAGGGTGTGGTCCGGCTGGAGAGGACGGCGTCGGGCTCTCTGGACATTGAAGTCGTCCCCGTTACCGTTGTTCAGACCTTCACGGTTCCCGTCATTAAAACAGGTAAACATCAAAGGAAATCAGAAATGTCAGTTCTGGTGTGCTAGCGTGTTTCACCATTGTGCACCGAGCTTATGCCGAGCCATGCTATGCTTTATGGGTAATTTATTAGATTCCTTGTTTTCATTCTGGTCAGGGTTGTGGAAAATCCAGTGGACACAAAGTGGGAATGACCTGTAGAGGGCGCCATTTTATACTGGGTACAACGTCATCATATTATTTCATGTTGTGCTTCAGTTACAGACTCTGGACCTTCCAGTGAAGCTGCTCCATCAGGGGCTCCTCCGCCTCCGCCTCCTCCTCCTCCACTACCTGGGGATACTGCTGCACCACCACCACCACCACCTCCTCCGGGCTGTGGTGCTGTACCACCTCCTCCTCCTCCTCCTCCTCCTCCCCCAGGTTGTGGCGCCATTCCGCCCCCTCCCCCACCACCGGGCGGTGGCCCACCCCCTCCTCCACCTCCACCCGGCTTCGGACCGCCTCCTCCTCCTCCAGGAGCTCCTCCTGCCCCGGGGCCTGAATCAAGTAAGCACAGCATCCGCACCCCATCGAACGATCTGACCGGCGATGTAACGCGTGAGTGATTCAGCGACGATTCGTTTTCAGCCGCCAAGACCCGGAAGCCGATCCAGACCAAGTTCCGCATGCCTCAGCTAAACTGGCAGGCGCTGAAATCCAACCAACTGGAGGGAACGGTCTTCAAAGAGCTGGACGATGAGCACGTCTTAGAGGTGAGACCAGACACAAGCAGGATGAATACCTCACACTGAGCAAATACATGTCTGGTGAACACCAGTATTTTTTTGTATTTTATTATATAATAATAATAATAATAATAATAAAACTCCTAGGATATAATGAAAATGTAATAATATGCTAAAGTCTTATGAGTATTACTTTATTCCTCTCTGATGTACAGGAGCTGAATATGGATCTGTTCGCCGAGCAGTTTAAGACGAGGGCTCAGGGTCCTCCACCAGATCGGGCAAAGACGAAGGTTAAAGCTCAGAAAGCTCCCACTAAAGTCTCTCTGCTAGACGCCAACAAAGCCAAGAACCTCGCCATCACCCTGCGCAAAGCTACCATGAGTCCTGCCGAGATCTGCACCGCCATCGAAACGTACGCATGCAGCAGCGGAGCGTAACGATGCATTAAAAATAAACATGCATTATTTTCCTCCAGCGTATACTTCATGGAGGACAACCTCTCTCTTCTGCTCAGTTACGACCAGCAGGCTCTGAGTCTGGACTTCCTGGAGCTGCTCGAGCGCTTCATCCCGTCCGACTACGAGATGAAGCTCCTTCAGAACTACCAGAAGGAAGGACGTCCCTTAGACGACCTTGCCGAGGAGGATCGGTTCATCATGCATTTCGGGAAAATACCACGTCTGGCTCAGAGGATCAACACGCTCACCTTCATGGGAAACTTCCCCGAGATGGTCAAACGCCTGCAGCCGGTCAGGAGAACAGAGTCAATATCGCAATATCGAGTTAAAGGTGGTCCGGTCAGTCGTAACTTTTTTTTTTATTTCTCACAACAGCAACTGGACTCCATCATCGCAGCCTCCACGTCCCTCAAGTCCTCCACGAAGATGAAAAAAATGTTAGAAGTGAGTGAATGTCCAAGTACATTTTAAATTTTGATTCCTGGACCGACAGACCAAAAAACAGTTGAGCAGCCATAGGCGACAGTGGCAAGAAAGTAAAGTTTTTAATTACAAGAGGAACTTTGAGAAGAACCAGACTCAGCAAGGACCTCGGTCATCCTTGGTAACCTGGAGAATTATTTGAATGAAATAGACACAAACCAAAGAAGAGAATGAACAAACAACATTTCTTTATTGTTCACTCCAGCTCTGAATAGTATAATATCCATAAAGTGTCCCTTTAATATTTTGATGATGAATATGCTCCTTTTAACAAATGTTAAGAACATGACTGAGACATTCCAGGTGCTACCCCGACCCCAAAATCCCCAGATATCCGACTAGAACCCAGCTGAGCGTCTACGCGAGCATCTCGACGGTCGTGTCGGCTCTGACGATCCTCCACCACACCCCCTCGGGCATCTGTGGGATGCACTGCGGTCAGCACTGCTCCAGATTGCTGTGACGACCTACCAGGACCGTATCGAGCCCCGTGTGCTGCACACACCGCTCACTCTGACAGCGTAGCTTAAAAAGCTCACAGCAACCGGCTTCGATTAAGAACAAAATGAAACTGTCTTGGTATTTCTTAAGACACATCTGTTGAATAATAAGAGATTTCTTACTTAGATCATCCTGGCTTTCGGGAACTACATGAACAGCAGTAAAAGAGGAACTGCACAAGGTTTCCGCTTGCAGAGTCTCGATCTGGTGAGTCAGACAAATGGTTCACGATGTTTTAAAGGTCTGTGTTGTGTGACGAGAGCCACCTGACGCCATCACAACGCATCGCAATGGTTATAATTCAGTTTAATTCTGACCCCACCGTGGTGGACGCCCTAAAACACACATCATGTTTTGTTTTTTTTTTCAGCTGCTGGACACCAAATCTACGGATCGCTCTCAGACTTTGTTGCACTTCATAGCCAACATGGTGCAGGAGAAATATCCCGAACTGTCGTCCTTCCACAACGAGCTACGCTTTGTGGACAAGGCTGCACTCGGTGAGAGAACCTTCGATAATACAGATCATAAAATTGATTTATTCATAAGTTTAAAGTAGTACTCACTCACTCCATCTGGACTCTCATAGTGCTGATACTATACGACCACATTAAGCCATCTTATCGACATTTGTGCTTGCTCATCATCACAGTGCATTCACCCTCCCACAGCTGAACACGCACATTTGGACCCAGGAGTTGAATTATAGTTCCGAGCTTCACCAAACAAGAGCTAAAGTTTATAGCCACATACAATAAACAGCTCAGCGTGCTTTCTGTCTGTCTCAGTGTCTCTGGACAGCGTGCTGCAGGACGTAAGATCTTTAGAAAGAGGCATGGAAGGAACCAAGAAGGAGTTTCTGGTGCAGGACGACATCGCGACCTTAAAGGAATTCGTCAAGGTCAACAGTGAGCTTCTGGCTTCACTGGTCAGAGACGGCAAGGCAGCGCAGGTCGGCACGGTTCGACTCGTTCGGACGAATGTGTTGACGCCCGACTCCATCTGACCACGTTTACGTTTCGCTCCCGTCCACTAGGAGGCGTATATCTCGGCGGTCGAGTATTTCGGAGAGAACCCGAAGACCACCCAGCCCTCCATGTTCTTCCCTTTGTTTGCCAGATTCATTAAAGCCTACAAGGTAAGAGACCAGGCGAACCTGAACTGTATTCCAGGGTCACCCTCGTCACCCCAGAATCTCTTTATCATTTAAAAGGTCATAAAGCGTTCAATTTTCACCCAGTTGGAACAGCGGTCAAACTTTAGACCACACAAACTCAAAAACAGGATTTGTGCGTGATTAGTGTTCTGCCCTATAACAGCAAGCTGAGCGCGACAACGAACAGAAGAAGAAACTGGAGAGTGCAGCCGAGGAACAGGCCACGCCCTCGCCGAAAAAGAAAGAGACCACGGCACACAAGGTCAGACCCACACCTCCTTTTTATTTATTGATTTGTTGTCTCCTCCTTGTATGTTTCTCCTACAAACTGTACGATGTTAAATCAGCTATAAGTTATGTGATTGTTCAGATGTATACCTTTTCCCTCCTCGGTTAGGGTCCCATGATGCCCAAGATGCCTCAGGTGGACCTGATAGCGGAGCTGAAGAAGAGACAGGTGAAGACTCCGGTGAAGGATGGAGCCATCGAGGACATCATAACAGGTAACTCTGACCTGCAGGAGGTGGGTAAACACATGCAAAGCTACATCCAGGAACGTCTTCACTTACCCCAGTGATGTTATTTCGAGCTTAGATCCCAGACAGAAGATGGCAGTAACACTCAACCTTACAATGACCTAATGACTATGAAATTAGACATTGGCTTACCTGCTGTACGCCAGTACACGTAGGATATTTAGGTTTCCCTTTGTCCCTCTCTGAGTTCGGCGTCTGCACTGACTCCACTTTTCCCATTAGCTCGCACCTTAGCGCACTTCTGTTTTTGGCGGGCCTGGATCCAGACTACATGACCCGCAAAGCTGACGTCGTGATTGCGCCACATTATGCTGTGTAGCTCTCAGAAATTGAGAGTAATAAGATCATTGCTACATGATGACTTGTATTGTTAAACAGCAGCTAATAAGTTTAAGAACATAGCTGCATGGTTATTGACGAAATTGCTCAAATATAAACCGCCATGGTGCCACCATGACGCGAAACGACTTTTAATCCTCCGCCAAACACACTTTCTGCCCAGTGCTGGTGTCTGTCTGATCCATGCTGCCATCCTGCCCAAGGAGGACAGCCGTAGCTCAGTGGTTAAGCTGCTCTAGTAATCCAAATGATGGCAGTTCGAGCCCCTCCACTGCCAGTTTGCTGCTGTTGAGCCCTTGAGCGAGTCCCTTAACCCTCATTGCTCAGCCAAATGTCGTACATGCAGTGACTACAGGAGCACTTCGAACCCCGGTTCCTACAGTACGAGCTCCTTAACGACGTGGTTGTAATTGCTTCTCGTTGTGTGTGTTGTAATCAGACTTGAGGAACTCGCCGTACCGGAGAGCGGATGGACGGAGGCCGGCACAGCGGCAGGAGAACTAACACCTTCACACACAAGTTTCTTTTAAACAGTATTATCACGTTTTTTAACTGCACATACGGTATTACAGCGAACACACACATGTATTTAACACAAACCACACGATATATATGGTGCCTTAACTGGAAATAAGAGAAGAGGGGTTCAACTTATTTTAAAAATGTCGATAGCAGCCAGAACAATCCACCAGACCTTCATTTGGGAAAGACTGGACACCCCTGTGACACACAGTCATTTCATCTCTCATCTAACAGACATGCTGTCAGTACATCCTGCTTACCTGCAGCTATTTTCCTCCAGATTTCGGAGTGCACCTATGGGATTCTGTGCCCAATCCGTTAAGCAAGCGTTTGTGTGGTCGGGCTCACAGAACGGAGGGGAGATTTCGTTGGGGTTAAGATATCGGCTCTGTTCAGGTCATGTTAGAACAGGAAAAGGTCCAAAGCCGGAAGCATGAAATGTGCCTTATGCAGTTGGCTTTATTCATTTATTAGACATGAGCATGAAAATTCAAGAGGGTCGGTGTTACCAATGATCGATGTTTGAATTATGTACACAATGCACACATACACTAAGAAACACACACAGATACACACACACACCATACACATGCTCACATACTGTTAATTATTATTATTATTATTATTATTATTATGTCAGCATCACTTCTACAGGTGTATATAAACCTTACATCCGGCTCAGGAAACATTTAAATCATCATATTTGCTATGTAGATGATGATAATAATAATAATAATAATAATAATAATAATAATAATAATAATAATAATAACAATAATAATAATAATAATAGTTTATACTGCAATTGTTTTTGTACAAAATATTTTATACAAAAGTGTAGTTGGTGGTTTTTACGTCATTTAAAATATTCTGGGATGAAAATATATTTTTTAATTTCTATGTCTTTTTAATGTCCAATAAATATCTATAAAGGACGAACAGACTGAGTTCTAGTGTTTTCTGCATCCTTGGGAGTCCGGAGTAGCTGGGAGTGGGCTGGGAGTGACTCAGAAAGGTCCCGGGCACGATATCTGGAGCCATGCTGACCGGAGTGTATCCATAGAGCCAACACGACCCCCGGGGGAGTGCTGAGTTGGGTTCGAGTCTGGAGAATTAGGGGGTCAGGGCAGAACTTGGAAGAGAGTATATCAGAATTTACGGGGTTTACATGATCCAGTCGTAGCCTAGTAATTAAAGTACGGGGCTAGTAACCCGAAGGATGCTGGTTCAAGCCTCACCACTGCCAGGTTGCAGCTGCTGGGCCCTCGAGCGAGGCCCTTAAGCGTCATTTCTCAGATTGTACACTGTCACTGTACTGTAAGTCGCTTTGGATAAAGGTGTCTGTTAAATGCTGAGAATGTAAATGTGAAATGTAACTCTGCAAGGCTTTCACACCTTATATACCCACCAAGCCAGCACCAGCAGGAACAAGATTTTGAACGGCGTCTGCAGAGACTTGCGCCCATGCAGGAGATAAAACAGCCACCCAGACGTCGTTGTAGAAGAGAGCTGGAGTTTATTAGACACACAATTACAGCGAGTATGTACAAAATCATTTGAGCTCTCCGGGTCCTCATACACGGGGGAAAAAAATTCACATTTCTCACAAAGTTTTTTTTTTTTTTAAATGGTTTGCATCCACACTGATACATGTTCTTTTTCTTTAGTATAGGCTTCTAGGATAATTTACACATTGATAGCTTATGTCTATCGTATATGGTATAGAGATCTATGATTCCGAGTCTGTATATAACGCTACTCTAGTGAGAGGTGGGTCACGTTCCAGGCCTGCACCCTGATCACCGGGGTTCAATCTCTGAATCCCTCGATCACATCGGGTCACCACAGAGAACAGTAAGACCTGTGCCACACACACATCTGATGTATAAAACCACTTTATTCCTAATTTAGCTCTACGGTTATAAACGTTTTATTATTATTATTATTATTATTATCATTATGTTCACATCTGTGCCCATCTATAATCTCTTTCTTTTTTAAACATGTAGATAATTTTTAAACGATGGCACCGTGCGACTGCTTGGAGAATATACATGCACTGCTATTATAATCATTTATAATAAATATCTTAGATTTCTTTTTTTTCGTAGATAAAACTTTCCAGACGTAACATCTTCGTATAACTCTAAGAACGATGCTTTTAATATGTACACAGTGTAGTCTTGGACTAGTTCGAGTCTAGGCTCATTTGATGTCAGAATCGTACACAGATATCCACCTGAAAGCTAAAATGACCAACACAAAGCTTGATCGGCGTTTATACTCCAGATGTGCTTTCAATTCTATCGCAGATGTGCTTTTGTTTTCTAGAGAAACAAAACGAGGTGTGATCTAAAGATACAGAAAACAAAAGTGTGGATCTTAAGGACGTTTGTGGTCCGTCTCGCGCGGAAGCCTTCAAGCCCAGGAAGATCTAAAGCTTGCTTGACCGTGGACATTGTTTCCCATCACTTATATGATCAATCGATGGAATAAGAATAAATAATAATATGTGCATAAGAATTTTACAAGGTGATTCTTCCTGCACTAAATCTCAGCAGGTTATGAGCGTTATGAATCTCATCTAGTATCAAAAGCAATGCAGTCATGGATGCATGTTCAGAATCAGAGTAAGTCTGAGATTATCTGGGGTCTAGTACCGAAAGAATTGCTCAGTATTTGATCATAATAAATGAAACATTAAATCCAGACGCAATACCACAAAGTTAAATGAGTTTCTGTGCTACTAAATAAGTGTTGGGTCACATACGGCCCGTATGGTTGTTTATTGTTTTATTAATAGCATGTTGAGTATTTGCAAAATACCTTTTTTTTAAATCTGGAATACCTTGCGTTTTAATCAAATCCACTAGATGGCGCACTTCGCTTTAATCAAATCTGTCGTCTGCACACACAGATATTCAAAGTTTTATCACTTCACCCCCTTCAGCATCTTTAAGCCTGTGTGGTCCATGCCTGTACTAAAGGAATGATCCATGAAGCAGAATCCTTTTGCCCTAGTAAAGTTGCAATTATTTAATCACAGGAAATGTAAAAAGGTTTGAAACTGGTGACCACAGAAATCTTCACCACTTTTGACTCAAGGCGACTTAAGATTTACACCCGAATCTCTCAAAGCAGGAACCTCTGTACCTAAATTTAGCTTATTTTATCTTAGCTTATTACAGAATCAGTGCTTCAGATGCACCAGGCGCTCAGTTTCCCCCAAACCTTTTACACACAAGAAAGCAAATATAAAAGATCATCCACAACGCTGCTGATACGCATCAATAATGATCCTCACATTACAAAGAACCTCAATAACAAATGTTCCTCTCGGGAATAAATAAAATCTTATGATGATCTATTATTTTTAGTAAAGAAAAGTAGAAAAACATTTCTTTTGTAATATAAAATGAAGGTGGCGTCACTGTAAAGCTTTTGTTTGTTTAGTTTCATCTATTAAAAAAAAACTTTATTACTCTCACATGATATTTAACTTACGACTTCGTGGTTTGGTCCAATCGGTGCTTTGAATGTAAAAAATATGTTTTAACACCCATCAGTGAGGCCTTAGTTAATTCACGGGCGTGAAAACAGGCTGTGCTATCAGGAACTCCTATTGCGCCACCTTGTGGCCAGAATGTGCAACGTGCAGTGATATTCTGTGAAATCTCAGCGAATGGGGTGTGGCTGAAACACCAGAGCTCAGTAATTATGGTGTTTAGGTACTTTTGGGCATATTGTATCTGCGGTGTTAGAAAATCTGCATTTTTAATTTATTGTTCTTCATCAGTTTAGGGAAGAACCGTTTGTTAAAAGCTGTTTCATACTAGCAAAGCCAAAAAAAATCATCATCCGCGCATCTTTGATGAAAGATAAAATGGCACACGACTACCCAGAATCCTCATGAAAGCTCCGTCCACCGATCCTTGACAGAAACGAAGCATCGAATTCTTTTCTGTGTAAAAGAAAGCTGCTCCCAACAGGCCGAGACGAGGCGGCGACATCCGAGGACGCGGCCGTGCTAAAAGCTAAGCGAACGGGGCCGGCGGAGATTTGTTTCCTGTGATCGAGGAGATTTCTCCTGTGGTGCCGATTTCAGCTTCCAGACCTGACTTACTCACGGAATCAGCCATAACACGCCGGGCACGAGCGCTAATCTCTTATCCAGGCATGACAGGCACATGCTAATGCTATTGTCGCCATTCTCTGGGCGAGACAAATCCAATCCTGACTCGCATTCAGTCCCGCAGCGGGAAAGGAAATCCTCGCTCCGCTAATACTCTGCAAACGCCGCGTTCTGCCGGCTCACTCGGCGGGCCCCGGATTCTTTCGAGGTGTAATCCCAACGCTCTCACGCTCAACCACGAGCGGTGGATATTTAATACGTACGGAGTTCAATATACTACGTAGTGGATGTGGAGTTGGCATGTTCTCCCGGTGTCTGGGTGGCTTCCCCACCGGTGCGGTCAGGTTAATTATATACTAATATTGGCCTTACATTGCGTTTGTGTGCCCTGCAAAGAACGGGTGCCGTGTCCAGGGTGTTTCTGTGTGCCTTGTGCTCCCCCTGGGGCAATTCCTAAGGGTATTTTTTGTAATATATGATATAATCTTTGTATATATCTTTATAAGTATAACCATTTTATATCTCTATATTCTTGAAAGATGCTTTGAATGGTACAGTTCTCCCTGTAGGACAATAAATAGGCTTATAATAATAAAAAATAATATACAATATGCTGTTTTTTTTAATCTTATATAATTTCCTAATAGAAACTAATGTGTGTTGCTGATGTGACCCCCCCCCCCCCTCCACCCCCAGCTTGTGGCAATTACTCATAAACAAGAAAAGCTGTGGATTAAGAGGAATTCGTTAACGCATTTTAAGATCTCTATTATAAAGGGCCTGGGTCAGTTTCTGGCACTTTCCTGTCCTGGCTCTAAGGACAGATGTCCTCCACACTCCCTCAAGCCTCCTACACCGTGGACGCACCATCTGCTTTACTACCATCAAAATCTTCTCACTGTAGCAGTACGAAGGAGCGAAATCAATCCTGCCAGCCTTATTCTGATTGTCTGATTTCCTTTTTGTACTTTTGTGTTTGATTTGCTTCTCTAACGCGTGTTCAGACGATGCCAGTTGTGCTTTTGATGAGCGGCCCTCACAATGGTGCGCTAACGTGCTTCAGTGCTCTCAAGGCACTGTACCCGGACCCAATCGAGAGCTGCTACATCCTTACAATCGACCCGGAGCACTTTCACTCGAAGAAATATGAAAATAGGACCGATTAGCCGTGAGAAATGCATATTTTGTGCATTAGAGGAACGACAAACTCTTCCGATTCGTACTCGGCACGACGTCGCGTAGCTATTCTGATCTATTCAATTCGATTTTTAAGACGTCTCAAGGATGATAGCACCAGTTCAGTTCACCGTAACTGTAGTTCTGTTATCCATTTTGATGTTTTTTTTTTCACATTCTTTTCTTCAAAATGTTCATATCGATGATTAAAAAGTCCGAACACACACTAACTACTAC
>JAYDZG010000023.1:2192032-2206729 GCA_034509265.1 Microcambeva bendego
TAACCTGGAAGGTTTATCGTTTATCGTCTCTGATTAACCTGCTGCAAGTTTTTGAACTATAGGAGGAAACCGACAGACACGAGGAGAACATGTTAAACGAGAACAGAATCATTCTCAGGACTTTGGATGACGTGGAAATGCTGAATCAAGGGTCAACGATGGTTCTTCAGTGGTAACAAAGTACCAACATGCAATGCCACCTTAGGACTAACGCGTTCTCACAGATGGTTGTAAAGAGCTTTCATGGTTTTATAAGGTTTAAAGTCGCCTCAGTTTAGAGTTCTCCTCGTGTCTGTTAGTTTCCTCCTACAGTCCAAAAACATGCAGCAGGTTAATCAGAGAGACAAAATGGTCAACGAGTGTGTTTAATATAAACTTGTGAAAAGATGAACGTCGAGTGATGAAGAACCGTGTGTCATGAATATAACCAAAAGTGTTAAACATGTTAGAATCCTAATAAATAAATAAATAAATATATGGTTTAAAGTGTGAATAAACATTTCCGTGGGTGTGTCGACATTCTGCCACACTAAGCGAAGTGTAAAAAAAAAAAAAAAGAGACAAACCGAGAAACGTTTATACCGACTCCGATAATGGGTCTCGTTTCTTAATTTTCTTATATATTTATTCTAAGTCAAAGAGCACGACCGACAGAGTCCGTGGGGATGCCGGGTTTCAAAAAAAAAAGGAAGCATGAGACACAATGAGGTCAGTGATGTGGTGAATGTAGGCCACTGCAGGTAACCGGAGACATGACCGGCCTGTAAAGAAAGTCACCTGAGCTCTGAATTAATCAGGACAGGCGGCATACGGGACTCTTTTTATTTCACTCGTTTAACTGCTCCATTTGCTATTTCTCTCTTTAAAAAGAGAAGCGTGCTTAAACTCTTTAGATTTACTGCTTACTGAACCAAGCGCTACTATTAATTCATTCTGAATATTGTTCAGATCCCACTGAGAAACGTTTAAACACTCCGTAGGGCTAATTACTCTGGGGAGAGGCTTGGATTAAAGTTTGATGGAACGGAAAAAATAATGTGAATGCATAATTTCTACACAAAAAGCCGCTCAGCAAATTTAACAAGCGCTGATCTTATTTATCTTATAATACAAGATTTGCTGGGAATAAATCTACACAATTACCTAAGTGTGCAAGTACAAAAATGTTCACTGTTCCACCTCTGACCACCTTTAAGATGGATGAAAATACTCTTATCGGAATAAACTCCTTTCTTACTTTGATTTTTTTACCCATTAGCTCTATTGATCGGCCCTAGAAACAGAGAAGAGTAAGAGTAAATGTGACCCTTATTGATTATATAAATGTAATTGTTTAATTTAAAACATTAAATACACAATGTCTTTATTTTATTAAACAATACGTCAGAGTTTAAAATGCCAGTTCGGTCTCTTCTTATTTTGATCGAGTATTTAAAAAGCCCTTACATTAAGAGAGCAACGGATTCACTTTCAGCCACAAAAGGGCTTTTTTAATTCCTAAATCTCATGTTTGCTTTAACATTCGCGATTCTTAAGGAGGACTCGGCAGAGCTTGAAGGAAGTGAGATAAAACTGACTCATACTGGGAAGACGAACACACTGGTGCAGGAGGAGCTTCCAACTGGTTTATTTTACCACCTAAAGACTATGAGGGGTGTGTGTGTGTGTCACATCACATCAAGACACACGAGACACAAACTGTTCAGTTTCCATCAACTGCCGACAACCACCACTTGAGCCTCATGAGTAATTCAAAAGCTCAACATAGGATTAATTATTGACTGCTAAGAGACAAGAGACCGGAGGAGGATCGGATAGTAAGACCTCAGCGAGTTCGACATTCTTCCTTGATGACCACGGAACAATAAAGCGACACCCCGGCTTTAACACCGAGACACGCCTACCTCACAGACACCCACGTGTCGCTATTATGTGTATTTTGTTAATTCATGTTTTTTTTCTATTTTCTGTTCATGGTTAAGTTTTTGTGTGGAACGGCTCCGACTGCCAGGATCTGACCAGGTAAACACAGTCCGGCGTCTGTAAATGAAACCTGAGCTCTTGCACAATTCCTCCAGTTGTGACACAGTAGTGTTCATGTCTGTCACGCTAACTGCTCTCCGCGAGGCGTAGCACCACTTTTATGCTCCGGAGCGGAGTACAGAACTTTCATTAATAATTTACTCACATGTGTCTGATTTTTTTCGTTAAAATAATAATTTTTAAAAATCTAACACCGAATGTTGCGTTTTAGCTACTCGAAGCATCTTAACCTGGCCGCAAAGAATCAATAGACGTCAAACCTGTTCGATCTAATTAGCTTTGTTGACTTAAGCCCGACTGTGAGCAAACATCGGTGTAAACGTTATTTTAAAGAGCCGAGGCGGACACAACTGTCGGAGTGCATCCTAAAAAAAAAATAAGAACCGCTCTACCCAGCCCCCTTTCATTGTTTTATTTATTTTATTCTAATGTTAAAGCTCTGAGTGCGTCGATAAACATACTGAACTGACAACCAACCCTAACAAAGCCAAGAAAAGTATGATGGTGTTTTGTTTAGGATGAGATGACGATCCTGTGTTCATGTTAACGGCACCAAGTTCATCTGAACCAAAGTCTGGTGGAGAGATACTAGTCAATTTTATTTCAACTTCAGAATAATTCATCACTGTGCAGTGAAATGCGTGAACACTAGGGGGCGGTGAGCACACGTGTGCAGAGCGATGGGGAGGCCGAGCCACGGCACCCGGGGAGCAGTTACAGGTTAGGTGCCTTGCTCATGTTCGCTTCAACCTCCTGATCATAAGCACAGTTCTCTAACCACCGGGTCACGAATCGAATCTCTACACCAAACTGGGTCCAGATGAACCGATTCAGCTTTGTGAATGTGTGTACACCAAGACACGGGGAGAACATGCCAATGGACAGATACTCTTATTAGTAACTTTTGATTCTGATACACACATATTATTAAACAGAAACTTACATACAAACAAATGCACTCAATCTAAAATATTGTTTTATAATAAATCATACAAATATATATTCAACAGTACTAACTAATGTGTTAAATGTCAGTGGGATGGAATTATATGTCAGTGGGATCTTCTTTCTTAATATTATTATATTTCTTAAAATTGATATGCATGATTTCACATTTGAATATTATCAGCATATTTAAAACAAAAGGTAAAACCGATTAAATGATTCATCAGGTCTTAAATAAAACAAGTGCGCTATAATAATACCGAATACATTTTATAGATATTAATGAGAAGTCCTAAGATACATTTTTGCAATGAAGTATTAATCGTTAAAATGATGAGGTAATGAATCTGATTCCATTCTGTCGTTCCTCATCATTAACACAACTAATAAAAACATCAGGCCTAAACTACAGCAGATTATTTACAGTTTCTACTACACTCACGGTCCTGATATTAATGTTACACTTGTAAAAAACAGACTTTTATAAATCAGGCTCGTTTTATACGATCGACTCATTTCACGCTTAACGATCCACGGTGAGCTTAGCATCAGCGGCTAATTATTAAACCTAAATCAGCTCGAACTAAAACGTCGAATGTATTATAACTTCAGTTACTGAGTGTGAATAGTAAGAACTACGAGCGCGTAATGAACAAATCATGTATGCGTTTAATTTGAATGACTGACTAGCTGAATCATCGAACGTGCATATTAGCTGAACTGCCGGGCTAGCTTCCTTGCTAACGTAAAAGCTAACTTGCTACACGGCTCACCGTAAAATATCCGCTTTAAAACTATTAATCGTACGCAACGCTTATTCATTATACAGTAATGTTATTCACGAGTACATGTTGAACAGAATTCGGCGTATTAAATCGGGATTACACGGTTAGTTTATTGTAATTTTTATTTACCGTTTTCAGTCCGGCTTCCGACAAAATCAGTCTCCTCTTCACCGCTAACGACAAAATGGCGTCTATTACAGGCCAAAAAGCAGCCGCGTCATGGGCGTTGTCCAAAGTCAGATTTTATCCAATCAGCTTTGAGAAAGTCGCCTGATAATCCCGCCTACTACACGTTTTATCCAATCAAATTCGAAAGACGTGTTTTTTTCTTTCACCGTCTCCAGCCGGTTTGTGAAGGCTACGTGCTAAACAGAGAGTCATCTAGGGTGTAAACTAGGCAGCCAAATACACACTAAGTTTGCTTAGTATTTAGGTGTCCTATCTAGTAAAGTTGTAGTCTGTTTAAGACGGTAACTAAGTGATGAACAGATCTCTGCCTGCTCAAAACTGGTTGTGTTGGCAGTTGCCTGCTTGTATTGTTTGTATAGTGAAAGGTCAGGAGAAGAAGAACGCCTGTATTCGTCATATGTACACATGTGCAGTACAATTAAAGGACTTTTGGGTTTGTTTAGGGTCAGAGCACAGGGTAACCTATTGTACGGCCCCTCTGGAGCAGACAGGGTTAAGGTCCTTAACCCTGGATCCAGCAGTGACTGCATGGCAGAGCTGGGATTCGAACTCTCACCCTTCCAGTCATCACTCCAAAGCTCTACATTACCAAAGCACTAGGCTGCCACCGGGATGCAAATGTTTTTTTCTGTAACTGAATGACTGAAACCCACACAATATGACCCACAGTTTTTTTTTAATAATTTTATTACAAGTAATCAGTGTTAAAATCAAAGTGAATACAGAAAACAGAATATATTTGTCAGTGAACAGCAAGGAAACTCTTGTAAAGTCAGACACGCCAATTCTTTTCAATCTTTAAAATCCCTAGATTAATGTTTTATAACACGGTTTTAATTCACAGAACTTTCTGCCCCTTCTTTGTCAGTAAATAATGTTTTACCACAGCTGCCCTGTTCTATAAATTATCCTTACAATAATGGGAGAACCCAATCCCAGCTATTTAAGAAATTTCTCGCCTTGTTCAATGCGTGTTTATTGCTTACAGTTTAACGCTAATACCGGTAGATGACGCCAGAACTCAACATAGGGATCACGTCACAGCGCCTCCTATCAGTGAGCTGAATAAATAATAACCGCAGTTGGATGTTCTGCCCTGAAATGCTCAAAGTAAAGTCCTTCTTAAAGACAATGAAGGCAATTTAGACGTCAGAAGAAGCAGGATAACATTTTGTTCTGATTTCTAAGTACTTAGAAAAGTATGAATTGCAAACATACTCTTTTCAGGGGTGGGAAGAGATTAAAAAAAACACTCACAGTCTTTATTTATGTCTATAGGCTGGTTTATTTATATGACTTTTTTTCAGTGTAAAGTATAAAATAAAACACATCCGGACTCAGTTTACTTTGTAAATACAATTAAATACTTAAATAACTCTTAAGTTGGTTCCCTATTTGCTGCTTTATAAAATAGCCTTCACAGTTTTTACTCAGTGCTTTAAACCACTCCACACCATGCTTGATAAGCAGGGAAAGAGCTAGGAACATGATGCAAATATGTAAATGCAAATATTCCCAGCAACACAGGTAATTTCTCACACTGTGTCAGGATGCACTTAATAATGCAATACATGCACAAACTGCATTCAGGGCTTTAATGACTTTAATGACTTTAATGACTTTAGTGATTAAATTATAGTACAACATGGCTGCATTGTGTTGGGGTTTTCTTTTGCATTTATAAACGTATGTTTTGTGTACTGAAATGAACCATACATTAAGTGAAATATAATGATATACTGCATTTGAATTAAATATTATTACAATAAACTAATAAACACAATAATAAAAGGGCGAAGGGGTTAAAGACTACAGGTACTTCATGGTCTTGCTTAGACAATTTAAACCCTATTGGAACTAAACGATTCCTTTTTAAATTCTAGAAAAATCAAATACTTTATAGGTGGTCAATACTCTTTCAGACTGGTTATGCAGGTTTACAGTACAGAAAACATAACACATTTCATACAGATTACATATCCTCACCCTGCTCCAGAAGTCAGATGGTTTAGATAGTTCCCTGCGTGTTATATTTGGTTATGGCACAAGCAGGAAGGGTAGCCGACACACCTCCAGATACAGCAACGAGAACGCTGAACAAAGAGAGTGACATAATCCTGGAAGTGTGGAGCCCAGCTGGTCAGTTTTAGATGGACAAAGAACTGAGATAAGACGAGATGATCAGATACAGGTCTGATTACACCAGCCGTGCGTGTGTGTTGTGATGGCTGGAGCGCAAAGTGCGTGTTAATGATGCTGAGGAAATGAGAATGGAGCCACAGACTGTAAACACTGTATTCAAGTCAAAATAGCCCAGCGGTTAAACAGCCAAAGATTAACGTACACCCTGTTTAATTATAGCTTATATGTCTTTCAGCCCCACACATCACCATCAGGTGCATCAAATCAAATATACCGTATAAAATAAATGAAATTATGCGATTTCAACTTTGTGGAAACCGTTTGGAGTAACTCGTTTGGCAACCCAATCTGGCAACCCCGGAACCAAAACCACCCCTGGTCTCTCCCTGGAAGGAAGGGGGCGTAGAACGCATCTGCCCCTTTAAGAGATGGCACGTCCGAAGCGACGGGGGATTTGTCTTTACTCCGAGGTTACGCAGCGCGATGAGGAGCAGCACCGAGCCGAAACCATGCGCGCCGGGACCGCCTGTCTGCTCCGCCTCACCGCGCTCTGCCTCATCCTGCACTCCCACACAGCAGCAGCTTACTTTGGGTAAATTCTTCACTCTCTTTCATCTGTTCTGGAATTAGACTGAAGGTCTATTTATTTATGTATTTAATGTGGGTATGTATCAATATAGAATATTCAATATAGTTGGGTTATATTCATGATGAGTTTTGAAGTGTGGAAGTATCTAAAAGAGAATCATTTTGACTTATTATTTAATATGGCTCTGTAGAAGGATTTGAGCAGTAGATTTCGTTTTAGATATTGGTTGCGCGCAATTACGCACGGCCTTATTGTATATTTTTCATCGTTAATTATTATTATTATTATTATTATTATTATTATTATTATTATTATTATTATTATTGCCATCATATTTACATCGTGCTATAAGAATTCACATCTCCAGAATGTGCCTGTATAATCTAGGAATGGAATTAAAAAGCTCTGAAAGCGCAGAGTGGAAAAATTTAGTTTTTTCCTGCGTAAATATATTATTATTATTATTATCTTTTCTTTTTCAATTGGACAATTATTTTAAAGCTGTCATTTGATCACGCACGCTGAACCAAAATGCTTACGTGCCTGTTCCTTTTCATACTTTGATGATACTGCTGCTGCCTTTTCTGCCTCTCTATAGGTGATAAACTCCGAAACCTGTCATTAAAATCATTTAACTGCTAAGGAACAGGTTTATTTGATTTGACACTTCACAACACATAGAAATCCCAATAGCGCCTATTCAAATGCATTCAAAACAAGCAGAAGAGCGAAGGTAAAGCATGCAAATGGTCTACAAACTACTTTACGTGCCTTGCTTATCCTAAAACTAAATAAAAAAAAGATTCCAGTCATGTAATTAGGTCCTAAATCACGACCGTGCCTTGATTACGCACGCGTTTTATGCGCTACATGTTTAAGCTATTACGCATGCGCATAAATGAATATCAGAATAGAGAGATGGTGTTGATTGTATGTACATGTGCAGGCTCACTGGTCGGGAGCCTCTTGCACTGTTACCGAGTCCCTACAGCACCGAGTCTGCGGGAGGAAAAGCGCACCTGAAGCAGTGTGAGCAGTTGCAGTTGACTCGGAAGCAGAAGCGCGCATGTCGCAGAGAACCGGGACTGGCGGAGACGCTGCGGGAGTCGGTGCGCCTCGGCATGCTCGAGTGTAAATACCAGTTCCGCAACGAGCGCTGGAACTGCACCCTGGACGGCCAGGGAAGCCTCCTGAAGAGAGGTAAGGCTACGGAAGGCGTATGACTTCTTTAAATATAGTTTCATTTACAGTTTAACCGTAACACTTCGATCAGGGTCGCAGTGGTTGTATTAATCTCCTATGCACCGAAGTAATGACTGTATCTAACATACTTCTATAGAAGAATAATTGCTCCATTCCAGACCTGTTTTTTGGAAAGTATTTATCTCAAGACTTTGAAGGACGTCTGTAGGAATTTCTGTCCATTCAGTCCGAATGCACTATTGTTGCTCGAAAATTCTTAACTGATCCTCAAGTTCATTCCAGAGCGGATAAAACAGTGATGTCTGTGTGATCTGACGAGGCTTCTTTGGGTCAAATGTCTGTGGGAACTTGTGCACATGTATATTCGGGCACTGATGTCGGTCCGAGCATCAGTAGATGTTCCAGTTCGTTCCAAAATAATAAATAATTCGGCGTTCATTCGTGTCTTTGGAGAGCTTGCTTTCATAGTTGTGTTCGTATGGATAAGGGGCCTTCCTTAAACTGTTTCTGCAAAGATAAAGGCATCTAATTTTCATTATATGCTTGATTTATTATTATTACACTTGTAAGCATTTGTTGTCGTTGAAACAGACGAATTCAATAATTATTAGGGGTGTCCCAATACTTCCAATAAATCCATATAGTGTACACTCATGGACCGGCGCCCCGGTCAGGGTGTTACCATTGAAGAGCCGGGAGTGGCTCCAGCACCTTCACTGACCCTGATTAGGTGTCAAGTGGTTTAAGAAAATATAATGAAGTGTACACTCATTGGAGCTCCTGGAAGTAACATGGATCTTCTAATCTCCTACAGTGTGCGTGTTATGATTTCTTTGAAGACGTCTTCGCTCCCCAGCTGCCTGAACTCTCACTGGCCTCAAAATTCTGGCGTTTCTATGGGGAAGCCTTTAAAGCATCGACATCAAAACCCCTTTTTAACGGCGTCGTTTTAATTTAAGGCGCTTGTCACGGGGATGGGAACCCGAGGTCCGTCCAGCAGGTCTGCACGGTAATTATGGGCTCGATGGGAAATGTGGCGGGGCCACACGGGGCCTCACGGGGCTATTTTTATCCCGCCCGAGAGCACCCGGTTCCGCCAGGAAAAAGCACAGCTGACTTTCATCCGAGGGAAAAAATAAACGGTCGTAGTCAAAACAGCAATTAATTTCAGAGAAACACACCCGTGAGGTCGTGGTAGACCAATCAACGGGGTTCAAAACGATGCAGAGGGGTCCTGATTCAAGAGGACGGTTCAATTCTCAATACGTCCATGGATAGCTGCTCGGAAACTGTGGCCAAAAGTATGTGGACATCTGTCATGAGCTTGGACTGAATTGAAAGTTACTAGCACCATTTTACGGCTATAACAGGCTCCACCTAGCGCTAGATCTTGAAGTGTGTCTATGAGACATCTGTGCTCTCTGGGTCAAAGAGCATTTATGCGGTCGGGCTCCGATGCTGGACGATGAAGGCCTGAGTCCTGGCCGTCATTCAAATTCATCTTACAGATGTTTAACAGTATGTTCAGGCACGTAAACATTCCTCTCATTGCCTCTTAAGAAAATCTTCTCATCACTCATGTTCAGTTTTAAAGTTCACGTTGAAGAATCTTAAAGACTCGTGCGTGCATCTCCGCAGCTTTCAAGGAGACGGCGTTCCTCCTGGCCGTGTCCTCGGCGGCTCTGTCACACGCGCTGGCCAAAGCCTGCAGCTCGGGACGCATGGAGCGCTGCACGTGTGACGACTCGCCGGGCCTGCAGCAGCGAGAAGCCTGGCAGTGGGGAGTGTGCGGGGACAACCTGAAGTACAGCACCAGGTTCCTCAAGAAGTTCATGGGCCAGAAAGACGCCAGCAAGGACCTGCGGGCTCAGGTCGATGCGCACAACGTAAACGCTGGCGTCCGGGTGAGTGACACGAGACTGAGAAGTTCTCACACAGACCGGAACGACCGGCGGAGGTCGTGCTCTATATATAGGTGACCGATGGGGTATCTGGTAACTATTAGACTCATTCAGTAGATAAATAGACAGACAGACAGTCAAACAGACAGACAAGCAGATAGACAGGTAGATAGATTAAAACTCAGCATTTTATATCAAATACACATGATAAAGATTCAAGATATAGATATGGATGGACGGATGGACAGATAGAGACAGACAGACAGACAGACAGACAGATAGATAGATAGATAGATAGATAGATAGATAGATAGATAGATAGATAGAAAGATGGACAGACAGGCAGACAGTTAGACAGAGTCAGACAGACAGACAGATAGACAGACAGTTAGACAGACAGACACACACAGATAAATATATAGACAGGTAGATAGATTAAATCTCAGCATTTTATATCAAATACACATGATGAATATTCAACAATATAAACCCAGAACAAAAACAATAACCAAGATTAAAAGGAACCTGAGTTTAACATATATTGCAGAACTACAGAGCCGTTATTAATGATGAAGATGGATTAAACAAATGAAATTAAAAGTGCCCAGCAGAAGGGTTAGCAAATCCTCGCACAGGTCGAACGTTCTGTCTCGTTCTCGTGCTTTATTCTCCTTAATAATGGGAGGGTTTGACCCTCGGTGACAGCGGCCCGAGGCACAATTTTCAGAGCGGGTGAGGCACACATTCAGGTACCAGCTCACCTGGACAATCACACAGTTTAGGAGCCTTTTTAATATACATTTTTTTTCAAGATTTGTACTCCTTGTTACACCTTTAATCGGACCTGGCTAAGAAGGACAATCAGTTCGGGGCTAAAAGAGAAAGGATCTTCTCTATCAGTGTCGTGTTCCCCTCTCTCACCCTGGGCCGAAAACAAGCCAGTTGTTTAAATGCTCACCATGTTCTCGTCTAAAGCTTGTTATCTGTCCATCTCTCTGTATCTCTGAGATGACCCTTAGGGGACGTCATACCTGTGTAGGGTGGAATAACTGGCATAGCTCTCTCTCTCTCTCTATCTCTCTTTTTGAATAGCTTTATTGGCATGAATTGCAATTCACATTTGCCAAAGCAATCAACAAGGGCTTCCTATTAAAAAAGAAAAATAAATACAATAAAATAAATGTTTTTAAATGTTTAAAAATGGTCACAGTAACAACAACACTTGAAAAAATAAAATAAAATACATATATAGACACACTTAACAGTTATAATGCTTTAAAAAAGATCTAAATAAATCCGATGGATAAATTAAATCGATATATCGGTTGCCCCGGGCATCCCTTCATCTCTGACTAAATGATGACGTGACCTCTTCGTGCCCTCGTGTCCCATACTTTCATGGCTTTCATGGTGTGAACCCGTGACCATTGTTTTTTTATTGGTGCTAATTTGAGGTTGTGAGACTAAATTGGGTTCACCTGAGGTGAAATGAGTTTTAAAGAGAGCCAGTAATCCTAGTAATCCAGGACTAGTAATCCGAAGGTCGCCAGTTCAAACCTCACTACTGCCAGGCTGCTGCTGTTGGGCCCTTGAGCGAGGCCCTTAACCCTCATTGCTCAGACTGTATACTGTATCTGTACTGTAAGTCGGTTTGGATAAAGGCGTCTGATGCTGAAAATGTAAACGTATCCGAATATTTATCCGTCTTGATTTTCTCACCTCAGGCCGTGAAGAACGGGCTGGTGACGACCTGCAAGTGTCACGGCGTCTCCGGCTCGTGCGCCGTAAGGACCTGCTGGAAGCAGCTCTCGCCCTTTTACGTCACCGGCCAGCTGCTCAAGCACCGCTACGACACAGCGGTGCGAGTCCTCAGCGTGACCAACGCCGCCACGGGGGACACCGAACTGGCCGGACCGGCGCGGCGAGGCGACGCGGCTCCCAGGCCCAACCCGGCCGAGCTGGTCTTCCTGGAGGAGTCGCCCAGCTTCTGCCGGCCGTCTCGGTTCTCTCCCGGGAAGGCCGGACGCCCGTGCGCGAAGGACACGAGCTGCGGAAGCCTGTGCTGCGGCCGGGGGTATAACACGGCGCTCAGGCTCGTCACGTTCTCGTGCAACTGCCAGGTACGCTGGTGCTGCCACGTGGAGTGCCAGACCTGCCTCAGAGAAGAGGAGGTGTACACCTGCAAGAAGCACTAAGATCACCAGGGGTGTTCGGATGAGACGCTAAATTAAAGACCGAACTAAAGGAGGTGGATTGATGGACGGCGAAACATCGGTGGTGGGCGGTTTGAACCCGAGTACGTCAAGCAGGCCATCTTTTGGCATCTCGAACAAGTCTGGACAGAGACGGAGCCCCAGGGCAAGACTGTCCGAAAGACGAGAACCGAGGACCCAAACATGACGAGAATTCCACCTCGTTGTCCATTAAGTAGCTCCGAGCACCGAAGAGCCGGTTATGGAGGTATCAGCAGGACTGATCTCTGGCTTCCTCGAGTTTAACTGGCTTTCAAGTGCCTTGGTTCATCTTGCACGACACCTAGTAGGTACAGGCGTCGATCAGGAGGTCGGAAGGTCGGACTTTGAGCAACCGCAAAAGCAATTTGTAAGGTCGAAAAGTAAGGCGAGCAGTATGCTAATCTTTTGAAGCACTTATATTCGCTGTCCTGTGGTCACGGTGGTGCAAGACGCCCCGTGGTTGAGTCCGGAATATTAAAGGAATGCTCGATTCGCCGACCTCATCTCTATCAATCACATGTTGTAATTATAACAGATTATAATCTCGACACGTACTCCTGTGGAATTAGATGTCTGATGGGGTTCTCAATCACTCATCGAGGCTTATCAGCGTTTATTGTATTTACAATGCTTTCTTTGCTCTGGTGTTTCATCAAAACGTTCATCAAAAAACAGATTGCAAGCGAACATCAACACGTGATTTATGTTTATCTGCTATTTGCCATTTAATAGCTTAATAAACCTTTTTTTTGCATATAGTCTACAGTAGCGATGCAATTCTGACCGCACTGATGATTGAACATAAACATGAACATGAACATAGAACACACCTTTTACAAACTGTATGAAGCATTCATTACATTAATCTCACATTAACAAAAGCAACCCATGAGTATGTTTGCAGTTTAATGCTGGTTTGAACCCCAGCCTGACCGGCCCTCTGCAGGCACAGCTGGACATTTATCTATAATTGAAATAACGATCAGAAATGTCTGATTTGTTGTTGCTCGGTGTGTATCGCTGTCAGATCACAGCAAGAAGGTCCTGGGTTTCCTCCTGGAGCTCCGGTTTCCTCTCACAGTGCAAAGACGTGTGTGTGTGTGTGTGTGTGTGTGTGCCCTGCGATGGACTGGCGTCCCGTTCAGGGTGTTTCTTTGTGCCCCGCGTCCATGGAAAAGCGGGTATAGGCTCCAGCACCCCCTGACTGAATAAGGTTAGGAAAGAGAGTTCGTTTCTCGGTACATGGAGACATGTTGAAGTTGAGTTTCTCTGGCACATTCTTTAAAGCACGCCGCTGCAGACGTCGTAGACGAAGATTTAAGGTCTAAAAAGAAGTCAAGTGTTCCTTCGATCAGAAGCATTTCACATAATGAGCACACGGAGTCCCTGGAAACATTAATGTTTCATATTTTAAGCAGCCATAAATGGTTAATATTTAAAGAAACTGTAGCAGGTGGATGAAATTGAAATGCATGTGAATGTATCCAGGAATCCTATGATGAGTGTGTGTGTGTGTGTGTGTGTGTGTGTGTGTGTGAGAGAGAGAGAGAGAGAGAGATCTAGCTTCTCAACAGCTGTGTGAAATTTTGCCCACTTATTGCAGCGTTTTTAAACTTCTCAGAACTAAAAGCTCAGCCGTGATTACGCTCCTCTTATGAAGCCCTCGGTACTTTCTCTCGTACCAATCAGTGACAATAACGGCTCTTATTCTTTTCATCGTGGCCCCCCGGACATCTAAAGGTCACCGCGGGCCGCCCATCGAGCCGGACGTGTGTTCGTGCTTTGAGTTTTTCCCGGTGATGCTGACGCACCGCTGGTGGTGACGCGTGAGCCGCAGAACGGTGGCACTGTGTGGCATGAAATGTAATGCGCAACCATTTCTGGAGTTAAACATTACCAAGCTGAAAGCTAAAAGCAGAGAATTACGTGCCTGCTCGTGCCCTGACGTCTGACGGCGTGGGAGCGGGAAGAAAACTCCGATTACGGTAAAATCGGCCCCATCAATCAACTTCGGAAAAGCCAAGGTTGCCAGTGCACTGCAGCAGCTGGAATGTACAAAGTGGCCAAAGGTTAACCAACCTTTACATTTGTTGGAGGGTTCAAGCCTTGTGAAGTTTCTATTAGGAAATATTTTGCTCTTGCTGCCTTGTGGCTTAGATGTTTGTCATCGAAAAGTTTCCTCACTTTTGTATCCCGGAGTGAAGCGGTGACGAGTCGCTCGTGCCTGAGAGAGCTTACGGTCCGGATTTAGCTCCGTCTGATTTTGCATGATCAAAGAAGCTTTAAGAAGAAGAAGATTTTCATGTGATCATGATGTGAAAGCAGCTTTGCGTCGGTGGCTAAATGAATCACGAATGAATTTGACGATGTAGAAAAGTGATTGTTTTGTTTTATTAATTCTTAATAAATTAAGTGTGGAATTTTTTTTTTGAAAAAAGTTCAGTTAAGTTCCTTTTTTTAACACAAATATCCTAATCAGGGTCTGTAGGGGTGCTGGAGCCTATCCCGGGTCTTCAACGGGTGCGAGGTACAAGGTAACACCCCGGATGGTGCGCCGGTCCATCACAGGTACCTACAAGACAATTCAGAGTCTCCGATCGACCTGGTCGCATGTCTTTGGACTGTGAAAATAATAAAGTCTAAATATGGGTCCCTGTTTACTGATG
>JAYDZG010000023.1:2317935-2330901 GCA_034509265.1 Microcambeva bendego
TCTCTCTCTCTGTCTCTCTCTCTCTGTCTCTCTGTCTCTCTCTCTGTCTCTCTCTCTGTCTCTCTCTCTCTCTCTCTGTCTCTCTCTCTCTGTCTCTCTCTCTCTCTCTGTCTCTCTGTCTCTCTCTTTCTCTTTCAGCTAGTTCATGGATTCTAAATAGTAAAACTAATCTGCGGTATATCATCCACGATGGTGGTGAACGATCAATAAGGACGAGTTGAGTCTACAGCATGTGTAAAAACACAGACAGATAAAATGACATGAGGAAAATCCCAAAGGTAATTTGAGCAACACAGTCAACACAGAAACAATGAAAACGAGGCTTGTCTTAGCACGGATTGTCTTTTCATCACGGCACCTGTTAGTGGGTGGGATATATTACACATCTTGTCCTCAGTTGATGTTAGAAGTGAGATACATGGCGACCGGGTCTGAGCATCTTCAAAACTGCAGCTCTTGTGAGGCGTTCCCGATCTGCAGTGGTCGGTATCTTTCAAAAGTGGGTCATTGGCAACCAAGACTCAGTGAGCGAAGGCTTTTTGAGATCGCATTGATGACTTCACTAGTACAGGATGTTATAAATATTGTTCATCGTAAACCTTTTCTTTAATGCAAATGACATATATTAATAAATACATTAATTGACCAAGATACAGATTTATATGACTAAAATGAATATACTCAATACGATTTGAGCCAACGTGTCCCTAAAATATATTTTTATATAATAATAATATTACATAATTATCTTGCTCTGCCTTCCTGACACCATGGGTGATGTCATCATGGCTGGTCCCAGCGACACCGCGGTGATGTCATCATCACCTGGGATTATTTTACTTCCTCATTACACAGCACGGGACACACTCGTGTTTACGTCTGTTTACGCTCCATGGCTAGCAAAACGTAGCATCTGTTTATGATGGTGTTGATGAACAGTTTGTTGTTTCTGTAAGTGTCAGAGTTGTTCAGCTGTGTAGTCTAGTTTCGCTGTTGGGCCCCTGAGCAAGGCCCTTAACTCTAAACCCGGCAAATGTAAATGAGTCAAGTGTGGTTCAGCGTTACAAACTCTGACAGGAACACCCCAGATCAACGTTTTCCTTCAACCGCTCGTGCAGACACCTTCACCAGACACCAGGTATCCCCTTACAGCTTTAACGAGGCACAAAACCATCTGTCCTTTGGTAGACTGTAGTCAGTCGGGATCTGTATGGCGCCCAGTGAGGCGCTTAACGTCTCCATGGTGGGGACACCAGCCTAAGATGACTGGATCTTGTCGTAGATTGGTCTTGTTTTAATAATGAATTAAATGTTTCTAAACCGCTAAGGCTGACAAAATATGCCAGACTAGCCAAACTCTGTTGCGGGTGACCCCAATATTTCAAAGGGCAGTGATGGCTTATTGGTTAAGGTACCGGGCAGGTAATCTGAAGGTCGCTGGTTCAAGCCTCATCACAACCAAGTTGCCACTGTTGCAACCGCTCAATCTTGTTCAGCCATATATGTTATTTGCTTTGGATTGAAGCGTCTGCTATATGCAGATATTTAAATCTATATGAATCTATTTCTACTAGCTAATTAGAAGGCTGTGCTGCCCACACCATCATATGGTGTATCACTACTGATCCAGCGCTAATGGAAGCCCATCCAAGTATTTTATTAATCTATACACACATACATCTAAAATCCCACAAGCATTACAGGCCCGCTCCATCCAAAGCAATCCCCGCTCCCCACAGGACCGACATGCAGCTTCTCTCTATCACACACACACACACACATACACACACACCCCTGAACACAGTGGCTCGTACCTCTCTCTGGGTAAATGAGGTTCCCTTTGTTGTCGGTCTGGCTCGGTCTTTTTCCGTCTCTGATCTGCAGTGCCGATTAGCTCAGCTTTGCAGACAGATGTTTGCAGGCACAGGAGACGATGCTCTGTGAGAGGCAGTGATCACGGTAAACACACACATGCGAGCATATACACACGTCTAACACACACACACACGCTCGTGCTGGCAGGGTGGGGTCTTCTGCTGTGTGGTCGGATCCCCCGGGATGTTTTATCGAGAGAGAGAGAGAGAGAGAGATGATCAGCGATCCTACCTGCCTGTGTCGCTTTATGTCTGTCTGTTCCGAGGTCTGGATGTAGAGCTGTCGTTGGTCTCTGAGATCCTTTCACTATCCTTCTGCTGCTGCATCCAGCCTCTCTCTCTCTCTCTCTCTCTCTCTCACCCACATACAGCCCCCCTCCCATCCTTCACTCCCTCCCGCCTCTTTCATTGATTCCAAACATCGCTCTCCCTCTCTCTCATTCAGTCACTACAGTTGCAGGTGGGTGTAGTAACAGATGGAGGGGTGGTGTGTATTTAGTCAACACTGATGCCTCTCCGTCCGTCTCTCGCTCGGCATATCTCTCCACCTCTCGCCATCTCCTGTCTCTCTCTCCGGCGTTTTATTTCCCAGATAATTACATTCGCCTCAGTGGACCTGTGAGCCCGTGCACCCACATTATGCCTCCCATCCCCCTTTCCAGGCCTCGCCTCAAATCTCTCATTTGTAAGTGAGGAACTGTAGGTACAGGACTTGGTGCAGTAGGCTTATACATGTATGGTTTCTTTGTTCATTAGGATTTTACCGTCACGAAAAAAAATGGTTACTCATTACTCACCAATTACTTTACTTTGGATTGTGTGAGGAAACTGGAGCAGACACGCAGAACGGACCGGACCCCCGCCTGGGGATCAAACCCTGGTCCTTCTCGCTGTGATGCGACAGCTTCTCACTTAGCCTTGGGCAACCCTATACATGTATGGATCTAAATAAGACCTGGACCAGTCATGCAAGATAGGAAAAGGAATGATCCAAGAAACATTACTACATTCACACCTAGTCACAGAGTCTGGCTCTACTCAAGGTTCCTTCCTGTGAGTTTGTCCTTGCCACTGTCGCCCTCGTGCTCCTTAACAAAAGGTTTTGGTCTGTTGGTCCTGGATTCTGTGAAGCTGCTTCGAGGGAATGTGTGTTACGCCTGACTAGGTCAAAAGAATTACAGAATCCTTGCACAAAGTTGATGATGACTTACAGTTACAGTATACAGTCTGAGCGATCCACTGGCCCAACAGTGACAACCGAGCAGCGGTGGGGTTTAAACCAGCGTCCTTCATATTACTAGTCCTGTACCCTAACCCCTAAGCTACCGCTAGCCAATTAGCTAGCCCATAACGTTATTCCAAGCTTGCTGGACTGTGGACAGTATACAAAGTGACATCTGTAGGTGTGAAACAGACGGAAGGTCTTTCCAGAATTTGCCACAGGCTTGCCAAGAGCAAGAAAATGAATCTGAACATTTGCATTGGACCGCATCATTCGTTCCTGTGAGCGACTCATTAATTAGTGCAGAGGTCGTTCAGGGTCGTCAAGGCAATTAAGGCTTTTGTCACATCGATCCGGAGGCGACACGTGTTACCCCGGATTCCTCAAGCCATGTCTTCTGCTGAAGATTTACAGCAGATCTTGCGGGCTGTTTGCTCACAGACGTTTTAACAAAAGAGGTGCAGGAGCGTGATTTATGTCGCTCCTCTTCCCCGACGGGAGCTACGAGAGCATCATTGCTTCACTCTGTCACTGAAAAAAAATCTTCATTCTGTAAAGGAATAATACACAACTTGCTTGAGTTCTTTTGTCTTCATGTTACACAAATAACTGTTCAATTGATCCTGAAAGCTTGAAAGTGGGAGTCGATGTTGCTTCACTTACCATCTTCAGAGAAACTTACCAGAACAAGTCTACCAGACTTTAGCAATTTAGGTTTATGCACCTACCCATCAGTGTTGTTTCCATACCAGACAAAGACTGAACACCTAGAGCATTCTCTTTACACCTCACTTCTGTACACAGCTAATCCAGTGGTTTATCCTTCTATCTTTTACCTATGAATATATAAATCTTTTATGTCCAAAACCCACACATATTGCCATTATGCAGAAGCATTTGTATTGTCTAAGCTGAATGCAGAGTGAGCTCATTTAGACCTGGGCCTGCAGCCAAAACCAACACTAAAATCCCTTCTTCTGAGTGCCCAGCTGATGTAATGTACACATGAGAGTTAGAAATGACTCGAAATGACTCAAAAACACTCAAAATGTTCGCCTGGAAAACACCAGTCGATTTTGATAGAGATAGATGGATGGATGGATGGATGGATGGATAGAAAGATAGATAGAAAGATAAATAGAAAGATAGATAGATAGATAGATAGACAGACAGACAGACAGACAGAGAGACAGACAGACAGATAGATAGATAGATAAGTACTAAACAGGGTCCTAAAATTCTTGATTTATTTCAGTTTAACTCACGTAAGAGAGCAGCAGCAGAGACGTGCAGAACGTGGATTGATTAAAAAGCATGACAAAAGCTCACTTACCACAGCAGCGTGTTCATATAATAATCACATAATAATATAATAACAGTAAATAAAAATGTGCAACACATTTACCTAAATAGATTTATTTATATTCATACTTAAACATCATTCAAAAAAATGGAATTTACAAAAGAAAATCATTTACATTTAGAAAAGTATACATTCATGGATTAAAAATGGGCGAATAGATTCAGTGTAGAAATGATATCAGAGAGTTAAATAAATGTATCGTGGTTGGCACGGCCACTGGAATGAATGAAATCTGAGCCAGTGGTGCATAAAGTCTCTGTCATAATGGACCGCTGAGAGGCACACGCACAAATAAAAGCTCAGCGGTTCTGTACGGGCACTAATACCACACTCATCCCTTTGAGAAAAATCGCCAAGACCCAGAACACAGAAAAGCCCTTCTTAAAGACTTTAGTATCACTAAAGCTACACAAGATATCCTTGGTCAGTTTGAATCACTGTATTGGCTTTTAAAAGGATGGACAGAGATGAAGAACCTCCCTACAAGTCGTTATATTTAATTTATACGTCTTCACAAGTACCCTCCAGTATAACCATATCTGATCATCTGATTCAAAATTTAATCTCAGAGAGTCATGCCCTGATCTCCGTTATCCCCCGTCTGATCATGCAGGTGCCATCCATCGTCCAGCAGGGGTCGTAAGTGCAGCAGTCGCCACAGGTCGGATGAGCCAATCAGATTTTATGCAGATCTACTTATTACAATCTATATAATCATGAAGCGTAAATAATTAAACACTCGGTGCAATAACAGTCCACAATACAGTAAAAGCAACCGAGCGGGAGAGGAAGGGGGCTGTCAGTGAACCATCACTGCGCTCATCTGGTACCAGTCAGGCATCTTGAAACAGCTTAAGTACCGAGACATGGTCTTGTCAGTGCACTCTAAGTGCTAGTCCCAAGCCCGTGTCGAAAGACTAGGGCTGCGTAAGGAAGGGCATACAGGGTAAACTTAAATTAAAATATAGTAGCAGCTGATAACAAAGATTGTAAAAATAAATAAAAGCAAAAACAAATATCGTAAATATGAGACATTCTTTATCTTTTAGTGTACAGTAAATAAAACATCTAAAATTTCAAGTGCATCTTTGGTGTGCCGGTAGTCGGTAGTCTGAAAGCTCAACATTATAAAAACTGGTTTTCTTATAAGACAACACGGTGGCCTTGTACAGTAAATCAAGCAGTGCTCTCATCTCACTGTCGCTCGAGTGTTTGAGAACACACCAGCGTTTCACAATCGAATCTCTGTCTAGCACATCTCCAGGGTACGACTGATTACCACATAAAATCACCCACGTCACCCTGAACTTAGAGAAGGAGAAATGCTTGAAGGAAGTCTATCTAAACCCGAATGTCTCATATTGGGTTAAAGTGCATCAAGTACTACCCTGACCGCCTAATTCCCCAGACTTGAGCCCAAACGAGAATCTCCCACGATTGCCCCTCCAGCAGCTGTTGGATGCACAGCAGTCAGCATGGCTCAGGACTTTATTGAGTCACTCTGAGCCCAACTAACTGCGTCCTCATAACAATGTAACTCGACAGTGTCATGATGACGTATTTATGAAAATAAAGTAATCATTCAACCGTTTTGTTCTGTTCTGTGCTCCAACATTGATTCTTTATGACTTTTTACTCATATAATTCTAGAAAAAAACACCTTTGATAGTTTGATAGCCTCGATCTTGTCATTGCTAACCCCTAAATCACCAGGATAACATTGCAAATATCAATTACAAAAATATCACCGCATCATTACAACACATTCATATGAAGAAAAACAAAGAACATACAATATTGCAAAGGAAGTCCATGAATGTTAATTGTGTCTGTTTTGACTCTTTTGACACGTTTGGTTAGATCTCAGGTCCACACGTTTGTTGGCCATTTTCCAGTCTCAGGTCATACGGGTCTGAAATCTGAGTAGAAACGAACAGTTCAGTTTAACGACCAACCTCTGTCCTCTCACGATGATGCTGCATCATCTTCAGTGGGGTTAAAGTATGGGTTCTCGTGGCCTAGAGCCGTGGAATTGCCCGAAGAGTTTTTGCCCTTGAATGTCGTCATGTCACTCAAGGGCATGAGGTCGTAAGAGCCCGTCTAGAAAGAAAAGTACAAGGATGTGTTAGCCACGGCAGCACCGACAGGACTCAGCTGGTTGCATTAACTAGGGCCAGGAAATGACTCAGACTGTAACTACTGTACTGTAAGTCGTTTTGGATGAGGGCGTCTGCTAAATACTGTAAATGTAAATGATCTAGGTCATTACGTCCCCATAACACAATAACTGAACTGATTCTATTATGAATTTTTCCATGGCTGTATGTCCGAGTGTGTAAGAAATACTGTACGTCGAGAATAATCATTTATCTGTGATTATTAATTAATAATTAATTAATAATTAATTATTATTTCTGATAAATCAAGCATTTGTGAGGTCAGGTAATTTCTTCATCAAACATTTCACTGTGGTACAGATCAACAATGATCAACGGTGTACTGGATCAGCAATGGACCCTCCCCAAGCTGTTCGCTTCCTTAAACTCTTAAGAACATCTATACTTTAATATGTCAATGTCAGATATGTACAGGATATTATTTTTGATGAACAGCCACTTCATTTCAGGTCTTAGACAGATCCCTGGATGGTACTGCTTAGTAGTGAAAACCTGTTGATGCAACCAGTCACATTTCTTATCTGTCACTTTTTTAATAAACCCATTTACACCTTAAAAACCCCCTTTATACTACATGCCCATAAATACATATCCCCCATATCCCCCATAAGTACACCAGTCATGCAAAGACTTTACAAAACACTCACCCCATTAATAAAAGCTCAGTTACAACATGCAGAGAAGTGCATAATGCTTTTAAAATGAATATCTGTTCAGATTATGTAGTGATATTTCAGTCATCAAAGGGTAGATGATGGAAGGGAACTGAAAGATTAACGGTTCGACTATGACATAAAAAAGAATAAAATCAATGCTGCCTGTATGCATCTCTGTTTAATGACACTTGTTGACCAGTAGAAGGTAGTAAACATAAGATCATGACCTGGATCATGATCAGCATGTCGAATAACATAACGCCCAGACATATTCCCACCATCACCATCACCATTACCACCACCACCAGTAGCCACCACTGTACTGGACCTCATAGGAGAGGGGTGACCTTACCTTTCCTTTTAACTTCTAAAATGGAGGGAGTGACGAACATGCAAGGCAAAGCAGGGTGGACATCACATGCACATCATCAAGACACATACACACAAACAGATGAAGGTTCATTTCATAAAGGGTTTTGAGGCACAATCGGATTCTAAGCAGAGAAATAACACGAAACATGGCGGGTATACAGGAAAACATAATTACTGTAAGCACGTAGGTGTTAGTTCTAGCACAATGCAACGGAGGTTCTAGCACAATGCAAATGAAGGTGAGTTAGTGTAACACTGTAACAGAGGTTCTCAACATTAAATGCAACTAAAGCGGCGACCTGCAAGTGAAGTGAATTGTTTTCTGTACCGAGATTAAACGATACCTGTTCATTAGTGTACATGGTATTACATGTTAATATGAACTAATGCAGCTCAGCTTGTCATGCATGTTGCCTAATGTCGACCAGCTCTGGTTATGTGGAGCTTCATCAATTTTAGATCATAAAACACATGATTGGCCAATTCTGATAGCATAGGGGGATTTCAGTCATCACAGGGTACGTGCTTCCACAATTTTAATGTTTATAAATCTTAAATGTATTTATTTATTTCATTATCATTTTAACTTCTAGTTAAATGTATTTAATTATATGTGTATTTAAAGTAATCTATTATATATATTTATATAGAACATTTGTAATTTTTCCATTTTTTTATTTATTCATTTTTTCAAATTTAAAAATTCTTTAATTAATTTTAATATATTTTTGTTTTATTCTTAATGTTATAATTTTTATTTTACATTTTGAATTAACCATTATATGTTACACAGAGCATTAAAAAATCGATAGCTGACAAGAATGCCACTACTGTCATTTTTCCCCCCAGTACAGCCAGTTTTGCTCGTTTAGAAGTGTCAGCATTTATATCGATAACAACAGTCTATAAAAAGGTTTCAGCCCAAGCTTTTACCAAAAAAACCCCGACAAAGCACCTACCAGTCCGTTGCTGTGCTTCTTTTGAGCTGGCGCGGTCATCTCTGGAGCGCTGGGTTGGTAATTAGGGTTGGTGCTGAGAGAGGCACGAGGGATAGGTGTGATGACGCCCTGGTACGACCAATACTGGGGGTCGTCTGGAGAATAAGTACTGTTGGAGTAGGCTGTGGGTTTATTATTTCTCCTGTGTGGACACATAAAAAATGCTTACATTGCTTTAGCTCTCATATCCTATTCTTACTAACCACATCTGTTTAAAAGACTTCTACTGTAAGTTTTTGTAAAGTCTAATCATAATAATTCTCAATCCTGTAGTGTGTGTACATACCTGCAGAGCAGGAAGTAGATAAGCAGGGCCAGAAGGAAGATGAGCAGAAGTGCTCCTAATACAACAGCAACCACCACTAACGCCAACAACGATGCTACAAGAGATAAACAGCGTTCAGCTCTTTAATCCATACGCTAAAACATTAGTAAAGTGTAAGGAAATGTGATTCATTTAAAACCAAATGCTTCACACTGACTGTTTTAATGCCAGTTAAATATTGTGTTGATCTAACTATATTAGATATTTCTAATATGCTTTATGTGATATATGTTAGCATTTTGGGCTGCTGGCGAGCCTGGACTCTGCATTGAGAAGGTGTCTCGATGTAGTTTTAATCACATATAAGCAACCAATCATTTAGACGGTGAGCTATTCTCATGGTACGCATGAGTGACTTAAATGATGAAAAGACAAAAACTTACAGTCATCGCAATTAAATCCAGAATAACCAAACGAACACCTGAAAAAAAAAAGAATTAATGATGCTAAAATAGACTGGATATGCTGATCCGTTGCTGATGTACTGCTACACCACTAGAAGACAGTAGATCCGAGGGTTGAGGGATTCAAACGTGGGGCTAAGAAATAGCAACCTTCTGATTGCTCTGGTCCCTCTCTGAACACACTTATTAAAGAAATCTTTTGCATGGTTAAATCGTTTTTCCTCATTTGCCAGATGAAGAAAATAAACGTGCACCTGTTACGACAGGTGAGGAAGATTTTTTTTTTTTGCTGTTTTGTAGCTTGATAAATAAATAAAATTCGAGAAAAGCCTGATCTCCTCGGCTGCCCCGGGCTCTCTAAACAAGGCAAAAACGATCCCAACAAATCAGAACAGGAGGGAATTATATAACCGTCGTTTCGGTGTATTTGGAAGGAATATGGAAGGGCGGGGCTGGAGTTTTCAGACGCCTGGGAACATTTTTTAAACAGATGTTGAGGTGAGGGGTGCCAACTGAATCGAAAAGTGTCGCAATCAGAGTTCAGGTTAACACGTTTCGACATCTGCTGTGATGATGTAGTCTCGTGCTTCAGGTACTGAACTGGTGCTCAAAGGTTCACTGCCAAGTTGATACTCTAAAGCTCTTGAGCAAGGCCCCGAACACTCGATTGCTTAAACCGTATGATGTCACAGTACTGTTAGTCGCTCTGGATGAAACCCTTTGCTAAATGTAAATGAAGCCTGGGAGGCTCCAGGGAAGATGAACACAATATCAAGGATGACAAACCGAGCCACAGAAACGTCTTAATGAAGAGAATGTATCTTAAGATTACTCACGGTATACACTTGCCATCAACTGCTCTCTGACCACTGGGACAAACTGATAGAAAAAAGACAGGTTAATGTGTCTTGTAGTGTTTCTAACACACACACACACACACACACACACACACACACAGTGGGTAGCACTGTCGCCTCATAGCAAGAAGGTCCTGGGTTCAATTCCCAATTGGAGCGGCCCAGGTCCTTTCTGTGTGGAGCATGTTCTCCTGGTGTCTGTGTGTGTCCCAAACCCCCCCACGTGTTCTGCAACCGGTCGCCTGGGCGCCATCTAGTGGGCGCAATTGGTCCCGGCAGCAGACAAAATTGGCCATGAGTCTGCTGGGTGGGAAACAACCGGACTAAAGTGAGTCTCGTGTGCATATCTACTAAACCACGGGCAAAAAAAAGAGGATGTTAAGGGACAATTTCTAGCTGAATATACCCTTAATAAATGCAATAGGGATCCCCTTTGCTAAATCGGGAGAAAAAGGGAGAAAAGAAAACAAATACATTTAAGTATATACTAGAATTATAATCCCTGTCAAGGCTGTTTGGAAGTAAGGCAGATATATATATATATATATATATATATATATATTTTAAGCCAGGTACCAGCCTCCTGTCCGAACACAAGGGTGTTTGTTCTCAACACAAATATCGGGAATGACAGGGATTATGCACAAACAGACACACCTACGCAGGTTCTTGAGGTAAAGTTTGTTGACACATAACCAGACATGCAGGAGCAGTTAGTGATTCCCTCAATGTCGGAACACTTGGCGCTTGTGATGTCACACGGATACGGAACCTGTTCACACAGTCTCGTAGCTACAGAGAAAACACAAAAAGGGAAGAGACGGGGGGAGAGGAACAGCGTCAACAAGAACGCAGTGTTTCTTCACGGCGTCAGCTGACGTTATTAACTACCATCCGTTCTGAAGTCTGACTGTCAAACGCGTTTGTTTACAGCACAGTGAATTCATCAGCATCTACAACATTACTCTCACTGATAGCACCTGAATATAGGGGCGAACGTATTCATCGTGTTTACTCACACCCATTGCTAACAGGTGAATAAAATAAAGCGTGTGAAATCCTATTATTCCAGACCTCAATAAAACAGGATTTGTCAAAACCTGCAAAGTGATCTGCACTTAATTAAACTCTTATGGGATAAATGGACATGGAGTCTTCAAACACTTTACAACTATAATACTGCTCATAATAACAACCCCCCCGGTCAGGTGTCCACATACTTTTGTCCATGCAGAGTTTTTATGCATGTAAAACATTTTGATTTGAAAAGCCAAATCTGACTTACTGTTGTAGGTCATGTTTGTGTTATTTATTTCCTTCTTTATATCGTTGGTGACGTTCTGCTGAGTAGTTGAGGACTTGAGGGTGAACACATTGTCCACCGTAGCTATCACACTGCCAGGACTGAAACACACGAACACAGAGAACATGGATGTAAGGGTGCACACTGAAACCCTGAAAAAGGTCTTAATGAAGCTCGGAGAGCAGAGAGGACACGTACCTCAGCTTTTTAACGACGGACTTTAAATAGCCAGGATTCTTTTTTAAAGCTTTTTCCAGCTAAAACAGGAGAGCAAACATGATAATAAATAACTGACTTGTACTTAAGACAAAATACAAAAATCTAGCCCATTCATTCTGTAGCTTTCTCATATGTCACATTGTAACTATGTATGTGACAAAACACGTTTCATATTGACATAAACTATTGTTATAACAATTTTTAACTATTTTTTAATAGCTCCTATTAGAGCCACTCCCTGATAAGCGCCATTCCTTGGGAGCAGAGGTCCCTACAACAGCCAAAAATCCTGGCTCTGGTGCGCTAGCACTTTATGGTTCGACTATTTGCATGTTTACTGTAAATCTACTTAGTGTCCATTAGCGACCCGAGATGTGATCCCTCACCACATCGGTGATCCTCTTAGCTGTACTCTTAAATTCGGCAGAGTTGGGGTCATGCATGGCAGGTTTGAAGGTTTCGTCCAAACGCAGCAGACCTGGAAAAACTTTGGCTACATATGGAACAGATAAAAGAGAGAGAATAAAGAGCAATATACCTGTGCTTTCAATCAAGATCATTTGTAAACTATAATGAACGAGGGCATGTGCACACGCCTATTAGAATTTTTTTTAATAAATAATACAGTTTTAGTGGTAGCAGTTCACCTCCATAATGACGTGGTTTTAATAAACCCAGAACTCTGACTTTAATCCCATAAAACACCTTTGAGGTTGACTGGAACTTATGAAGTAAATTGTAGACTCTTGGAAAGTCTTAGAGGAATTATGTGTGTGTATAATCACGGCTTTGAAATGGGACAGCCAACAAACTTAAGTTCTGGAGTCCATATATTTTTGGCCATGCCGTATGTATGGTCCTTTAGCCGAGAGTATTAATCATGCTTGATTTGTCATGCTTGAACTCTTACCTTCTGTACATTGACCACCTGATAGGTAGGTTCCACTCAGACACTGACAGGAGGAATTTATACAGATACTGAGAGGGGGACACGGCACAGCAGGACAGATCACTAAGTAACAGAGAGAGTTACATTAATATCACCTTTATTTATAATGTATAGTAACCACAAAGACGGACAGTTCACACACCTGATTTAGTAGTTGTGGAAGGCAGGCTAGTAGTCATGATTGTACTGTGTGTGGTGTTAGGTGCAGTGGTCATGATTGTACTGTGTGTGGTGTTGGGTGCAGTGG
>JAYDZG010000023.1:2401148-2413505 GCA_034509265.1 Microcambeva bendego
CAGATCTAGAGAGATGTGTGTGTTGAATCAATAAAAATGATTAGGATTGGTTGCAACACACAAACACACACACACACACACACACACACACACACACACACACACACACACACACACACCTTCTCACCAGCCACCTCCACAACCATCACCCTCGGGTACTTGGCGCAGCTCTTGGATATCACTTCGTCCCCAGTGGCAGCCGAGGGCATGCCTCGTTACAAAAGTGCTAAGTTGACCTTTAGCAAGCTAATTAAGGACAGCATGACATGCTTGGTCAGATGGCCTTGCCGCAGGGCTTAAGAGCCCCTACAGCCCAAACACCCATCCTCACGCACCCACTTCATGGACGTGGCAGATTACAGCGGTGTGAGGAGAACATGCCCAGCGCTCATCTGGAAGGAACTACCGCTGTACGACAGTCTCCGATTCCGCCACAGGAGGCGCATCGTGGGAAGTGTGAGCCGGACGCCAGATCAACTCTCTTCCTTTCTCACTCTGCTGGGGTGTGAATCGGATGATTAACCGCATCACCTCTGCTGTTCACATTTTAAAAGCTTCAGACTGTTCCTCAGGGACGATGCTAGATGTTTCCTTAACCCCAGGCAAAACCTGAGGTTTCCTTTCTGCCGGTTTGGATGGATGATAGTTACTCTAGATTTGAAAGTGACATTTACCAAAGAATGAGTCAATAGTGAAGTGACACCCAGGTTACATTCGTGCTTAAAGTTAATGGATGTAAGAAAGTCTTCATGTCCATGTACTTCTGTTCAATGGATGTCTAGGATGTATTCTTAACTTGCCAGCAGCCAGCCAATAGCAGTGTGGTTGTTTATTTTGACTAACATCATGCTTTATACTTACACTAACAGGAACATTATTTACTCTACTAGGGATGTAACGATAATCTACACATGATGTAACGATACCGGGTTCACGATACGATTTTTTTTCCAGATTGATTTTAACAAAATTAAATTAAGCTTCTATTTGCATATTGATTTTTAAATATAGTGTATTTGTGATGATATTTAAAACTATGCAAAACAACTTTGAATTACCCCCAGTTTGGCAGCTTGGTGAATAACGATTTAATACACATGAATGCCAACTTGAATCCTGCCTCGAGTGAATCAATACTTAACTGACTCATGGTGTCTCGTTACACAAGGTTCATCAGTTCACAAGGTCAAACGCAGTAAGTCATGGACCATTTTTGGTATCTTCGGTTAACCGGACTGCATGTTTTTGGACTGTTGGAGAAAACCGGAGCTCCTGGAGGAAAACCACGCAGACATGGGGAGAACATTAACACAAAAAGGACCCAGAACAGCAAAGCTGGGGATCGAACCTAGGACCTTCTTGCTGTGATGAGGCCGTGTAGCAGAGCCGAGATTCCAACCAGGGTGTTTAGAATCTCAGCACTGGTGTGCTTGCGGCATATTCCGCTGCACCACTCGGACGCCCATCTTACAGGAACTTTGAGCAATCGGACCGGGCATTCGGCTTGTTATCGAGGCTCCTCAATATTTATGGAATTGGTATCGAGGCTCCTCAGTATTTATTGAATTGGTATCGAGGCTCCTCAGTATTTATGAAGGCTTTAACTTCCAATAAAATTCTGTCAGCACATTCGGCTTCAATAAGCCAAATGAAGAACCATAAACGAGTGAATGTGACTCCACACGGGTCATGTAAATAATAAACCAAACCCGACGACTGTGTCTGTCATTCTCCATCAACTCCGTCTAATCTAATCGAGGCTGTGCAAACATTTCCATCATCAACACGCCCGCCGGGCTGATCTGCTGCTGCTGGAACAGTGAGCAAACAGCCTAGATGACTGGGTGAGATCTGCCTCAGCGGCGTGTTGCACCAGCTCCTCTGTACGTCAGAGTAATGGTCCAGATCTGGGGGAGGCAGGTGTACGGTTCTCAGCGCCGTGTGCTGACAGCTCAGTTTGTTTTTGTAGCTTGTTTAAATGAGTTGGCTTATAGACTGTGTGTGTGTGTGTGTGTGTGTGTGTGTGTGTGTGTGTGTGTGTTTGATTGCTGTAATCTAGAGCCGTTTACCCAGGTACCCGTAAATGAAGTCTGACCGAACACGCAAGCGTGGAGTCAAATACTGCCATTCGTGCAAAACATGAATTCCTTGCAATGTATATTGTCTCAATTGTTTAAATAAAACATCTCAAATTGCTTCAAATTAGAGCCGCATGGAATAAAATAAAAACCAAGAGACCACTTCAAAATGACCAGGTTTTTAAGATTTACAGTTTGTGTTTGACCAAAATGAGAAGTGTTGTTATAGTCTATTATAATTCTTATTCTAGTTTAAAGACAAAAAACAACGATGCTCATTTTGGTCAAACACACACCCAGATATCACAAAACTAAAAACAAGTTTTCTATGCCTGTATATTGCAAGTGGACCACTTCTTTTCCCCTGTGCTTTCTGCACAGGCTCCTCGGTCTAACCACACAGCAGACCCCAGCCACTTTATCCCAGCCGGCAGACACGGTGGTCCAATCGCCTGCTTCAGAGACTCGAGATGAGAAGTGTTCACTGGTGTGCTGGGGGAAAATCATGTGTCATGTCAAGCAGGCCCAGACTCGAGTCTCTTGCTGCTCATGATAAAGACGTGTGGTTAAGGTAAAGCAAACAAGACAAACATAAAAAAATCCGACCATCTCTAGATTTGATCCCAGAGACGCTCACGCTCGCTTCTCTTCTCGTCATGTTCGTGGAGATTTTCCCAAACGAATGATGAATGCAGAGTGAACAGCTTCACACGATGATGTCTCGTCTTTAACAGGAACACTGATGCGGCTCGAAGCGCCTAATTAGCTCTCGGCTTCGGATCGGAGTCGAATATGTTTTGTTTCCTCCCCCCTCGCCCTGTTACGACGGAGCGATTAAATACTGAACGCACACGATCGCTGCTGGTTCCAGGCAGTCTGAGGAGAACTCTCGCTCGGTAAAGGATCTGCAGATGCTTGAGAATGCACCAGAGCTGAGGTGATGATTTAATGAAGTTGTTTGTTAGTGCACAGAACCTCTAAAGACGCCCCACGGAGTCCTTGAGTAACAGGAAAGTCGAGGCTGTTGGCTGACCGAAGGCACATGCGTAATTAAAACACACACACACACACACACAATCACGCTAATGTAATTAACATTGACGCAATGCTTTAGACGAGATTAGCTGCTTCAAAGAAGAGTCGGTAATTAATATTTAATCAGCGCGGTGGTAGAGGAGGGGAACGGCTTTTATGTTCGCTCCTGAACCGCGGGGGGAACGTGGACGTACTAATTAACGGGCCTCGTAGTTTACGTGTAATAGGTCTTAAATCAGAACGAGCTTTCATGAAGGAATGAGCATGTAAGTCCGACAGAGAAATCAAACCGCTGGTGGATTAAACGGGTTAAGGGGGCATAGATCGCACTTTCTGTCAGTGAAAGTTAACACAGAACATGTAGCCAGCTGTACCCTAGAGGTTAAGGCACTGAAGTAGTAATCCGAAGGTTTCCAGTTCAAACCTTCCTACTGGGTTGCACCTGTTGGGCCCTTGAGCAAGGCCCTTAACACTCAGTGCTCAGACTGTATACTGTACTGTAAGTCGCTGTGGATGAAGGTGTCTGCTAAATGCTGAACATGTAAATGCAGACTTAATTAACTTTTATTGTGAAATAAAAATGGAGAATTCATTAAGCATTTCCAAAAAATGGAATTAGCATCAACTGTGAATAGTATGTACTTATTCATCGATTTATTTTATAAGTGAGGCTTTTAAATAAATCATTTGAAGTAATGATTATTTAACTCACATACAGTTAAATTAAGTAAAAGGTACATAAACACATTAATAATGTATTTAAGGAAGGAAGAAGCATGGACCCCTGCTGAGTCTGGTATCCAGCCAATTGTATTTGTATGACGACCCTGATGACCAGGGCTCCCAATCAGAAGCAAGATTCATCGGGTTGTTCAGAGAGCTTGGGGTCAGGGCTCGGTTCGGGTCACTGGAATTCCGACACCGGTACTCATCATATCTGCAAAGAAATGATGCACAAATCACTTGGGGGTCAGACGTGGCCTGGTGGTCAGAGAACTGTGCTGGTGATCAGAAGGTTGCCTATTTAATTCCTAGAGCAGACAGGTTACGACTGAAGTGCCCTTGAGCAAGGCACCTGACCCCTAACTACCCTAGGTCTGTCCATTGCTCTGGGCACACGTGCTTACTGCTCCGTAGCGTTCACTAGTGTGAATCTGAGTGAAATTCATCTGTGTGTAAAGCACGATGGTGAAAAAGAGTATTGTAATTTCTAAAGCCATTTAACACACAGGAAATGAGGTTTTGAGATGGATTGTGATGGAGAAAAGGTCAGCGTGTCTTTGAGAAGTGGTTCTAAGGCTGGTCTTGATTCATCCAAATCACTAAGAACAGCTCTTTGAATTCCTGCAATCAGTGTCTAGTGAGCCAGACTGACTATTCATTTGTTACTCAGTTTATTATGACACTACAAAATGTTTTGAACAGTAAAGAAAGAAATCAATGAAAGAGAGAAGATCCTTATCCAGCACTCCGGCTACAAGTGTAATCCTTCATTCATATTCAGGAACTGCTTCATTCTAGTGCTAGCTGGAAACATATTTAGGGAGACGCTCATTCTACTGACATGATCTTGAGTTGGGATGTGAAGATACACGAAGCGAGGAGATTCATGATACAGAGTTCACAGTATGATTTATTTATTATTAAACTTAAGACAATATTTATGATCATCGTTAATTCAACCCTGATTCAAATAATGAAAGTCCTTTTATTTCTGAGGTGGGCACAAACAAATGAACACAGAATCTGGAAACACAGAACCTGGCAACTATGTGCAGTGATATCAACCAGAACCATGTGATGCTTAAAGTGAATATCGATTATTTTGACACATTCACAACACACCAGGGGCCCATTTAGGCTGGTACGTTCTTGTGGGATGGTAAGAAACCCTGGACTTTGATTAGATGGGGTTTCTCCTCTGTGCTGCTGTAAATGTGACCTCCAGGTGGCGGAGGATTCATCGAGCACAGTGTGACTCTCCATGTGTGATTGCGGTCTCAAGGAGAACCAAAAACTGAGGTCCTGGAGGAAACCCAGACAGACACGTGGAGAACATGCACACGGAAAGGACTCAGCCTGGGAATAAAACCCAGGATCTTCTTACTGTGATGGAACAGGCCGACCCATGCTGTTTGTTTAGCCTTTCTGATCTCACCAAACATAAAAAGTCCCATCTGGGGCAAGCTGAAGACAAAGTGTTGTAATAAGAAACCTCACCACTTGAGCGAGGCCCTTAAGCCTCATTGCTTAAACTGTATACTGTAATTGTACTGTAAGTCACTTTGGATAAAAGCATCTGCTAAATGCTGATGTAGTTCCTGTCGTCCAAAAGCCAAACTTGTCCACAGCTGGATCGACCAAGTCAGAATGCTCGTGGCTCGCTGGCTAGCTGCTAAAACGCCTCCTGATAGCAGATCACCGAGCTCAGTGTGGCTAAGCGAGGCGAGGGATCCATATGCTCGGCGTTTGTTTAGCAGAATGATTACGGTTCGCTCTCGCTCCGGTTTCCCTCGTCATGGTGTCGGGAGCAGCTGTGTGAGGTGAGCGCAGAGCCACAGGAAATGAGGCGTGTGAGCAGATAAGTCCGGACGCTTATCTGATAGGGTTTCTAAGCAATGTTAGCTGGACTGGCAGTAAGTGATGCCAAAGATCACGAAGTGTGAGAGACGAGTCTGTCGGGAGGACTGGGGAGGATAAAAAATATATTTAATACGTGATGATTTCTTTTTTCTTTTGGCTGCCCGTTTGGTCTTCATTATCATTCGCCTTTCCTGTCACAACCCTCCCTATTTATCCGGGCTTATTTATCTGGTACTACAATACACTATTTTATGCATACTAGTGGTTAGGTAACTGGGAGGAAACCGGAACACCCGGCAGACGGTGAGAACATGCTAACTCCACACAGAAAGGACCCGGACCGGATCGGACCCGGGAACTTCTCACTGTTACTGCTTAAACCCGGTCATTGACGAGACTCTCTCTAGTTCACCTCACATACACGTCTGTGGACTGTAGGAGAAAACCCATGCGGAGAACATGCAAACTCCCCACAGAAACCCATACCGCTCCACCTGGGAATCGAACCCTCACTGTTAGATGACCCACCGAGCCGGCCTAAAATGGTCGATGAATTAAAATAAAACAACGGGGGGTTAGCTAATGCTGCGTTTCCTCTGCAGGGGTAACGATGAAATCCACCTCTCACGTGCTGGGAGCCAATTTGCTCTCATGGACTTCAGGACAAAGCGACGTGTTTTATATTCAGCGCATGTCAGCTTTTATTTATACTAATATTAATATATGAAGTTTAGTATCCCGGGATTGTGAGCTATGCTTTAGATCTTTGTAAATACCATAAAAATGTTCCAAGGTCTAATGCGATAAACCATATTTATACCATAAACACAGACTTTACTTTCACAGTGAAAGTGTGTGTGTGTGTGTGTGTGAAGGCATGCGGATGCTGTGAATCCTTGTTTGAAGACCAATGCGATAGACAGACACGAGGAATCCGAGAAGCCCAGTGGAGTCTCCGCTAAAAGGTCACCTGGTAACTCATGGAAATCAAATATGACGATGTGGAGCAGGGTGAACACACCTGACCAAGGTGTGTGTGTGTGTGTGTGTGTGTGTGTGTGTGTGCATTCGCACATTTTCTTAAAATCCTGTAGATTTGAGGTCACATCAACACAGCTGGACATGAAGGGGAACTTGAGCAGATCTGACCAGCGAGGTCACGATGCACCAAAATGAAATCTATATTCACTTTAAACAGCAGAGGGCGCTGGAGCCATACCTCGACTGGTTGCTGTCGGTATATGCCTGGTTGCCAGGTTCGGCATTTTCCAGCCATATGGAGCTTCTTTTTTTTTTTTACAGTTTGTACCAACCTATGAAATAAAGGGCCTTTATTGTTCAGATAAATAAAAGATCCTCACAAATAAATCATTTATTTTATTTTTTTTAAAGAAATAAAAGGAAACGTTTAAAGAAAGAAAGAAAAAAATATTCGTATAAAAGAACTTGTACCTTGAACCCAGTATCGTAATCAGATCCCATTGTAGGTACCAGTGTATCGTTACATCCTAGTCAGGACATTTTTTCCAATGTGTGACAACTAAGAGAAAAAAGAGACATAAAAACAAATTTCCTTCATATTTCACACACTTGTTACATTCATGACAGAGCAGAAAGTTTCAGATTCATCAGGTCAAGTGTCGTTAACGCCACTTCACATCACTTGCACGGCTTTGTACTGGAAACCCACACAGACACTAGGAGAACATACCAACTTTACCTGAACTGAACCCAGGACCTGTGAGGCGATGGTGAGTGCTACCCACCGACCCAACCAATTTAATGAATGAAAGTCGTACCAGTGAATTTCATGATCCACTGGTCTGGCAGTAAAGATGCATTAATGAGCTGCACACACCCAACAACAATTAACATTTTGTTCATAATTGGTTTTTAATTCAGTATAAAAGGACTTAACATGTTTTCTCCTCTCAACACTAATAAATGAAGTTTCTGCATTTGTCTCATTAATGGCGCTGAAGATTCATGTACTTTTCTTTTTATAAATCTAAAATGGAAGGAAAAGAACAAGCTGCGTGGACCGACATTAGAAAGAGTTTTTTCTTCATTATATGTTTATTTATTTCACTGTAATAATAATAATCGACAAAGAAAATCAATCAGTGTCACGTTTAGATCATGCATCAGCCCACTCGCTTCCTACATGTAGGCGATTCTGTAATGAGAGTCTATTTAAGCTTCACCTGCTGCTCTGAATGATCAAGTTTTAATCGAGTTTAGTTGTTAGATCTTTCTAATCATGGGCTCTGTAACTTCTTCAGTAATCTGAGCTACAATAGCTCGTCTTAGATCGGACCACACGTGCATCAATGAGCCTTGGTCACCCATCATCCTGTCGCCAGTTCACCACCGTTCCTTCCTTGGACAGTTTTTCGTAGACACTGAGTGGCAGACCTTCGAACACCCCTCAAGGGCTGCAGTTTTGAAGATGCTCCGACCCACTCGCGTAGCCAGAGCATCGTGTTTAATGCCTGGTAATGGATTAGTCCAGTCTAACCCCAGTATACAGGAGCTTTATATCCACTACAACCCTGATCAGGTACAGATGGCTACACTGACCACACCAAGAAGCTATTTTTAGTTCCTGTGATTAGTCATGATTGGATAAAATAAGACTTAATAACGGTCATTCTGACATCTCAACCTGAGAGAAAACGGCACATCGAAGGCCCCACGGTTACCCAGATGGTAAAACTAATCAATAAAACTGGTTAGCATTTTAAATCAGAATGTTACATGCTAATCTCAATTTAACAGTGATTATAAATGCAATGAATATTTAGGACGAAAACATCACATCGTGTAAAAGGAACCGCGAGCCCCATTAAGATGATGACTGATAATGAGAGAACAGAGCGTACAAAGACAGAGGGCTCGACGTGAACAGCTGTTTCAATCCTGCACAAGACATCCTTCAAATACGATGGCTTATTACCTTCTGTGTGTGAAACTGATCATGAACAATGTTAAAGAACTGTTCGATGTAATACACAATCACCAGTCACCAGGATTATTGACCTCAATTAGTTTTTTTAGTTTCAGACTCAGACTCCCCATTTTATTATTTCCTTGATATTTTTTTCCTATGTATTCTATATACTTTTCCAAATAGGAAAAGAAATCATGGAATGAAGGGTTCATTTAGATAAGCAAGAAATATCAATTTAAAGTCATGCCATAGCTCTTTTCATGGATATAAATCAGGACTAGGTAAAATCTGGTCTAAACATGTGATAAAAAAAAAAAAAAGAAATGTAATAAAATGAAATCCAACAGAGCCAAACGGTAATGAGAGTAACATGATCGTTAATAATGAATAGAAAAGTAAAGTCCTGTGTTCTTCAGGTAGAAAAACTTTCCTTTCCTAGGAAAACAGTGACAGATGCAGATGTACTCGGGAGGTTCGTGTTTTGCCCCCCGCGGTGCAGCTGATTGGTACTGATACAGACCCTGAATGTACCAGTGGACACACCACTCAGCAGGATGTACCAGAGCCAGACGCCGATCGAAATACTTCAAACATAATACATTTCTTACAGCTCAATCCTTCACTCCTTCGCCTCTTTGTTTCTCTACTGTTTGTGTGTAGATCTGAACGGCTCTGAAGGAGATCTGCTTCTAAAGATGAGCCATCAAATCAAGAGAACATGCCAAAAGCCCACAAACTACACTGTCTGGATAAAAATAAATATATTCAATACATTTTTCAATAGAAAGTAAGCATAGACTTATACTTGGTGATCTATCCAGTATCCAGACTTTATGGACACCCTGTACAATGATGGTGAATTATTAAAGGGTGCAAAGTGATGAATCTTTTTAGGGAGTGGTCGCTTGCCACCGACACCCTCATTAGCAGTCTGTGTCACATCAGGCAGTCGAGGACACATATCAGTATTAAATGTGGAAAAGTCTACAGCTTTGCAGGCTGAGAACACCAGAACACCATGTGAGTTTTAGCGCCATCTTCGGGCAAAGGAAGAAACTGCATGTTCAACATCTTATATACATTGTGAATGGAATCCCGAGTGAAACCTCGTGTAATTGCTGCCATACAATAAGTAATGATTTTCAGATGTTTGTTTTGAGCAACATTATACCTAATGTGGTTTATGAATAGTGTACTGCTGTACAGCTTGGATCTTTGATTAAACCTCTACTTTCTGTCTGTGAAGCCTTAAATCACTTTAAAATAATTACTTTTTAAATTGGGCATTGTGGATTAGTGTGTAGCACTGTCATCTCACAGCAAGAAGGTCCTGGGTTCGATCCCTGGGTGGGTCGATCTGGGTCCTTTCTGTGTGGATTTTGCATGTTCTCCTCGTGTCCACGTGGGTTTGCGAAGGGACTCCGGTTTCCTCCCACAGTCCAAAAACATGCTACCAGGTTAATAGGAGACACTGAATTGTCCTGTAGGTACCTGCGATGGACCGGCAGTACTGCTTGTAAAAACTCGCTCTTCACTGGATCACCATTTATAAATGTTGGTTGTCATTGAAGCTGATGGGAGACGTGAAAGTTTTTCAAACCCAAAAAAAGGTCACAGAGAAAAACCTCACAAAAGATTAACTAAACAGGCACAGAATGAACTTGTATGTCAGTGCCCCTTGTGGAGGCTTTATGAACAGCTTGTAAACCAAAGCGGGACCAAGTTGTACAGAGCAAAACAGAGACTCATCGTTAGTGCTGCCTACATGGAAAACGTTCTGAACAAAGCTGAAACGCTTGCTGTAGACAAGAGCAGAGCTCTACTAAACAATCTGAACTCTGAAAGGCGGTCACAAGGCACCACAGAGTGACCAATCTGTAGTTTTACAAAACCTGAGCCCTTATTGTTCATGCCCACCAGGGTAGCTTTATTCTCTCAGGTGGACGTAGACACAGCACGTAGACCTGGGTGTTTCATTAAAAATGTAAAGACAGTCATGCGGAGAATAAAAACAATACGAGAAAAAGAAAGTAAAAGAAAAGATGGTGAAAGGAAACGAGTGACGGCGAGAGAAACGCTTTACAAAAGCAAGAACATTCCAGCCATGTGTAATTTAGAAAAGTGCATCCTCACATACTCAGAGGAACGTGAAGAAAGCAGCTTTTCGGCACAATAATCCAGCAATCATCCATCTGGTGGCTGCCATTTCAGACTCAGCCAAGTCTTTTATAGAACACAGAGACCCAAATTCTTCTCGCACCGCTTCCCAAATTGCATTCTAGTCTCAGCAGGACCGAACAGACGCACCACATGAAGATAAAATCTTAACGGCTGCACACTTTATGTATTTAAGCCGTACGGCATTGATTGAAAAATGTTATTGAATGTTTCAGTTACATATATTTTAATCATTTCTTAATAAGAAGGTGGAGCAGCACTTAATGGGTCACAGCAAGAAGGTCCCGGGTTCGATCCCCAGGTAGGTTTGCATGTTCTCCGCATGTCCACGTGGGTTTACTGCGAGTACCCGGGTTTCCAAACAGTCCAAAAAAATGCAAGCGAGGTGAACCGAAGATACAAAATTGTCCATTACCATGTTTGATATAACCTTGTGTAGAGATCAAGCTTGTGTAATGTATATCATGAATGTTGCCAGAACCTAATGGCAAATAATTAGGGTATTATACCATCTAACTTATACATTTATCAAAGACATGGGGAGAAATCTCAGTACGTTCAAGGCAAGGCAGTTAATTCTAAGTCAGACTGCATGACATGTGAACCATCGCCATACTGTGACTAAAACAGAGGACATTTTAAAACAGAATCTCTAAACGTTAAAAGATAAAGCCGGTCCTCAAAGTACATTTCAGCTTGTTTTGTGGGAAAATATCTCATCAACGCTCTGTCCTATCCTGGGAAGTCCATTCTCGAATTACCCAGAGAGCAGGACTTCCTCCGAACAGCATGGGTCTTTTCATTATGGGCATTTGGGCAGAATTTGAAAGCACAAACACACTTAAACACATGATCCATGCAGATTAATCACACCTGCGTCCCATTGCTGTGATCAAGAGCTGTATTGCTTAAGAAAAAAAATCTAGTTCAGCCAGCCAGTCAGGCGCATCTTTCCACAGGGACGAACACAATCTGTCAGCAAGCTGTTGTTCTTCCACCACAGCATGAATCACAATCATACAGTTCTCTTAGCTATTATCTTTTACACACACACACACACACCCACCCACCCTTTGTTTTACTGCTCTTATGTGCAGCTTCCTTTAGAGTTTTAATTAAGAACTACTTTATTTACAGTGCTGTAAGTGTCCTGTAAGCCCCAAGACTTATGTTTCATAGAGGCCAGTTACCATTCATTTTAATACTCTAGGCTACACAAAATCACGTTTCAGGTTGTTGCTCACTAGGAGACCCTCAATTACTGAAGATGGGTATATACACCGACCAGACATTATTTGACATAATCTAAAAATAATAGTAATAACATTATCAGCACTGAGAGGTGAAGTGAAAAACACTGATCATCTCTTCATGGCAAGTTAGTGAGTGAGATGTATTAACCAGCAACTCAACATTTGAAACTACATTAAATAACCGTACAGGTTTATACAAGCTGGCTTTTTACTCACTGTTTAAAAATCATAAACAATAACCATATATTAATAATAGGACAAAAAGCAGCAGAGTAGAAAA
>JAYDZG010000023.1:2422381-2439303 GCA_034509265.1 Microcambeva bendego
AAACCGGTGGATGACTTCAATGCGCTCACTTGTACTCACACACACACACACACACACTCACACACACACACACACACACACACACACACACACACACACACAGTCACACTTAAATAACGGAACGGTTTACACTGTACATGGAGAAACATCTCAGAAAATAGCTAGCTTTCCCAATTAGCCATTCAGGTATTCATGTCCTGGTTCAGTAGTGGATCGGGCATCAGTGTAGTCCTTCACTTTTCTTCAGGTTTAACTGCTCCAGGTCAGACAGCACATCAAATTAGTTCCTCTTCATTTTACAAAAGCACCTACACCAAAAAGAAAAAGCTTTTGCAGTTTTGAACACACTCGGAGACATTAGTTAAATAAAACAGTTTCATTAGTATATATCTACATGTCAGGTCATGAAGCTGAAGCTGCAAAGTGTCTCTCACAGTCATACACACACACATTATTAAACATCACTGTGTGAGTTGTTAATGCAGGCAGCTAGAACAGTTAATGGTGGTGTAGAGTTTAAATTAGGACCTAAATGGCCTTCTTAATATTCACAAATGACATCACTATACTTATTTTAGTTTACAATTTGACAAAAACTAGTCATTTTCTTCTATTAAAATTCCTGTTCTAGTTTATAGAATACAACAATGCTGCTCATTTTTGTCAAACACACACTTAGAAATTGTAAACTAAAATAAACGGATCATTTTGAAGTGGTCTCTTATTTTTTTCCACGACCGTATATAGAGGATGCGTTTGATGGCATGAATAGGGATTAAACGTGACGTTTTAGGTCCCGAGCCTTACCTGGAAGTCATGACTGGACAGAAAGGTCTCCAAGTGCATTGGGTCCACTCCATCTGCTAGTGTTGAGCACAGCCAGCGCATCCTGCACCAAAGTCAGTTTCTTTTGTACCGAGACCTGCACCAATAATCAAGCCATTAACTTAAAATATTACATTTGCTAGATAGAGGATCTAAAACCTGGCTGTTAACATCCTGTTAAAGTCTTTACTGACCGGCGTCGCTGGTTTATCCCAAGACGGAAAGACATTTGTGAAGGTGAGGGGTTCAGCTCCTTCCTCAATAAGATAAGCCATCGGAGGCCTTTTGGGATTTCTCTCTGTAAAACAACCGGACGTTCCAATAAAACAGAGAAGACAGGTATGGTGAAACTAGCTCTCACTCTAGTTCTATTAGGACTTCTCCATCCTCCATCATGGTCACCTCTGCAGTACTGAAGTGTTGTCTCCATGGCACATTTCCTCTCCGCGTCCCAATGGAGACGCGGTGAAGCCGAAACCGTGCTGCTTTGCCATAGATACACCTCCATGGAGTTATCCAACAGGAACAGAGCTATAGAGGGAGTACAAATAATAATAAACTGTACAAAAGTCGTGCTTTTTATGATTCTGATTTTAAAAAGTAAACGACTATCTGGAATTCGGCTCCTGTGGAATTGACATGGATCAGGAAGGACAAAATGGTTTATGAAAATGTAACCTGATACATTTTTCTTTCAGCCGTGAATGTGTAACTATGTATTGCGCTCACCTGGCTGTGGTACTGAGTATAAGCAATCCTGAAGGAACGGCATTGCCACAACACCACCAGTCATGCTGGACGGCCTTACTAGCTCCTGTCCTTTAAAAGTTCCACTTTGCGCACTTAGGTTAAAGAGGCGTGGAGTAAAGTTGTACTTGCCAGGATCTAAAAGGAGCAAATGTATTAAAACCTTTCTAATGTAAAATAGGATTCATACACTACACATACACTGATTACATGATTATTATGCTTTAGTATCCATTAATGCTCATCCTTAATCTAAAATATATGACAGAGCTAACCAAATTTTATGTGTAATATTAATAAATTGTACTTTTACCTTGTAGCATACAGTCATAGGATTTTCTGTCCTGTGGCCCAATGGCGTTCCAGAACTCCGCAGGCTCCGAACCTTCTTCTATGTCTTGGATCTTCAAACTGCCGCCTTTTCTTAGCCCCATCTCCGGAGGACACCTAGTACAGCCATGTGTTCCAGTCATCAACCAAAACGTATTAATAATGAAACTCTAATAATGACAGGCTTTAATCACAATTAATTTGTTTTAAATTTGTGCTTTTGATTAGTTGATCCAAAGCTCTCATTTGTGTGCATTGTGAGTTTGGGATATTATCTTTTTAATACACAGGTTGTGTTGCTGTATAACTATTTTTACATCATCTTGTCTGAGATGGTAGTGCGTTGTGTGACACTTACGTGAGCTGGAGCTGTCGGCTGGTGTGTTTGGCGACCTGACGAGCACCAGCCTGAGCCTTGCATCCATGCCACAGGTAGAGTCCTCCCTGCTCGCCGTTTAGCAGGAGAAGAGAACCCCGAGAGCGCAGACTTGAACTGCTGCAATCTACCTCCAGCAGACTGGCCTCCGATGGTACAGCACCCCTAACGCAGAAGAGACGCCAGCCATCTGAAACAGACAACAAACGTTACCACGTTACCTACAGTACAACCAAGGTTTGAATAATACTAAGACGTGTAATGTAGTTCATCATTTCTGGATTATAGAGATGTGCTCAGCGTATTTAAGTTAAACACTGACCTGTGTGTTGACCGTTTCGTCTTCTGTGAATCATCAGTCCTCCCTGGAAAAGCTGCAGAAAGCATGGTGGCTCTTCCCCTTGTTTTATAAAGACTCTGGGATCGTTCTGAAAGGACGGCGGCAGGGAAAGATTCTGTTCGTTTATCTGAGTGTGCCGTCCCTGCCAGATGAAAAGTGCAGAGCGTTCCTGATCTGAACTCTGACCTTCTGCGATGGGCTGATCGTCTGTGTAAAACCACAAAGACGTAAAGAGTTAGACATGAATTATGAAATTAATTTGATCCGAAGTGACTGAAGTACTGCGACAGGATATTTTTAAGCAATGGAGAGTTAAGTGTTTTCCTCAAGTGCCCAATTACTGATTACTAGTCCAACGCTTCAAATGGCGCTACTTGTGAGGTTTTCCTGCCTGCACTCTGACCCTGACCAGGCAAAACCGACAATGTTCAAGCACTACAGAAAATAAAAGTCAAATTAAGCGGAAAGTGTGTTTAGAAACAGAAAATATGGGGAAATCATGTGGTCGTGTGTTTATTAAATGATTTTAAAGGATAACGAGAGAATTAAAGATGTGTCTTTATTCCGTTTGATCTAAATTGACTTACCCCTGGCAATGAGGCGGTACTTCCATCGTATAACATGCGTGTTAACTTCACAGAACTGTGTGATGCTCTCTGGTGCCACTCTACAGTCGTCTTCTGTACCAGTCCGCCAACTTTCTACAGCGACAGTGTTCGTTTCCAGCTGCCGGCCTTCACACAGAGAAAGCAGGTCGCGACCTCTCTGTGCATCCACGCCTTGCAGGATGACGGGCTCTGCCCTCGAGATGCAACTTCCAGTAAGTAGAGCTTTGGCATCACATGACCAAGTGTCGACAGATTGAGCTACAGGATCAGGAGTCACCTGCGGCACCCTCGTGTTCTCCGCCTGCTCAACCCAATCGGTAAACTTCATCCTGAACAAAACGGTCTCATTGTTCTCAAACACACGACCAAACAGAGCCCAGCACGGCCGGCCCACGCCCTGGCTGAACGCAAACACACAGGGACAGATTATTAAGATCATTGCACCTTATTTAGTGCATGTTTTTGATTCCGAGGGCTGCTATTAGACTCACCTTTGAATTTCAGTGTTGCTGCTGTAGGGGTCGAGAGGATTTATTCTGCAGGTACTATAATCATAAGCTCCGGTCCATACCTGCTGAGCCAAACTCAGGGCCAAATTTCTCTCACTGGGGGAAACTTCTTTTCCATGCCACAGGTACAACTCGCTACCGAAATCAAACAGCAGAGTCTGAAACGGGGAGGGGGGTGTCAAGAGTGTGTTCATAAAAAAAATGTTAGTTTTTAGTTCTGCTCCTGCTAATGATGATGCTGAAAGTTGCCTAAGCTATACGATTAGCACTAGCATTGAGTAAATGTTAAATCTATTAGATTAGAGGGGGCATGGTTTGCGGAAGCTTCCTTTTTTACCTGAGAAGAATCCAACAGAGAAAGGTTTGGTGTTGAAGCCCAGCCCTGCTCGTGTGGAATGAATCGGTCACCATGCAGTCTGTACACACAGTTTGTTTCAGAAATGGCGTTCTCATACTGTTGATCATCATCAGACCAGCCTGCACAGACAAAATAACATCACAGAACATTTCATTTTCACTTCTAACAGGTCGAGAGGCCGAGCTGCATGTTAACGAATCTTTGAATCTGTTGTGTTGGTGTCACACCTTTGTAAGGGCTTTTGCCTCCAAGAAGTTTCCAAAACTCTGCAGCTTCCATGTTAACACCTTCTTCTATGTGAATGATTTCTGCTGCTTGGCATCCCAAATCCCGATGAGCCACGATCGATGAGGCCATGGCAGCGGCCTTAAACAATCAAAGTCATGTCACTGGTCAGTACATAATTGTGCATAACATTGTACGTAACATAGCTATAGTTGTACAGGTTGGCAGGGTTACTGATACAGTACAGTAATACAGATGTGCGAACCTTCGCTCTTTCTGTGGTGTTAGACAGCTGGCCTATCCATAAGAAGCACTCGGATGGGGTGATCAGGAGAAAGCAGTCACCACTGTTCAACGAGCGAGCTACCGGCGCCACTAAACGCACCTGCACTCGTTTACAGCCTGATAGAACAAAAACTACATTACCCATAATGCAACCAAACACAGAATTTGAATCAGATTTATCAAGATATTGATTGACCTTTTAGGATCTATCAGGTAAAGTCTTTCACCAAAACAATAATTGAGTTTGCTTGTTTTAGCCATAATGTCCACATACTTTTGGCCATCCTGTGCTTAAAGATGTAAAGAACTGTGTAAAAAGACTCCGTCTGTACCTTTTACATGAATGAGCATGAGGCTGCTAAAGGGTACAGTGTTAATCTTGGAAGATGCAGCATTACTGGAGTTGTGGTTGTTCTTCAGAGCTGTGGAACAAAACAGATTTGAATCTGAAAATCATCTTAAAAAGCTGAAATAGTCGCTGGACTCACCAGTATGTGTGTCTGTGGTGTCAGGGTCGTCTTGAGGCTGCATGAAGTCTTGCAGGATGTCGTCTCGGGCTGCAAGGGAGCGTAACGGATTTCTTGAAGCCCGGGTGCGGCGGGATGGCCGGACAGAACGCCGATGTTCAGCCACGGCAGAGCTCAAACTGCAAAAGTATTTTCCAGACTAATTTATATAATTTATAATTTTCATAAACACTTTACAATAGTGAAAGGACAGCCATATAGTTCTATTGTGGCATTTAACTACACATGGTTGAGACAATATAAATATATTTTATTCATATCAGTTCCTTTAATATAAAATGTTGCAAGGACAAACTGTGCTGCTCTATTTTTTCCCCCACAGCTTTATATACACACACACACTAAAACCAGTCAAGTCTATACTGCCACACTCAAGCAAACACTCCTTCTTAAGTAAACACAGTCTGGACTTACATTGGTGTGTTAGTAAGGCAAATGTTGCTCAGGTCCTGCTCTGCCTCTCCTGAACTATTCTTACACTCAGGAACTGAAGGGGTATCAGGGGTCATCACCACCACGTCATTCTCAACTCTCTGCTGGGGCTCCTGTGTTTCATCAAAACTCTGAGACCACGACTCGGTCCCTGTCTGCACAGATGCCTGATTATCAGCTTCTACTGAGCTCTTCTACAAAACACACACACACATTTACCCCGACGCAGCTCTGTATATGTCTGGGTGCGGACATGTTGACGTACGTGCATTATACCTTTCTTTCAGAGCACGTATGTGGTTCCTCTTGAGCTGAAGAAATCTCTTGAGCTTCATAGGAAAGACTTCTCTGAGCCCGACACAAAAATAGAGAAAGGTGATGAGTGTGAGCCTGGATGCGTAATGGGTTATACAAACAGACATACACATACAAAGACAACAGATCGGACTTAAAGGAACAATTTACAGCAATACATCAGCATTTTTGTAAGTTACTGGCACAAGCTGAGAACTTCACCTCACGATGTACACGCATGCATCAGGCTCCAATCAACAGAACATTAAACCGGAGAAGCTGTGTACATCTATGAAAAGTACTGTCTGTGAAATCTTTTCTACAAATTTAGTGCTTTAAACTAAAGGACACTAAAACCGGCCACTGATGGCTGATTGATGTGTATGTAAGTGTATTATAGATGAAGCATCACATATTTATTGAGGAAAAAAATAGGATGACACTGTAGACCAGTGTATCATATTCTTGTGTACGTACAGCTCAAGCTTTGTACTTTCTATTTTAAATATCCATTAACATTTGTAACTACTTGCTGATATCTGTGACTAGACAGTTATCAATAGTTACGGTTTAGATATAGATTCATGTTTCATAAAGCTATTTACTTTGGCCTGTGGATATAACACTGTCAGTAATCATCACAGCTCGGTATGTTCATAGCGGATCGAGGCCTAAAAGTTACATGCATGTACATCAACTCACCTCATTAAAAAACATCTTGTACTGAGTCGGGGTGCTGGAAATGGAGAATACAGAGGAATAGACAGGCTCCTGAACAGGATGAGAAGTATATAAAAGAAAACAATAAAGAAATAAGGACATGAAATGGAAAAATGATAGTAGGAAATAATGTAGGATGATAAGGAGATTGAAAGCCATGTTTAAATCTTACCCAACACTGAGCTGGTGTGGTAGAGACACAAGCAGTGTTGCTCTGATGCTACAGATGGCAGCACAGGACAGAAACAAGAGGAAGGAATAAAGTGAAAGACGAAATATGTGTAGTTGTGATTAAGTGTGTCGTGTCTGCAGTCATTTACATAGCAGTGTCATTTAGTTAATTCTAAGATCACAATTCATCTGGGTTAGCACTAGCAAAGACGTTTGTGCAACTAGGTAAAACAGAGGTAAATATTTCATCTGTAGAGTTTAATTCAAAATAATAATATAAGTTTCACAGTATTTCAGTCAGCCTGAAAATGGATGACCAGAACGTGACGTCATCGCCATTCACATCTTCCTTCCCGATGAAGCTAATATAAAGCTAATACGGTATAGCTAGCAGACACCCCTGTAACTATATTAGCAGAAAAGCTAAAAATCTGAATAAAATATATGCCTTTAACTTTCCAAAATTGTTTGGGATTAATGAAGCACACACCTGTGGCTCTGTAGTCTGTTGCTTCTGTTCGGCAAATCCTTGAGATTCAGGCAAACTTAAAAACAAACATAATAAAAAATAAAAAAAACTACTTTATTTACAATTTCCTAGTGCCTCACATTTTAGCATTCACTATTTATTCAATATTCATAAATACTACTGATAAGCTCATGTAATTATTTTAATTGTCAGTAACTGTAAATGAAAATTAAAAATGTAATGTAAAAGTAAATGGCAAATGCAGTGTAAATGTACTCAAGCATGTACATCAACCACTTAAGTGTCTTTTATTCTGCTTTTGTTTTGAATCATCTACTCAGCTATTCAACTATTCAATAGTATCGAATCAACTATTGGCAAGTAGCAATTAATGAAGCATTATGCAATTGTTCACATGATATCAAAACATAAATGTATGTATTGTATTCAGAGATAGTACCAGTAGAAACAAATGAAATACCCATTTCTAACTGCTTTATCAGCACTCTCTGTAGCTTTGTGTAGAGCTTCTGGGTCCTGTGATGTTGATGGGTGGTCCTCAGTCGCAGGGGAAATTCTACGAGATTTGTGAGAAGAGTTGGCGTCCTTCCTCGCTCTTTGTCTCCAGGGTGCAGTAGATCGTGGAGCTGGAGAATATTCCCCAGGTGTTACAGGTAAGCTCCCTTCCCTCCTTTCTCCATTCAGCTCTAAGTTTTTGTTGCTGAGAACACGCTCGTGCTCAGCTTCTATCCTTGATCCAGCATTATTAGGACTGCTCTTCTTCAGGATGCCTTTGACCTCGGGACCTCGCCTCCGAGCAGACTGGGAGTCGTTTAATGGTTTGGCGAGAATCACGTCGCTAGGTTTGGAATTGACTGAGAGATTCTGCAGTTGGTCTGAGGCGTGAGACGGGTGTGCAGAAGACTGCCAGGCAGGATCTTTTTGGAGCTTAGGAGAGACATCAGGTTAGGTTAGGCCAATCTGAGCCGAATATAATAAATTTTCTGACAATGCACTCATGGAACCATGCATCATGTTCATGTATATTTATCTACACCGATTTATTCAATGTGTGACCAAAGCAGTACTTTTCTTTGTCTAAGAATAATTTCTACATATAGGACAAATTCATTCATTCATTTATTCATTCACACACACACTGACCAATTTGACCTCGTCTGAAGTAATGGGCTGTGTACGAAAACGTGTTCCTCGATGTCTGCGTCTCTCAGGTGCCTCTGAAGGACGTCCGTTCCCTTCTGTACCCTGAGGTCTTCCACTGGGCACGACTGGCTGAGACAGTTTATTAAAGAGGGCCAATTTCTCACTTAGAGATAGTTTAGAGTTGGCATCGTCCTCCACCTCTGGCTCTGTCTGAGCCAGTTTGGCATCACCACTGCATAGGATGAAAGATAGGAGGAAGTATAAAATACACATACGGCAGTGTTGGAGCATTCAAGCATAAATGGTTCCTAAGAAGCAAAACACACTTCTCTTGGCTACCTGGTCCAACTCACCTGTCCAGCTTTCCTTTATCCTCAGAGATTATGACCTGAGCAGGACACCGGATCTCATTTCCATGCCGAACTCTGGGCTCAGGAAAGCCACAGCTGGAACGAGGCCTCAGGAAGGAACATGCCTGAGGAGTAGATTTCTCAAGCTCCTAATAAGCAGAGAAAATGCCTCTAATTAAATGGTGGCTTAATGCCATGGAACATTAACCGTACAATACCACCACCATACAATAACAGACACTGGTCTTTTGCATGGGTAAATGGGAATGGTTGTTTCTTTTATTGTCACAAAAACACAGAAAGTTACTTTCGTAACACTCACAATCATAAATTTAAGGTCATAACCTGGTATTATTTTAGGTTTCACATATATTTAGCCGAAATTATTTTTTTTTGTCTGCAGTTTATATTTTTAATGCATAGAGAAGTAGGTCAGCAAGCAGGTGAATAAACTAGCGGCAGAGCGATCAGTGTGATAACAAACTGAACACTGCAAGTCCAGCAGTAACCAGATGCTCCAAGTGTTCAATTACCACCCTTGATCCAAAGAACAGGAGTGTGTGTCTGTGTGTAAGGGGAATGTCTAATTATAGGAAGTGTTTTCCTCTGTAACCACCATTACAATAACATTTTTGTGTCTCTAGAAAACCTGGTTTATTAGTAACTTACTTTAAACAGAGACATCTTGGCAGCCACACTCATCATGGATCTCTCATCTGTTTTAACATCCACTAAGAGAAAAAAAAACTACAGTCAGGGGACTGGAACAAATACTGAGCACTACTCAGTCAAAAAATACATTTATAATGTTTACCTCTCACAACATCATGTACACTCAGCTGCCTATTCACAAAGACATTAATATTCTAAATCCACCCAAACAAAATGTGAGGTTTGTCAATTATGTGGGTGTCAAAGTTTATTTTCCTTTAACTATATGACTGTTTTTATTTTAATACATTTCCCATGTAAAACTAATGTACAAATAAATAAATGTCAAATGCCACTTAGATCCGAGAATGTAAGAAACATACAAGTTTACAAGATTATACCTAACCTGAGTTTTCCTGATCTGTGTTCTCCATGGCTCTGTAGAGTGAACAATCCAGAGTTAACAGGGCAAACACAACCGGCAAACACAACTGGACAACACACACACACACACACACACACACACACACACACACACACACACACACACACACACACACACACACACAAACACAAACACATACTAAAGTGACACAGACACGTCATTCACCAAGAGACGCAATGATTTCACACTGATTTAATGACCTTATTTCCACTTTGGGCCATCTGACACATACAGACACTCATACACACATGCCTGTGCAGGTTAAACCATGACATCAGTTTAACAAAAAGTTATGAGCTCTCATTAATGCCATTGTTGGTCATACTGGGACAGACGGAGTAGATCAAAGTTTTCTAAAGCTAATCTTATAATTACCAGCGCCTCTATAGGAAGAAAAAAAATCTTAGTCTGGGTCATGTGAGAATATCCTTTCATGATAACATCTGGAAAAAATTCAAATTATTCTGTTCTGAAGTTTTTATCGTCCACAATCATACCCGCAGCTCTTCTGCATCTCTGAGGCAGTGATGGGCTGCGTTCGAAAGCGCTCGCTGGCTTTACGACTCCTTGTAGATCCATCTGGCAGGTAACGCCGAGTTCGCCGTCGGCCACAATCGGAGCCTGATCTCACTGCCGGCATGAGGGTCGAGTCAGAGCCTCCAGACACAGAACTAAAGGATGAGATCAAGTTATAGATAAAGACAGAAAATACATCCATACTGTCATCTAGTATTAAAAAAAACAGGTCTACTATATCTGTGGTATGTGGCCAATCACCACAGATGAACAGGTCTGCTTGTAGTAAGAAAAGAACAGAAAAACTACTAAGATAATTTCACACCTTCTTTCCAAAAAATTGGTTTTAAATGTCTAATTAATTGCAAAAACGATTTATGCCACTCAACGATATGCCACTAGAATTTGAATTTAGATAAGAAAATTTCAATATCTGCCCCAATGAAACACCTTTTTATAAGACAGTAATATTTTTAATTGGCTTTTTACTATATTCCTTAATCAACCAATGACTTATTTATATCCCTATTTATAAGACAAATGAAGAACAAGGGCTAGAACATCATCCACAACATGATGCATGCCACTGGTGTCAGATTAAAATGAGAAACACAAGTTACGCCAGTTATGCTGACTGGAACACTAGGTAATGCATTCGCCCTGGAATACCACAAGATTTTATACTCTCTTAATAATAGAACAAAAAGTTCCACTACAAATTTATTATTTATAAGCTTACTGAAGCTAACCTGTTCTCTGCTCTTTTCTCACATACAGAGAATTGACACAGACACTGTCAGTTCATATTCACAATGTTTAACTGTAAGACAGCATGAATGCAGAGCGAGTGAGGTTAACCCTGCTGTTAATATGATTTATGAGTTGAAGCTGGATTAAAGTGCCTTGGTGCACGTGATGGTTATCACCAGTCTAGAAGTGCATTGTTCGTCGTCACCAGTCCTGTATGATTAAAAACACTCAGTTACTCACACATACCAAATCGTTGTTCTGCTTTAGTCTAATTTAGGAGTGCAAAGCATCTCAGGCACACACGCTCTCAGTCACACATTCCCTACACTTTATCAGTGGGAGCTGAGCTCAAGCTTTGCTGCAGCAGGGCCTTTTTCAGCTTGCCCACCGATACACCGGTGTGTAGCTGATGCACGTCGGTGTCAGGATGGTCTCCTCCACACAGAGTGCTGGATGATTAAAAGGGCCAATATAGACAGAAGGAAAGGCAGAAAGATACAGAAGTGTGAAGGTCGAGAAAAAAAATGAAATGATGAAAAAACACTGATGAGGTGGTTATTCCCATCAGTCTCAGAGCCTCAAAAACCACTGCCATCACAAAGTGGATTTTTTATACCTCTTATAAACAGTACACTAAGAATATAAAAGCCATTTCCACAAAACTGAACACACTACTGAATCATGGCTCAGTTTAATAAATGTTAATACAGGGAACCATTGGGATCATTACGATTAAGCAAGACAGAACTTGAGCACAGACTCTCGCTAAGACAGCTTATTACACAGAAAGAATTGAAATAACTTAGTGATGCAAATAAATAATTATACGAAACAGGTAATATAGAGCAGCGAAGTCTGCTTTAAAGCATAGTGATGGGCTGTTTTGTTCACTCCACTACATTTTGTGGACGTTAGAGGTTCTGGTTTTTGGATCTTCAAAAATACAACTTCATAGTGGACAGTGATTCACATGGGATATGAATGAGATGGCCCAAAACACACGAAGATTTGTAAGAACTATGAGAAGACAAACGGTTAAAAAGTGATGGACTTTCCCATAAGCCTATGTCATTTAAGGGGGCACTTGAAGACAGAAAGCCAAGTATTCAGAGTGAACTCTGGATTCTCGTGAAATCCTGCCAAATTCTAAATATCATGTAAGAATGTCAAAGATTTAACATTTGACTTGGATTCTAATGATATTAGTATTGACATTTAGGGGAATTTTCACTTTGTATATTGTATTTATTGTTAAGTGTAGCTGTTACCTGTTTTGATTGCCCTTCCCAGCTTTAATCTCTTTGTCATATCCATTAGAGATTTTTTTCTCTTCTTCAGTTTTTGCTTTTCCACAAGTCTTCTCAATCCCATTAACTCCAGATGAATTACCTCCATCAGAGCGGGTCAAGTCTTGGAGGATGCCATGCCCTTCTCGCTCTTTCTTAAAGCACTTAGTAGCTACGTCTTCTTTGTGGCTGCGAAGATCTAGCTCGCGCCTCCTCTCGGCCTTGTACCGAGCAATCCGTTCAGCTCGGGATTCGGGTGCTGAATTCTCCATGGTGTCCTGGATTTAATAGTTACTTGCTAAGGTGCTCGAGGTGTTTATTTTGACTAAGGAAGCATCTACAAAAAATCCTGCTGGTCCAGGTAATGTCCACACTTCAAAGAGGAGGTTAAAAGGGGAAGTCAGTGGAGTCAGTAGAAAAAGTGAAAACGTCTTGACTAATCAGCAGCTTGACAAATCAGTCAGCTAGCATTGTGGTTCTCTTCAAAGGACACGACACTGCTGAAAAATAGAAATAGAAGATGTTAGGCTTTATATTTTTATATTCATCAGCTCTATAGTAACACACAAAAAAAATACAAATAGACATTTTAGGTTTCGTTTTGTGTGCTGCTCACCATAGATTCTCACAAATGATGCAGAAAGGTTATGTGTATACAATATACTGCTCCAAAATCAAAAACCTTTGGCAGTTATATACAGTAGCATTTACCTCCGTCTATTCCCACGCCAGCATGCCATCTACAGAGAACCCACATCCACCTCTACAAACAGCTTCAAACTCTACATCTCTCTCTCTGTAAGATGACCTGGTTTGGGTTGCTGCCCTAGCATTTGGGAATCTCCCATTCCACTGAAACTTAATTCTCAGACAGACTGCAACACTCAGCAACCTTTACAGTAGCAGTCAAAGACATGTTGAACAATATATCATAATTAAACAGTAAGCTGGTAGAAAAGCTCATGTTCTGAACTGAAATATCAAGTCCTTACTTGACAAAGATGATGGATCAGTTATAATAAACATGCTAAAAAACAAGAGCAGAACATCACACTGGCTCTTTACTGCTAAGATCCAGGATTCGATTTTCAGCAGTGCTATCGACCATTCAAGCGTCTGCGCAGACATAATTGGCAAGTGTCCAATGGGGATTGGTCCAAACAGCTCATTGTTAAGTGCCAGTCCGAAGCTTCATTCATTTGCTTTGCTGTGCCACCCTGCAACAGCTCACCGTCCCCTATTTTAAGATTCACTGGATTAATTGGCTGCTGATAACGGACAGGCTCCAACTTGCTTGGGTACAAAATGCATGAACACATAACCTGTAGAGACATTCGGTGCAGAGGTCAAGACAAGCTATTTTAGCAGTACTATTTGAGGTCTATTTGGATCTGAGATAATCAGCCTATACTGCCTAAACAGGACTGAAGCCAAAGCTTATAGACACTCACACACTCACACACTCACACACTCACACACTCACACACTCACACACTCAGTCATCCGTAACTACCTGGTTGCCAGGCTGCTGGTATGGCACAAACAAACCTGAGCTTCATACATAAATAAAGGCATCATTACCTTATCAGACAAGCACCACCATGGACCAGGCATGTAAAAGCCAGACAATATTTAAAACAGAAAAGGAACACGCTGAGATCTGAATGAGTAAAAGTTAATAATACTCTAGTGTGTCTTAGATGAGTATTTAGCATCAGCATTAGATTCAGTGTGTCAGTGAGAATGGTGTGTGTTGGAAGTGGGCGTGGACGTACAGGGCTTCATCTGAACCCAAACCTGTAAAATGTGAGCATCAGCATTCTTGCAATACAATACACCCCGTCTGACAACAGAGCAGAAGCTGTGGTAGTTGCCTCAGACAACAGCAAATGTCAATATGTGATGGCTTTTATGCTTTACAAACATTTCAACAACATAATCACTGAAACCTAATGCAATAACATTTAGGGTTAACCACCAAGTCAGCTTTAGCTAAACCCCTGCAATCCTGTATAAGCCCCTTTTATCTAATTCAGTTTGGGGTAAGCAGGAACACCACGCTCTTGAGTTGTCCCCTGAATATGTTAAAATGCTGGCATAAAGATCTTAAAAAATAACATGGCGGTATTATGTTTTTTGCACCTCTAGCATAATTTTAAAGCATGCTAAAATGCTAAAGCCCCATTACATGCAACATGGAAAAGCTAATTTCCATAATCATGAGGTGTGTCCACACTTGTGGCTATATAGAGTATATCAAGGAATCACATTGACATATCCTTGTTTTGTTTGGCAAATTATGCTTCCTATTAGCATTGCCAGAAGGCAAAAACCAAATCATAGACCCACATTTCAGCATAACCTCTTCAAACAATGACATTACAGACTAATGTTGCAGCAGGGCAGTCTCTGACCTCTGTCCAAGTGAAGCTAAATAACCAGATTAGTCAGATAATCTTCCTTTGCTGGACTGCTCATATCAGAAGAGCACATACACACATATAAAATATAATCCACCTCAACACATGAACAAACATATATAACAGTACAAGTTTATTTTTAAAAGAAAGCTTACAGATAAATGTTACTCACAAACACACATGCCAGTCACACAGTAAACACACGGCATACCTGATTAATCCAACTTATCCACAGGTCCAAAATACCACCTGCAGATTACATTTCAATTCTGCTGGTAATGACGGTGTTGGGAAGAGAGATGTGTGTGTGTGTGTGTGTGTGTGTGTGTGTGTGTTAGAGAAGATGATGTCAGAGATAGTTTGGGTTTAAGAGAAAGGATGTAGCTGCCGGTTCTGGATCACTTAATTTAAAGTCACTAATCCAGTTACTGGATCCAACACTGACATGTGCAGAACAAACACAAATAGCACCATGTTCCAGGAAGACCAGGTTCCAAACCAGTCCACGGGACTTATAAGGACTAGAAAATATTCCCTGGTTAAATAATTGTTTCTGCAAAGACATCAAGACTCCATGGAGTCAATTTAATGTGCACCAATGTCAACACAATCATGTCAACATGGACCAAAATCCTAAACTAATGCTATAAACATCTTGTTTAATCCATGCAAAAGGCATATGGTCTCGAATGCTGCTTGTTTAATAAAGTGGTCAGTGAATGAAGTTTAATGCAATAACAATACCCCCTTGTGCACCAGCAGGCGCAGTTGGTGCGCTATAAGTCATTGCGCCTAATGACTGAATCATAAGTTGGAATTTCACGGGAGCGCGCTTTTGCAACAGGTGCGCGCACACAGACCAGCCAAAATAAAGCGTTAAAATACCTTTAAAGCGTTAAAATAACACTTAAATTCAACCAAGATTTTAAAATGTAATGTGAATGTGCAGGTTTTATGTGAAGTGGAAGAAATTTAATTCATCAACGAATGACAATGCTGAAAGATAATACAAGCTGCGTTGGACACATTTAGATGTAATTTCACAAAAAATGTTTAATAGCTCAGATTTTAAATCTGCATTGTGACTCACACACGGATCCGATCACTGACATATACATAAACCACAGCAGATATACATAAAGCACAGCAGAAAGAAACAGTAGAAAAGTAGAGACAGTACTCACACACTGTAGACGGCTCAGCTGGTCGAGCAGCCATGCGGAACCTACGCATGCGCACAACGCCTGCACCAGAGGCAGAACAGCCGTTTTAGGCAGAGTGTTTTATATAGAGAGGGTCAGGGCATCGGGGTGAATAGTGATATAAATAACACACCCTCCTAAATAGCACCTCTCCAAGGCAGCGAGCTGGCAGCCTGCACACCAACAGGTCAAGGCTGAGTGCTGGCAGGTCTAGTTTATGACCCTGAATGGTCCAGAACAGTTCTCACACTTGTATAACAAAGCAAGCCAGAATAAAACTGCATTAGGTGGCATGAAACAAACAAAAAAAACTAAATAGTATGTTGTTACCTGCAGCAATTTTAATGTTTTAATGTAAGGTACAGTTCTCATTTAAGGGTGCAATGCCATTCAGTGCAGAATATTTTAAATATTTACTTTCTTCAAGATTTTGTCACAGTAGCTTAAAAAGAGAGATTTTTCATATATTAACTACATATATTAAAAAGAGAGATTTTTCATATATTATCGAACTGCTTCATCCTGTTTAGGTTTGCAATAAGTCAAACGTTTCCAAGAAAGGGGGCGCAGGCTGGAATACACCCGTTGGCAAAGCACCACTCCACCTAGGGGCAGTTTTCTTTTAACTGTAAGAATATTGACTCGACTGTATACTTGCATTAATGTGTTTATTCAGCGAGTAAAGAAGACTCTAATCTGAATTTGAGCAGTTTATGTTATCCTTTCAGCATCCAAAACAGGCTGTAAACGCTACATATAGTTTTTAACTTATTCACATTAATAATACTGTACAATACTCCATGAGGATTGTGAATATTGATGTTTTTTAGAAGTGTTGTATAAAATAAAATCTAGCAACAGTAGAACAGACACAGTGCGCCACCTTTTGGTCATTAATTGTCATGTTATGTCAGTTCTCAAC
>JAYDZG010000023.1:2503453-2513615 GCA_034509265.1 Microcambeva bendego
AATCAACAGTAAAATGTATTTTGCAGTCTTGAGGCAATTTGTGGAAGAATTTCACGTAGGAAGCACTAGGGTTAAACACATTTTACTAACTTCCTTATATAGACACATGCAAAACCACACACACACACACACACACACACACACACACACACACACACACACAGAACTAAGACTTAAACGGCTGGAACAGAATCCAAAAAATTCAGCTTCCCAACTGCCTGTGTGTTTGTAAGTGTGTGTTTTCTGTTGTTTCATTCTCCAAGCCCAACATGTCCTGACTTGTGAATGTGAAAGCATGTAGATGTTTGTACATCCATGTAACCCCTCCTTTCACCTTTGATTATACAGCTTTTTTAACTTTAAAAGACACACACACACACACACACACACACACAGAGGAAACAAAAAATGAATATTGGAACCAGTCATTCAGTGCAATGCGTGTGCGTGTGTGTGATTTGGGTTGAACGTGTTCGCCTGCCGTTCAGGGTGTGTTTTTTATGCAAAACTGGTTGTATTTCCTCAGAGCTTGTCACTGGTTTTGCAACCTTGTTTTTTTCACTCCAGCCTATAAAGAGCCAGCAGAGTATCTGTGTATCTATAGTGGAGTGTGTATCTGTAATGGTCCAGTCAGTCACATGATCGTTATGCTCTGAATGGATCGCGGGTTGTGTAGGCCGTGTTTGACGTGTAGGCCGTGTTTGACGTGTCGGGTGTCTCAGTGCGTGTCTGTATTCTGCTTCGATTTTTATCTGTTCGATTTGAATTGATGCGTTGGTGCCTGAACTGTTTTCTAGTATCGGGCAAGTCGGGACACGATAAATAGGAGCTACAGGATAGAACTTACACACTCGTTCTGTATCAAGCACATTAACATTAGCTATACTGATCCCAGCATTCAGTGCGGGACAATATTTCTCACAAAATAATAATAATAATAATCATAATAATATGGTGACCAAATGCAGACAAATGAATGTATTTTAATGTAACTAAATGTTCAATGATTTAAATTTATATCAACTCTTCTTCATTAACTTCTTCAGCAATCAGTTCGGCCTTCGCTCCCTATACGCATCAATGAGCCTTGGCTGCCCATGACCCTGTCGCCGGTTTCCCACTATTCCTTACTTTGATCACTTTTCACTGATCACCCCACAAGAGCTGCGTTTTTGGAGATGCTCTGACCCGGTCGTCTTTAATCTTACGCTCAGCTTTTAACATCCACTGAGGATAAAATGTTCACATGCTGCGTAATATAACCCCCCCCCCCCAACAACAGGTGCCTTGATAATAGAGATACTCGGGGTCATTCACGTCACCCGTCAGTACTTATGATGTCATTCCTGGTTGGTGTAAGCAAAATTGTGTCGCACATAAACTTAATTTACCACAAAATAGCAACTGTAATGCTCAAGAAGCTCAAGAATAAAAAGAAAATCATGAAAAGGAGAATTCTAAAGCAAAAAACAGCCCAAAACCCCCAAAAAGGAGGCGAGGTAGAAAGACAGAACCCACGGAAGAGAAAAGGCTCACCAATGAAGGGGATAGAAGCCAGCGAGTCATCCTCCAGAGACAAAGGAACTAGATTACCGTTGACACGTCGTTGAGATGAGGAGCTCTCGGAATTGACCTGGGCCTCCTCCGGGTCGGACGTGAAGAGGAACGGGTCACTCCCGTCGAGCGCCAGGGCGTAATGCGGGGGTCTGTTTCCGTGACCCGTCCTCCTTCCCATGGGCGGCTTCTGCCTCAGGACGACCTCCTGTACCTGCTGTTTGATCTCCGCTTCCGGCTCCGCTCCGTCCCGTTTGTGATTGGTCGGTCGATGAGTCCCTTCCGGGGCCCTACTCGGCGTGGTCGATTGTGCGCCCGGGGTATTGGAAGGCGGGGTCTCCGGCGGACTGGTCCAGCTGAGACGTGGCCCGGTGTATGAAGGGTCCCGGAAGGACTGCGCGTGCTGCAGGATCCTTCCGCTCTTGCGGTTGAAAGACGGACTGTAGCTGCGGTAGCCGATCGGCTCCTGGTCGACGCTCTGGCACGAGGTCAGTCGGCGACTCTGGGGCGAGACGTGCGACAGGAGCTGAGACGTCGTGGTGTGGTGGTGCGGAGAACGCTGCTGCTCCGAGGACACGGTTTGGTGTTGGCGAGGAACCTGGCGCGTACTAGGCTGCGGCGGGTTCGTTTGCCTGCCCTGCCACTGTGACTGGGGTTGCCATGCTGGTCTCTCTCTGTGCGGCGAGAGAGGCCCGAGCGCCTTATCAATCGCCTCTAAGGAGCGCCCCGAGTGACCGTGGCGGGTCCGCAGGAGGCTCTCGGAGCGGGGTCGGCTTTGGCACGCGGTACCGAGGATCTGAGGCCAGTGAGGGTGGTGCCCTGCGGCCGACTGCTGGAGATGGAGCAACGTGTCCTGAGAAGCGCTGTGAGGGAAATCTGACTGTCTCTGCCTGGCCCGGGTCACTTCGGCTAGCCGGTCCTGTGAGAAACTGCGATGACGTGGGTGTAGCGAGCGGGCGGACGAGCGCTCGCGTTCTCGCTCCGAGACTTGGTTGTAGTACCATTTTGTGAGGGCCTGCTGGGTGGATTCACTGCGACTTGAGGGCGCGGCCGGACCACTCCACGCCAGGCTGTCCCGGCAGTGGTTTTCGGTGAGAGCGTGAGGCGGGCTGGAGGAAGACGAAGGTGGGAACGATCTCTCGGTCATGTCGTGCCGATTCTCCTCCGTACGATGGGCCGGGCTGCGATGACCGACGCCTCCTGCTTCGCGTACCTCCGCTGCCCAGGCCTTACTGTTGCCGGTGGGAACACTCGTCCGGTTATCTAGCGGCGGGGATGTGCTGGAGGTGGAGCTGGGCCAGCGGCTCCAGTTGTCCAGCTGATTCTGTCCCATGTAGGGGGACTGGGATGGATCGGGGCAGGGGTGGGGGCTCGGCTGGGGCTGGGGTTTGGTCCGAGGCGGGTAGCAAAGGGAGGGTGGCGTCGGAAGGCTCTGGGCTCCTCCTGAGAATGGCTCGTTCCCTTTCAGGTAGGCATCGTGAGAATACGCCTGTCATAGAGAGACAAAAGTGAACAAAGAGGATCAGCAAACTGGAAAGAGACTGTTAAATGTTAAATGATTTTGAGGTTAAGAATTTTTTGGCGATGTGGTTCGGTGTTAATTTTTGAGCTGCAGTGGGCTACAGTGAACTTTCCTCATCATGAGAAGCAGATAATAAAAACCTTGAGTATCAAGGTCCTTGTATGTTGTGATGGTTATCTGGAGCCACGACCATCGAGGTGCTCCCACAGATCTGGGATTCAAACACTCAACCTTTAAGCTGATATTACCACAGCTCTACCTACTAGACAACCATACTTATAGCACTAGCACCTTCTTCATACTAAAACTAAGCAACTGGTAAGATTCACTCACTTACGGTCTTAACCGGGGTTGCCAGATTACAGTGGTTTTCAGATCTCCAAAAACCCCTTAAAAATCCTCCATAATACATGAACACAGCACAACAGCAACACTGTTCTTAACCCCTTATCCAATCACGATAAGGCACACAGAAACACACAAAAGCAGAGAAGAAACCACTCACCCATTCACCTATAGCGCTTTTATGCTGACATGTTTGTACTGTGGAAGGAAACCGGAGCTCCCGGAGGAAACCCACGCAAGGAGAGAACACGCAAACTCCGCACAGAAAGGACCCGGACCGCCCCACTGGGGATCAAACCCAGGACCTTCTGGCTGTGAGGTGACAACGCTGCTCACCACCCCTGGTAAGACCCTCTAAAATAATTGAAATCGGGAACAACCCTGGCATCTCTACAATTCCAACTTCTAATCCTATCTTGGCTTTTGAAGCCGTTATCAAAGAAGCAGAAATTGTGTTATTATGATCCATGTGCACATAATAACTGTAGAAATCCTGGTAATTCCACGAGTAATTCATCTGTGACGGGAAGAGCTCATGTATTCCTGTATGACGACAGGAATGTTACGAAATCCTGGATCACCACGGAACAGACGCGCCAGCCGAACAACAAGAGCTACCGACTCTTAGACAAGATCAGGAGATCAATACATCATCTGACGAGCCCGAATGCTTCACACACACACGAACATTCACACACGGCTGTAAACAGACGGAACCAACACTCACAAAGGGAGAAGAATTTCCCTGGAGCTTTCTTACTTCTGACAGCACCTCAGTTTCCGTCCCGTCTCCCGTGTTTGTTGTTCTCTATCCGTCCTCGTCCTCATTCTGTCCTAGTCCTGTCCCAGAATGCATCACCGGTGCCCATCGTTTAATGTGATCTCCTACGACGTGTTTCTATCTGTGCAGTCCTTCCTCGGTGTGGTGTGTTCACAGCAACCAAACCCAACAAACTCCCTCCCTTCCTCATCTCTCTCTCTCTCTCTCGTTCAATCATTCTCCACCCTTCAGAAGGGTGGGAGGGGCCACACCGATGGTGATGTCATCTCAGGAATGCAGATGATGCGGGAGCAAAGAGGGGAGTACGGAGCATCCGAAATACGTAGCCGAGTAATAGCATTAGGGGAAATGGTAAAGATGGGGGGATATGTACGATCCTTCTCTCACAGGAGGTGGATCGTATTTACACTGGAATTAGAACCGCTGTTCATTTTTGGCATTTGTTCACCCTGTCTTTAGATGATGCTGTTTGATTTTTGGTAGATCCTGGGAGTCCGGGTTTGAAAGTGACCCCGACCTTGCTAAATAAACATGTTGTTGAGAGGAGATTTAGCTAGACTGTGAGCTAGAGAAAGATTTTCCAGTGCAGATTCCAGATTCATGTTCATGTTATTGTTCTACATTATAGCCAAGTTCCTTTTTTTAAATTGGCTTCTTTAATAAGTCTAAAAGTTTTGTGAAGTGATATTTAAACAGTTCAAAGTACTGATTAAAGTTTAACATCGCCGAGTAGCCCTGAGCAGCTCGTCAAAGCTATCGGGCGTGTGAAGGAGGATCTATGGAGCCTAAACGACCGTCAAAGGTCGTTCTACAAATGCTCGACCAGGTTCAAGTCTGAGGAATTAAAGGGGTCAGGGTAGGAATCGGAGGTCAAAAACAAAACATTTCCCAGAGTTGTAACACTGCTCACAGTGATGAAAAGTAGAACAATAATAATGTGACTCCACAGTGTATCGGCTGCACTAAAATATGAAATATGAGCACCCACTATCTGCCCGAAATCTGATATATTACTGGATTCACCTTTGTTTGGCTCATCTGAGTATCAACACATCGCTTTTTGTTCACACTGACATCGGATATGAATTGAAAACAATTTGAAAACGCTTGTCTTTCCTTCTGTGTACGTGTGCCGGTCATAGCTTAATGGTTAAGGTACAGGACTAGTAAGGTACAGGACTAGTAATCCAAAGGACGCCGGTTCAAATCTCACCACGGCTAGGTTGCTGCTGTTAGACCCTTAACCCTCATTGCTCGGACTGTAAGCTGTAACTGTACTGTAAGTCATTTTGGATAAAGGTGTCTGCTAAATGCTGAAAATGTCTCTGTGTTTGTTTTTTTTGTTTTTTGCACTTATGTATGTCTGCTCACGTGAGTAAGAGTGTAGTTGAGGAGCGGCATGAATACGGGAACGAGGCGAACAGACCGTGTGCTGTTTGAAAGGAATGTGAGCATTCATCATGTGACTGTCCTGTAATTACTGATGAAACGGATGATTACCCGAGTGAAGTCTGTTCCTCTTCGTATCCTCGTTTTAGACAGAAGTGACACATTCTCATTCACAGACTTTAACCTCGAGTAGCTTCCACTTTGATGCTATGACAGCCTCCGCTCCTGTGTTCAGCTTTTCGGGCTGTTTTTAAATGAGCCTGAACGAAGGCTCCCTCTGGGTCTGCGTTCTGCTTCACAGAGGCGGAAGAGCTTACGTTTACAACTTCAGGATTTAGCAGACGCCTTTATCCAAAGAGACTTAATTTACTTACAGTACACAGGCTAAGCAATTGAGGGTTAAGGGCCTTGCTCAAGGGCCCAACAGTCACAACCTGGCAGTGATGAGGCTTGTACCGGCGTCCTTCGGATCACGAGTCCATTCCCTCAACCACTAGGCTACGACCGGCTTCACTCCCACCGCAAATCAGGTTTTTATTAATACATCAAAAGCTTTAACCACAAAGACATCACATACTGGAGGATTAAATGGAACAACGATGCCCGACCAAAAATAAACAACAACCCCGGAGCATTATTTAATTCCCACCAAACCAAATCTGACACTGCAAACCAACTCAGAATAATATCTAAGATCTTTCTGCGTCTACATTCACTCCTGAGAATGCATTTTCATGGCAGGTTAACACCACACAGACGAATGTCTGGCATTTCACATGGTCATCTCAGGCTTGTGTGGCAGCTCAGCACATGAAGCTCCTGAAGGTCCATGAACGTTTTAGAAGTCAGAAGATCTGAATCAGTTTCAGGTTTCTTAACATCAAACTTTATTTATTTATATACTGTGTTTTCTCCTTTTTGTTTCCCTGCTGCTGAAGATCCTGATCACGTCCGGTCATCCCACCCAGCAGAAACGATGCCCAATCTCCGTCCGCTGAAGGCACTGCCGACTGCACCCGCCACCTTTAACTACTCCACCTCCACCCAGGCACGACAATCCTATTGTTACCCCGAGGTGCGCAGCAGGTCCAGCAGGCTAAACTTTGTCTTGTTGAGAACAGAATGCTGCACCGTCGCCATTATTCATAACCTATTCTACAGCTAATGCACGTCTACAGAACCTGCAGAACTGTGTATTTGATAACTTGCCCTGTTACCGATGACCACACACTTCATGTCATGTGGTGAATTCATGTATGGATGAAAGAACAACATTCAAGAAGTGAACCACCGTTCCTGAAATAGTTACGAGTAGGTGTGTCAGGGAGTGTGAGCTTAGGTGTGGTATAATCGTTCCCACTTACTAGCTGCAGTACGTCCTCATCCTTTGGCATGATGGAGAGTTCCAACACACTTTCACTGACAGGAAGAAGAAAGAAACACAATATCAAGATGGAAGCATTAAATGGCCGGTGGTATGTTTTTCTATTTCTCTTTTCCATTTGCAGCTTTTTATACATTGTACAAACATCAGCAAGGGGATAAAAATTCTATATGTTAATAATTAATCAAAATTCACATTTTCAGTATTTAGCAGACATCTTTATACCAGATGACTGAGGGTCAAGAGCCTTGCCCAATATCAGCAACCATCTCATTACTAGTCCAGTGCCATGACCACTAGGTCACAGCTCACCCCAATACACAATTAATCAACAGCGAAGTTTAACTACTTCTTAAAAACTACATTTCATTGATTCTATATTGCAAATAACCATATGATAAAAGTTTAAACAAAATGAACTAACCTGTTCTGAATGAGTGCGATCACCTCAGAGTACGTCTTCCCCAACACACTCTCACCATTCACCTTCACCAGCCTGTCTCCTGTAGCACACACAAACATATCAAATATATTAAGAAGATTGATAATTCATAATAATCCGTTCTGCAAAAGTTGGACAGACAGACGAGCAACGTTAAAACTACATTACTGCCTCCAGTAGAAAATCTTTATCTGTTTGATAAATGATGAATATTCCTGAGAATGAGTGGAATTAGAACAATTTCCTGCTTAACATGTAATAATACAGTGCATCATATGCATATAAAAAACTAGTAGGACAAACAGGGACCTGGCAACCTATTCTCTACAACAGTGGTCCTCAATCACCGCACTACGGACCAGAAAGAATAAAAGATCAGGGATCGCTACAAAAAGAAATTAAATCTTCTGAAACATTCAGGGTGTTATTGTGTCCAGTCACCCATAGGCATAAAAAGTGTATTAAAAGCTTACTTAATCAGCCCCGACTGGATAGGGTCGTATTAAAAGCTTACTTAATCAGCCCCGACTGGATAGGTTCGTATTAAAAGCTTACTTAATCAGCCCCGACTGCATAGGGTCAGCCACGTGAATTCAGACCCATGTGATCATTAGAAGATTTCACTGCTCATTAAGGTCTTGAAACTGTAAACCTCAAAAGTGGACAAACAGGATTTTTGAGCTCGGAAACCAATGCACAAGTAAAAATCAGAGGAATGAAGACGAAGATGAAGTTGATTTCATAACACACAAGGGCAGAGATAAGAAGGAAGCGGGTCACGGACGCTCACATCACTAAGCCCGGCGTGTGTAAAACAGAGCAGAACACTCCAGTAAATAACGACTCTTGCTTCATGAAAAAGAAAGAGGATTTATTTCTAAAACAAGTCCAAATATTCTGAGACGGGAGGCATTCGAGGTGTTGCAATAGTTCGTGATATCTCCAACTAGGCTTCAAAACAAGCCGAGTCCTGAACGTGAAATGATGCTTAGATGTCAGTTCTTCGTCCAGCTGGTTTGAGGTGTGCAGAACGGTTCTGAGAGAAAAACTTATCGATCCTATTAATGCACAGATCTGCGTGGTCAGTTTTTTAAGTTTGGACAAACCTCGCCTCGCAGGAACGTCATCAGCAGCTAAGAGCAGAACATTCCAGCATGGCACAGACTAATGACATGATCTTGTGGTCTGGTACAAAGCGGTGTTGAACTGTCTTAACCCTCTGTGTGTATACATATATATTTTCTATAACACTGAATGAAGACATTGGTATATACTATAATATACTATAGTATAAGTGAATCGGATCACTTTGGGCAATTCACTTGAGGCGATTCTTTTAAGATGATTTCTTTTAACACAAAACATGAGTTTTGGCAGAGTTTGCATATACAGTCTCTGAGAAATAGAACGACATGGTTTAGATAAATAAAATATGTTAAAATATACTTTGTTTTCCTTATAATTCTCTAACAAGAAATCATTTGTCTCCATGTTATTTAAATTTAAATTCACGCCGACTTTCCATTCTACATCCATCACGATTGTCTGCCCTGGATCTGATTAAAATTAAAAGGGCGAGACTCCGATAAATGTTTTCTTTAACCCCTTATTCTAATTATGGTCAGAAGGAGCGCTGGACAATTCAGTGTCTCCAATCAACCTGGTAGCATGTCTTTGGACTGTGGGAGGAAACCAGAGTACCCGGAGGAACCAGGCAGACACAAAGAGAACATGCAAACTCTGCACAGAAAGGACCCAGATCGCCCCACCTGGGGATCGACTCAGGACCTTCTCGCTGTGAGGAGACAGTGCTACACACTAAGCCATCATCCCACCCTGGTTGGAAGAGTATGACCGATTGTCCCTTAATTCTCCTGTGGGAGCACCTCGATGGTCATGCTGGCCCTATGGGTCCTCCACCACGCCCCTTCCAGCAGCTGTCCGATGCACTGGCTCCAGCATGGCTCCAGATACCAACGGCGACCTACCAGGACCTTACTGAGTCGCTCCCAGCCACACACACGGCTTACTGGATAACAGCGGGTTTGAAATGGGTGTCCTATTACTTTAGTCCACATACTGTAGCTTTAGCGAACAGACAGAGGGAATCGATTCTAATGTTATATAGTCACATCAGCCAGTCCTACCGCTAAGATGAACACAATACGTTCCTACACAAGGTTACTTAGAGTTCACTCAGACATCTTAAGAAGTCAGCACACCCAGCATCAGCATCCTCTAATGACAAGCGGTCAGTCATGACGCAGCGGTCACAAGTTAACCACAAGAGAGAACTCCCCGCTCTAAAGTGCTTCAATAAAACCGCTTCCTACCTGCACGTCTTCGGCGAGAGCTTCGGCTGCTCCCCGAAACCTCGCCGGAATTCAGATCAAATACCTTTTGATCTGAAAAACTCCTGCTATTGTAAACCAACCAGTTTTTCTTGAGCAGATTAGAGATGAGCCGCGGCGCTTGACAAGAGCTGCATCGACTATCTTTAAAAACGACCTGCTCGGATCTTCACCTTTCAGTTTGGGTAGGAATGAATGCGCTGGTGTTTCACGGCGGTTTCTTTTTCTAATGTTTATCTGTCGGCTTATCGGGATGAAAAAGCACAGCCAAGACTTTATACCGACACACACGCATGTAGCCTCAAACACACACACACATACACACACAGCCTTACAAACATAAGCACCTAAATCTAGTTTTTCCCACACACATGCATGTAGCCTTTCTCTCTCT
>JAYDZG010000023.1:2536093-2548013 GCA_034509265.1 Microcambeva bendego
GGCGCCCCATCCGGGGTGTTACCTTGTGCCCGTTGAAGAGCCGGGATAGGCTCCAGCACCCCTACTGACCGTGATTAGGATAAAAGGTTAAAGACAATGAACTGAACTGAACAACCCGGAAAAGCTTGATTTCGTGGTCCTATATCACACTCATTCTAAAGATCCATAGACTTTTAATGTATATCAAAAATGGAAGGGAGGTTGGACTGGAATGTCTCAGCTAGCACCCGCTGAAGCAGCCTGTTTATACAACAGCGTCGATTTCATCACGAGAGTCTCGCAGGTTAAGCATTCACAAATCCAGAGCATCTCGCCGGGTGTGGGATCAGGTGAAAAGTTCAAGCATGTGCATCAGGAATGTCTGAGGAAGTGCGTCACACTCTACAGCGGCACGCTTCTGTCCCGGTGCGATGATAACTCATTCTGAAATCTGATCAGGAACCTTCCACACACACACACACACACACACACACACACACACACACACACACACACACACACACAACCCTTAAAGATATGCAAGCTGTGGTAATGCGTACCACCGAGGACCGTGCACAGGGGCTGAAAGAAAGAACTCGACATGCAGGCACGGATTCACCGCACCGTCATGGTGAGGAGAGATAAAGCCCGGAAGCGCGTTCGCTGATTTCACCTGGATGCCGACCAGATAAGACATGAAAGAGGGAGAATAAAGGGAAAACAAGAGAGCCGGGAAAGATCCACACACACACACACACAGGAAAACAGATAACCAGCTCACATGCAGGGCACTCGGACCCGAAAAGAAAGAGCGACGAGGTCTGACGGAGTGATAAAAGGCGATAGGAGAACCCTAATGTCAGAGCCGCTCCGGCCCCGGGCCCCGGTTATCTGTGCTCTAACCTGCCCCGACACGATCCATCAAAGAAACTCACGGAGCCTTCGAGGACTCGATTACATCTGATGTTATTCCACACATATCTGTGATCGTCACAAGTGCCACAAAGCACATTCACTCACGTACACAGTGGGGGGGGGGAGTCCTAATGTTGAAGTCCCGTCTCGTGAGATGAGGTGTGGAAGGTTCTCTCTTATCCGTGATACAGGTGCTGATTCTCTTCACTGGCCCAGATGGGATCTTTCAGTGAGAGAATGCGACACGTCACATGACCTGGACGACCCCAGACTCGAACCCAGTTGAGCATCTTCTGGACCACATTGATGGTCGTTTTGGCTGTATGGATCCTCCCTCACGCCCGCTCCAGTCGCTGTGGGATGCATTGCAGTCAGCATGGCTCCAGATAGCCGTGACACCCAATCAGGACCTTATTGAGGAACTCACCGATCGACTGGTTGCCGGTCTGAACCACAGGACACATCTGCATCGTTTCCACCCGATGGACTTACAGCAATAGCCTGTTGGTTAGAGAACCGGGCTTGTGTTCGATTCCCAAAGCAAGGCACCCTAACTGCTCCCTGGGCGCCGTAGCTAGAGCACCCAGCACTCCGTGCTCACTGCCCTGTCGGTATGGTTCAGGTCAGTAGCTGTCTGACAGAGCCTGGCAAGATCTCAGAAGACTTTCGATCGATAGCACGAAAATCTACCTGCCAGGCTCACTGTATTCTGCATTCGGCATTCTGTTGACTGCAAAACACAGAACAGCTACTGTTCTATTAACTGCAGCCCTGAAGAACACTGCTGTGGGTCATTGGTGTGGGTCATCAGGCATCCACAACCAAAATTCCCCCCTTCGGCTCTCACCCGCGCCCGATCCCTCTCATATAAACACACGAGTGATGTCACTGACTCCGGCCTCTTTACGGTTTAAAAAACGTTGCACAGGCTCCATCCATCCCAGTGATCTGATCATCAATGGATCTCTGATTTGATTTCTAGTGATCATGTAACAGTATCCTCTGATCATTGAGCTCTTTTGCGATTATTAACACCAAGACAAGAATACTTCACTGCATCACAGCTACTATACCACTAGAATAATTCATCAACATTATACCTCAGAGTATCAGATACAATACATAAAGTTATCAAAATAAAACCAGGTAATGAAATCAATGAAATTATCAATAAGACAAACCAGAGTGAAATAACGATACAGCAGAAAGAGAAAATGGACGGAGGAAGGGATGGATCAATATGCATCCATTACTGCTGTGTGTTCTGCAGGGAGAAGCATCTCAGGCCAACGCCCTGCTGAAGCCAAACTTCACTGAACAATACCACAGTGTGTGAGCTGTGTGTGTGTGGTGTGTGTGTGTGCTAAAACAGACTGGAACGAAACGAAAATCATGTGATTCAAATATGTTCAGTGTAAAATAATCACAGAAAATAATATTTGCAAGAAAGCTTAATGACAGTGTAGTACGGATGCACATTATGGATTCCTGACTGACGGTGACATGAACACTATAATGCAGGGACGTTGATGATTTATATGGATGTAACGATACACTCTACTAACCATGTGATACCATTCACCATACCATACGATTTTATAAATAACATGAAACTGAAGACTGAAACTGAAGATGGGCAGATTTGTTATTAACGTAACAAAGTTTCTTTTTACTATTTCTTTTTTTCTTTTTCATTCATTTAAAAAATAATGTTTTTATTTCAGGAGGTGGTTGCAAAAAATATCGATTCATTTTGAAATAATGATCCGGATGAATCGATTCCGCAAATGAACCGATTCATATCGATTCTTTCTGAATAGTTACATCCCTACACTGATAAATTCAAATTCATTCCCAACAGCTAATACTGATGCTGTATTTAAATTAGGAGCAGATAACTATTTATTTCGGAACGATGGCTCTGTGGACAGAATCATTCATCAGAAGGTAGCTGGTAAGCTTGGTGACGGCCAAGTTGACACCGTTGACACCGTTGGGCACCTGAGCAATCCCCTTAATATTCAGGAATCCCTTCAGCTCGGCCCTCCCTCAGACGTCCTCCTGACCATCGCAGAGCCGAGTTTCAGACCCGAGAGCTCGTGGTGTCAGGGGTGGTGGGCTAGCATGTTGCCACCCGAGCGCCCAAGCATTAAGACTTGTTAAAATGAAACCTGTCAGTTAACAGTTAACCATCGATTAAAGGAAATACTACAAGGTAAAGAGTAAAGACTGCTAAAAATACCTTCAGTTCAGGAATTTCAACCAGGCTGAACATTCAGGCTGTACATTTCCTTTTAGGGTTCTCAGTTCACGAGGAACTGCCCCAATCCAGCATTATTTTTAACTCGCTCCAAACCGGTGTTCCAGATGGATGCTGTAATTCAGTCAAACGTGAAAATGTGCACTGAACTAATTATTCAACACGCCATAAAAATGTCCGCCTCCACAGTCGACCCATGTGCTGCGTAGTAATCAGCAAACACACAAGAAGAGAAGAGAATACAAGTAAGTGTCTTTATAGGCATTTATGTCTTCATGGGAACTGTCCTGGTCCTTTCTGTCTGGAGTTTGTATGTTCTCCCTGTGTCTGTGGAGTTTCTACCGGTTACTTCCCAAAGTCCAAAGACGTGTGAGGTAAATTGATGATCCAAAATTGTCCATGACTGAAGACTTGAGTCGGGTTAAACTTTGTGTAACCAGTAACTACCAGTCATCCAGTCCAGTCATCTAACATGACGTTAAAATCATCAGTTTTATTTTATTCTATGACTTGAATAAGAGCTGAATAAAACAACACTGCTCATTTTGTCAAATACATCCATAAACATATAATTATAAAAATATAAAAGTTTATAAATCATAAAAAAATCATTTTTAAACTAGAGACACATCTATTGAATTACTGATTGCCCATTATGATTCATAGCATGTCAATCCGGAGCATAGATACACAGGAAAACCTCCAGAGAAATAACTGCCGTCTCCGATTGCTCATTCCACTTCCTTTCTGGATCATTTACGTTCGGTAGAAGACACACGCTAACTTCAATAGCCTCCCTGCTGTAATCTCAGCTTTGGTGCCACCGAGGCTGTCGTTCTGTACGGCAGAATTACTTCCAGAAGCAAAACGATGAACATTAGGACTAATAACACTTTGTTTCTCCACCATGCTCAGACAATCAGACCTCGCTGGTGTTGCAGAACACAAGTACACGTCTGCAACTAATCAACGAGAGTCACGGACAACAATCGTTTGGCTGTGTGAGGCGATAGCTGAAAAAAAGGATATAAAAATGATTTTAGAGGATTTTAGTGTTGAGAGTAAGTGGAATCCATACAGCAATGGTTACTCCATTTCCATGAACATTCATTTTAAAATACATCCAGCTCCTTTGTTTTACTGTTCATAGATATGTCACTCAAAAATCAAGGAATTGTCTTAAAACACTGTATGTTGCTTTGTGAGATTGCTTATTGGATAAAATATTGGTCTGATAGACCCATGACAGCAAACTTTGATCATTTTAGGTCCAGGTTTGGACATCATTAGATCTCCAACACACCAGATATGCAGCATGTCCAGGTCGTCACAAACACACACAGAGCACCAAACCACGACTGCGAGGAGAAGAGGAGGGTGAAAAAGCAAAAGACTAAATGCCAAGGACAAATAACGTCAAGAGCAGACATTTATTATTTGCAGGTGACACTGGAGCAACATCCAGATGTTTACAAATAGGTGGCGCCTCTTTGGGTCAGTGACTGCTTTCAAGTGTTGAATGAAAGCAGACTGCAGCCTCAAGGATAGAGAGAGAGGAATACAGTAAGTAAGGAGGAAAAGATATGGATTTATACGATTTGAAGCTTACGAACTTATTTACTGATTAATAATGGACTTAAACAAATATAAAGTCTGAAATGACATTTATGTGAACACTGTAAAGGTTATACAGCAAACAGGATGATGTGTAATATACGTCGAACTAAGCTAATTCACTTTTACTTAAGTGAGTGGTCATCAGTGAGAGCAGAGAAGAATTGAAGTAGATTTAAAGATTTAAAGAAGATTTTCACGAGATGATGTTGTGAAAGCCGCTGTGCACATCGGTGGCTACGCGCTCAACCAAAAACATTTTGACTTCAAATGGCACGGCGGTGAGATGAAGGCGACGATGTAGAAAAGTTCAGGGTTTGTTTCATTCTTTAATCCAATTTTGATATATTTTCTGAATTCAACACAGTAGAAAATATAACAATGCAAAATGTTAATTGTTCCGGCATATTAAACACAAATCAAATCGCCAAATGTAACATTTTTTTGTATTACGGCACATAGACAGAGAAACACAAACAGGTTTGTTTTATGTGGATGATGTGTTCACTTCATTTATCTGATTTATATGCATTCCATGTTTGCAGACTGAGAGTTACGACTATGATGACAGTTTTGAATTATTACAAGGTAATGGAAATGAAAAACTTTGGGATCTGTGTTTATGTGCACTTATCTTTACTAGTATGTGCAACATGCCTGGCAGGATAAACCTGATTTATAATTGTGCAGTATAAGGAAACCATTGTGATAGTACTACTGTTGTTCAAAGATATAAAATGCCAGTTGAAGTCAATGCCGTTTTCCCCATTAAGATCAATATTTGCATTAGATCAAAGTATGCAAACAGCGGTGGCTGCAGTAACTGTGCAGTGACAGTATAATATGTTGCTTGTTACAGCAGAATAAGAACACAGTACGCAGACATAAATACTCGGGTGCGTTACTGCAACCAGGCTAGTCTGACAAACCCTGTCGTACAGCAGGGTGAGATTTTGAACACTGCATTTACAACAGAAGTGACATTTAGGGCGCGAATGTGCCACCTCGGGGGTGCAGATTTTGTGCAACTTATACAAACACAGCCAGACAGCTGGACAATATATTAAACTAAGCTATGAACTGAATGAATCAGAAAACTGAGCAGAAAATAGAGCGGTTGCGATCATGACTCTGGTTCGTGCAGTGTGTATTTAATCCTTTAACGAAATCACGCTCCGTGTCCAAACACTCCACGTTCACTGGATTACCTGCATGATTTAGTACAAGAAATCCCTCTCAGACTCAGACATGAGCTCGGTCTTAGCACGTTATTAGCACCGTGCGAACCGGAGAAACGAGCGGAGCCGTTGAACTCACCTCACTCTCTACGCGCGGAGGAATTCCAACAAGACAAAACGCTACTCCATTCATTGGGCGGCTGCACTCCGGCTGCAGGGCCGACTCACAGCGCGGAAAGTCGCGGGACGAGAACTAAATCCGTTAATCCCGAACTGCGGCTGTATTAAAGTTAGATTCGGGCCGATGAGGGCGGCGCTGCTCCCTCCGCACGTTAAACCGTTTCCGTCCCGCTCAGCTTTTCCCGTTGTTTGGCCTCCTCTCACCCCTCCTCCCACTTCTCCTGCTCCTCCCGCCAGATCTAAATCCGCTCCCTCACCGCTTGGTTCTGATCAGGATCAGACAAAATCCTGCGCACAATTCCCCCCCCCCCCATCACCATCTCACTCTCTCACTCCCTCATTCTCTTCATTACTCTCTCACTCACCCTTTTACTTTTCTCACTATCTTAATCACTCCCTCCCTAAATCGTTCAATCCCTCACTCACTAATTCTCTCCATCAATCTCTGATTCAATCACGACCTCACTCACCCTCTCACTCACTCACTCACTCACTTTTCCATTTACTTTTCCATTGACTCTCTTTTTCGCTCACTTTCTCTCTCACCCTCTCACTCCTTCCCTCATTCTTCAATTTACCTTTTCATGTACTCTCTTATTCGCTCACTACTTCCCTCACCCTCTCACTCTTCCATTTACCTTTCCATTGACTCTCATATTCACTCAAAACCTCCCTCAACCTCTCCCTCCCTCCCTTTCTTATTCACTCATTCTCTCACTCCATCATTCTCACTCTCTTCCCTTTTTACTCACTCCCTACCACACTCACTCTCGACTTGACATATTTCCGCTGTTCTGGCCTGGGACAGAGCAAGAGATAAAAGAAAGAGCATCCACAGCGCCCCCTTGTGTAGAGTAAACACAGTTTTTACATTACTGCGTATTCACTGGCCCTTACACACTGATCCGCTCACTCAGTGACTCAACATTTACACCAACACCTTCAATAGCAAAGATAACCCATTTGTAGAGGACAATTATGTTTGGAAGCTTTGAGGGTAAAAATTAAACGGATATCCACATGGCTACAAGATAGATGCATACAATTAGAGGAATAATGAACATGCCATTAAGTAGACTGAAGCCCCAAACAGAAGGGTTCCTGGAGGAACACTATCCATACGGCCTCCAGAAGTCAGATTTGAAAGCAGCCCAAACCACACCCACTGATGCTCCATATTTATAAGAGTACGTCCATGGTGGCATAAATTGTGTAAGTATTCTAAGAAAAAAATACATATCTGTGCTCTGATCCATATTCAACTATGTTTTTTATTGAACAGAGTTTCTAAACATTGTATTTGTGAGAAAAAGAGTCGAGCTCCACTGTTCCACATGCTTGATTTAATTGTGCATGCAGTATTCAGAAAGTAAAAAAAAAACACAGTTTGAGGCTGTAAAACACAAATAGCTCTTTGTGCCCAGATAGAGACAGGTAGGGGGTAAAGTCATAACACCAGAGTAAAAAAAGAAAACGGGGCAAATACTAAAAGCTGCAAAGTTCCACAGAGAAGAGAGAAATAGAGTCCACTATTTCAATCCTGCTTCACACTGCACTACAAAAAAACACAGTTTAGACCAGCTTACACTTGTTTCCGCACCTGAAATGAATAATTAGGAAGGATTTCCATTTAGACTTGGCTATATAGTTCATAAAACACATCTACCCAGTCATGTTTAGGATAATCAGTGTCGTTTATCCGGTCCACAGAGAAATAAGAAAAAAGCAGGGAAAACACACGATGGGTGTTATTCCCTCTTATTATCACTAGGGGGGAGCTTCTCAAAGCAAAACAAACTCAAGATTCCCACTGATTTTCCATAATTTACAAGTAGTATGGTTATTCTAGTTTAAATCCACCACCCCTGTGGGTCTGTGAAATCATTTCTTATATGTAATATTTTAAGGTTGGGGAAAGCTGATATGAATAGTATATCTTCAGCGTCGTCTCTTCCCCTCTTCAGCTGGGCACCAATGTGCACCATGTGCATGTGATGTGTGTTTGAAGCCTCAATTTGCTTCCCTGTTCCTCTCTGGAGTCGTTTCCTACTTCCTCCTTAATCACATACAACAGCCCATATGCTACATACCACCTCTTCCTCCCTGCCTACATCACTTCCTCTTAAAGATGAGAGAAGGAGTGGTCATTGATCTGTAGGCTGCATTACACTTGTATACTTAACTTGGTCCAATACTTAAGAACCTTTGTGAATATCATGTTACCAAAGCTTTGTCGTTCATCTGTGCAGCTTTCACACAGCAATGCACATGAATGACCCGGTTTGTGTTCAAATCCACTAGAGGTCACTATAGATAGGAATTAAAATGTGTAACATTGTTATAATATGTTATTTTAAAAGTAAGTTCATGCAAATTTATGTGTAATCACACCTAAGTTAGGATTATAATCGTTACAGATGTTCTCCAGTAATGTTACTGGACAGATGCAGGGCTGATACATGTCTTAGAAGCATTTATTAGCTTCCAGTAAGTGTTGTTACTGTAATAATATGTAAATCACTGTATTGGGTATCTCCTAAATGTTACAACATGTATATAGTTTCCCAGCAATTGCCAAAGGTTCAAATTTAATCAGCATTGTACCTGTGGCAAGTCTCTTACTCAGAATATTTATGAAATTGATAATTATCCAAGAAAATATGCACATGTGAATGAAGTATATTTTATTAACTGAAGCAGCATGTCAATAAAAAGAATTATTATCCTTTGTAATGCCAATAAAATCGCATAAAATGACTCACATACTTGTCTATATTAATGGGGTCAAAGTGTAAGTATCTTTACACCACCCCAGTGGAGTTCAATGCCAGACCCCTATCAGGAAATGCCAGTCTATATCCTCACTTCCTGCAGACTGAGACACCAACGGGAAAGCATCAAGCACCAACAAAAGGTCGTTAAGAAGTCACGAGTTGGAATATGATCGATGTAACACATGTGCCCTGAGAGTTACATCTATAAATAACTTAAAAATAAAGATCTCATTAAAATAATGCACATGATGCTTTAATATAATTACATTGCATTTATAGTACGATCTGGAAGTTAAAGTGCTCCAGCTGCATTGCTAGAAATTAGATAGCTGTATATTTACAGAGAAATGCCAATTTACATCGAGCAGAGGCCGATGCCCATCACTATACTCTTTTTATAATGTTCTGCTGCTCTTACTGTCTTCTTAGTCAGTCAGGAGTCACTGTAGGAATGGCATGGAGCAAATCTTACTAGAGTAATTGTGTCTGTTAGGTTTCCTGCTAAAATCAAGTCTATGCATTGATTTTGCTATTTTTTTTATGCAATAAAGGTATTGAATTACATTTACAAAAAGAAAGTCAAACATTTAATTTTGCAATTAGTCAAGGCAAAATAATTAGCAATTTTTTACATACTGTTCCAACTTTTCTAAAATTAAGGATTGTATAATCTTGTTATCCATAAGAATATGAAGGAATTATTAAAAACATTTCAAATCAGATGACTGAAAGTATGTGTAATGCTTTAACGCTCCTCTGGATACGTGAGTCCATTAAAATTGCACAAGCAACAACTCGATGAATTTTAAGATGATAGGATAATAGATCCAGAGGCACGGCAGGGAAAAAAGTTTCACTTAGACAAACACCAGGCAGCCAGACAAAGATAAACAGATAGGTAAATAGAAATGTGAGGCCTGGTTGACCAATTCAAACAGACCTCCTTTGAATAACTGCTCACAGAGCACAACAGTGCCGAGAATATATACAGTACCATGCTGCAACGAATAAATGTACTTCACAAACCTTAAACGACTTTTATTCTTCAATTCTTTCATAAAATATGTATTCCTTCCTGGTCAAAGGGGGTTTATTCATAAGTTTGCATCACACAAACTCACCACAAACGGTACCAAGTGGAAAGCTCAAACCTCAGCAGATAGAGCTGTGCTCCACCAGCACTGTTTATAGGGCCTCTACACTATAATGACCATGACTACACAGCCTTTCAACTTTTCACCTCTGACTTTGTGGAGCAGGGTCGCATTTGAAGGACAAAGACAGAGATACTTTTCTCTTGTGTGTGTGTGTGTGTGTTTCTACATGTCTGCAATGAGTATTGATTAACTGCCTGACAGACATTTGCCCATAGGCAGAGGTCTCTACAAAGATGCACACACACCCACACGCACACACACACACACACACACACACAATCTGTAGATGCACACATTAACACTTAACACTTATATAACCCATCTCTTCCTTTTCCTCAAACAGAAAGCCAATGCCCCTTAATCACAGTGTGTGTGTGTGTGTGTGTGTGTGTATGTGTGTCTATCTGTTTATCTGTCATACATTTCAATGTCACACACAGCACTCCCTGAAAGAAGAGACTCAGCATAAAGGGTCGCAGAATGTCAGTGTTCTAGAAAATGTCTTCAGAAAATGTGGAAGTCCATGAACACACACACACACACACACACACACACACACACACACACACACACTTACACCTAGCGATTAAATACTACAGGCAGTTCTGAAATTTTCTAAACTGAGGGAAAGCATTAAGAGCAGGGCTGGCTATTGCAGCAAACTACTTCACAATGCAATATTGTGAACCTCGTGGGTACTGATTAATACAGTTGGGATGTAAATAAGAGTATTTATACATATATTTACATAAATGGTAGCACACCTTGGTGATTCGTCATCCGTTATCATCATACCTTTTTAAAAAGTTTGGGTTTGATGGAGAGATTTTAAGCAGTTCAGTGTTTGCATTGTAGCTAATATAAAGAAAAAGCAGAATAAACTCAAACTTGAGACCAATGTCAAACATGTGAGCCTACACACTTATAATAATGACAATGACGTCAGTGTTACTGCTGGGAGGTTACATCACCAAAATGGAGCAGCCATGGATGTGACCGTCCCCTGAGAGGGAGTTCGTACATTATTTATCGTCAAAGAAATACAGCAGCACAAAGGAAAGAACAAGAAAGTGAAGCCAAGAGAAGAAATGAAGAACATTTTTGAGGTGCCTCGCAAATAGTTTTTTTAATTATGAACAAAAAACCTTTGAATAATAAACCAAAAATAAACATTTTATCTTTCCTGCAATTCCATTATTAACAAATACAACACAGACGAGAGCCGCACCTGATATACGGCCCGTCTGACACGTCTGCATCTTTTCACCTGCATGAGTTCATATGCGGATCAGCTTTGTGTACAGAGAGCCCCACCCTGCAGTCATAAGTGATGTCGGTTCTAAATTAAAATCTACTGTAGTATTCTTTCATTCCTTCATATTTTATTTATTTATTTATCCTGCTGCCCCATTTCATGATATGCACCCTCTCCCCCAGCCCCCAGCCTGCCCCATCTTAACCTCACATTCCACAAATGATGTGGACTTATTCCTGTACAGTCATGAATGTCAGTATGAGAGACATTAGTATAAAGAGCCAGACATTAACCTTTCTGTGGCTTAGAAACATTACTGATTCTTTTGAAAGATCATAATACAGGGGAACATGAAACAACATGAACTGCATTGCGTGGCAGCTGCGTTGTTTCAATGACCATTCAGGCTTAATTGAATTTAAAAAACAGATTAAGATTCCAGCTCAGGCTTGCTTACAGAATCTATGCCAGCTTGCTTTTCTTAGGTTTAGTTGACACTGTTTTTAATGCTAGCAACAGCTGAAGGGTAATAATAATAGCACAGGATTTCTTTAGCTCAAGGGGCTATTTAAAAAAAAAAAAAAAAAAAAAAAAAAAAAAAAAAAAAA
>JAYDZG010000023.1:2548072-2565406 GCA_034509265.1 Microcambeva bendego
TAGCTCAAGGGGCTATTTAAAAAAAAAAAAAAAAAAAAAAAACAGTGTACGCAATTTCCCATTTATGAAATAAAGTCGATTTGCCAAGACACGTTTGTTGCCAGAAGTTTGAAAGAAAAGCAATCACACCCAAAGTAGTTTTAAGAAATACAAACCCAAATGTTTATATATTCATCATTTGGTACTTTAACTTGTAATTTAACAAGTCTGTGGTCAAAATTATGTAGAACGCTTGCTAATGGATTCAGTATACAGTTCACCAGTCTCAAAGCATAAACATTACACTTGGAATTAGTGCATTGATGTTAAAATATACTTTCCCATTAAGCAAACACAAGCCAAACTTGAGTTCAAACTCAAACACTTGAGTTCAGTGCTGAGTGTCAGTTGGAATGGCATGAAACACATTCTGGATCAGGGCAAACTTCTGGTGAGTTGAATAGCGCTTTACTATCTGGAAATGTTAGGAAAACACTGTGCCTTGCTGTGTAGTAAAATTGGTAGAGAAGAGACAATGATCTGGTGGTGTCTTCATTGAGGACGAGTGTTAATGTGAAGAGAAATGCAGCATACGACTTTCTAGATGAGTGTCCCAGCCTGCCATGCAGACTTTACTCAGATTACAAATCTCACCTTGGTTGAATCACACTTGGCTCGTGAATTGGATCTGATACGAGCTCACAGCACGATGTGACACCCATAGTGAGAAATGTTCACCTTGTCTTATAGAATCATGCTGTGCCGTTCACTGTTGCCATCAACAGAAAATGTTTTCTGGAGCTTCCTAATGGAGTGTGAATGTGCTGGGCCCTCTGAGATGTTACAACAACGTGACAATTATCCATAACACAAAAGAATTGCTGAAACATCACAAATGTCATTCATTTATTAATCATGGGCGGAAACACTTGGTGCAAAGTAGGAACAGATCCTTGACAATACATCTGCCCATTACAAGGCATCAGAAATTATTCGCTCAGTTAGCCCAACACTGAAGCTTTGAAGAAGTGTATCAAGCAAAGCCATATAATACTAAAATATTTTTACATTTTCAAGATATTGGCACAATGGAGTAATAGTCTTAGGAATTTGGTTTTGATCCTTGCCTGTTCCTTTTGCATGTGCTCCCCATGTCCTTGCAGGTTTCCTTTGGATATTGTGGTTTCCTATATGCAATTTGCAAACAGCAGGTTGGCTACTCGATAATACGACAGGGTCTTTTCAATGAGCAAGTAAATGCATGAGCATGTGTTGACCTACAACAAAATGATGCCCTGCCCAGAGTCTATTCCTGTCATGCATATTTAATTTGGAAACAATGAAGACTTATTATTTTGATACCTGATGTCACGTAGCTTGCAACCTACAAACATCTCCAAGCCATTTCAGAAAAGAAAAGTCCAGACATTGATTGTAAGGCTCACCTGCTCCATGCTTTATCGATCCTCCTCCAGCCTCCTGATCCCAAGCATCGCTCGTATTCCTATGAATCCTATTCCAAAAATGTTGTTCCTAATTCCAGAATCTTCCAGTAAATCCACAGAGCTCTGCATCAATCTGCACACCTTCAGAGATGCTTTACGTTTCACCCTATTTATTCAGCCCGTGCCGTCCATCATCGAGCTTCATCTAACTCTTCATTGGTGTTTCCTGGTTCCTAAGTGCCAGCAGAAGAATCTGGTATTATTTTATGTATTATTACACCTATTTTTCTGATCTCCCTGCAGTAGAAATGACAAATTTCAGATTCCTTTCTTCCACACCACTCCCTCTCAATTCACACTGGCTTGTCTACACTGGTTCCTCGCCTGCTTCATTTACCCCTCCCTGTTTTTCATCCCACTCCTCCCATCTCGCTACCCTCCCCCTTTGTGTGTGTGTGTGGAGCAGGCAGGACAAGAGAGGACAGGAAGAAGGGGGTTGGTCCTGGAGATGCCATGAGACAGCTGTTTGGCTCATGCTTGGGCTTTAATCCTCTGTTGTTATTGACAACGGCTGCCATGGAGCGCAGGAGGCAGAACTCAGTGGCAAAGAGCTAGTTCGAGGATGCTCAGAGGGCATGCAGGGACATGTAGTTCTTTAGCAGCCTGAACTTTTAAAGTAAATAAATAACAACAACCATCGATCATAGAAAGAGTCTTCCCACCATACTACCGAGTATGTAGGTGAAACACTCATCATTTCATGGGGTGGTACGGTGGCTAAGTGGGTAGCACAGTCGCCTCACAAGGGGGGCAATCCGGGTCCTTTTTCTGTGTGGAGTTTGCATGTTCTCCACGACATGCAAGTGAGGTAAATTGGAGTTCCTAACCGCCCCTGACATAACTTTGTGAACTGATGAATCAGTAGTGTAATGAATAAGTACTGTTCTTGTTATGAATGTAGCTAAAGTATAAAACATGTCGTTTAAATCCTAATAAACAAACAATTACTTGACGCTATAATAAAACATAGATCGATCACTGTGCTACTTATAATTGTAATAAAGATACAGATCCAATAAGACGTATTGCACTTGTTATAATAAAGTACACATCTATCGATATGTGTTGCCTATAGTCAAGTTTTAATATGAGTAAATCGATAAAACCTAAAATATTTACTGAATCTTTGAATCTGTGCCATGTTCCCTGAAAGGAACTACTTGCAACGAGTCGCCATCTAGTGGACACATTAGGAAAAAAACCGACTGCTTTTATACACAGTATCTATTAACCGTATGAGAGAATAATTCATATTTGGATGTCAAACTCTGTTAGAAAAAGTTAGTTGAGTGGCCCGTTTAACTTTCTAAACCCATGAGCTCATGTAAAACACTCCTGTTGTAAAAGATGAGATAACTTTATTTATTTATTTATTTTTATTTATTGAACCAGGGGTGTCAATATAATGTTTTCCTTTATATAAGAGTTTATTGAGGGATTGCACACAGAGTGGGCGGGGCTTAAACCACGCACTGTAGCCAGCAGTCAATTTCAGGCTGTGTGGAACATCATGACGTCAGAATAGAATTTGAAGTTCAGAATTTATTATCGAGCAGCATTAACAGCAGCAGCAGCGACTTATCAGAGATAGAGAGACAGACAGCAAACAATAGAGACACCCAGAGAGACAGAGAGAGGAGAGAGAGAGAGAGAGAGAGAGAGAGGAGGAGGAGAGAGAGAGAGCAGAGAAAAGTTAAAGAGAGAGAGATGGATAAACTAAGACCTATCATCCACAGGAGGAAACCAAAACCAACTCAGCAGACTAGCCAAAGTCGTCACTTCTTACCACCTATTCTTCGTTCGGATCAATGGCTAGTCAACAGTACCAACACTGCTGAGCCGATCATGACGACTTATGAGCCTTTCAGAAGCGCTCTACAGCCAACAGTGAAGCAAACGTATGGTGTGGACACGGCTTGCCTTCAACATCCATTCCAGGTTGAGCAGCCACCCAACAGCAAAACAGTTTTGAGCTTCGGCTTCACTGAACAGCGGGCAAACAAGGAACGGAAGCTCAGAGGCTCATCGGTGCTTGACATTGATGGACAGTTTTTGAGGGACCACCGAGAGCTATCTAAAACCGAGGCTCATCAGTACCTAAACATCTACAAAGCACAGCAGAAGAGCATGAAGGGTGTGAAGGTAATTCCATTTTACATATCTGATGATGAATGGAGCATCAGTTCAGCTGGAAGCCTGGCCTCTGTGGATGACTGTACACCTGAGTCTCCACAAGCTTCACCTTCCCCGAGAACCCCTACACCTGAGCCTCCTGCTGCTCCACCTCAACTTAAAATAAACAGAAACAGGTTGAGGAGCCACAACACAGTGGAGAGCATAAAAAGTGTGTTGAATGGAGTTACATTCTGTCTACCTGAGGATGAACGCAACATCAGTTCAGCTGGGAGCCTAAGCTCTGTGGATCTGTATACACCTGAATCACCACAAGCCCTGAGAACACCAATCCCTGAGCCTCCTGCTGCTCCACCTCAACTAAGAAACATTTTGAGGAACCAAAAGACAAACAATTCAGTGGGGACCATGAACAGTGAGCAGAAGAGTGTTACATTTTACATACCTGCTAAGGAAGAGCGGGTTAATTCAGCTGGAAGCCTGGACTCTGTGTATGAGGGTACACCTCCACAAGCTCCACCTTCCCTGAGAATCCCTAAACCCGAGCCTCCTGCCGGTCCACCTCAACCCAGAATGAATAGACACAGATTAAAGGCCCAGAAGTACCACAGTGCAGTGTGGACCATGAACAGTGAGCAGAAGGGTGTCACGTTTTACATACCTGTGGGTGAGAGTACACCTGAAGTCCTGCCTGCCTTGAGAACCCCAAAACCTGAGCCTCCTGCCTCTCAACCTCTACCACATCCAAATCAGAAGACCCACAATGCAGTGGGGACCATGAGCAGTGAGCAGAAGGGTGTTACATTCTATATATCATTTGATGAAGAGAAGGATAATTCAGCTGGAAGCCTGGCTTCTGTAGATGAGTGTCTGACAGAGTCTCTACAAGCTCCACCTTCCTTGAGAACCCCAAAACCCCCTGCTGATGCTCCACCTGAGCCAAGTATTAAAAGAAGCAGGATGGGGAACAGACCTGGCCTTACCAAGGCATGCAATGCAGCTGTGAACACTAGAGGTCAGTGTCTTAATACTTACCATTTTTTGTGCAAGATCTTGATGGCATGTGTAATTCGGTCTTTAGTGGTGTTTTCCTTTATTTTGTAGTCAATAAGACTCCAGTTGAACAGCCCAGAAAAGAGCAGATTGAGCTGCTTAAAGAACAGCCATTGAGCAATGATCAGCCTGAATGGGTTCTTGCTCAAGTGTTCGAGCTTCTCAATGCTGATGAATGGTAACAGTTCCACTGTCCACGTTGTGGTTATAAGTATTAAATAAACCATCCAGTCCTTGATTTAATGGATGTTTGTACTGATCTTCACTCAGGGAGCTAAAAATTAAGGGACTCCAATATGTCCGCACTCTGACTGAGTTCCACAAGGACATTTTGATGTCCCAACTGCACGATGTCATGCTGATGGTCACAAAAGAGGTAACGAGTCCCACATGAGCTGTTACAATTATTCTGACAAAGAAGGACATAGCCAATCGTTCCAAATATGTATCTGTGTTCAGATCAAAAACCTGAGATCAGCAGTGTCTCGTGCAGCAATGGCTACCTTAGGGCACCTTTATGTCCACCTCAATAAGAGCATGGACCAGTATGTGAAACGCACTGCTGCCGTGTTGCTCCACAAGGCCGGAGAGGCGAACAAGTTCATCCGAGAAGAAGTTGAACTGGCTTTGGAGAACATGGTGCAAAATTGCAGTCCCGGCCCTGTCCAAAGTGTGCTGCTAGACACCGGACTGACGTGAGAACACAGCCTTCATGGTTTCATTAATATCTTTATCAGTTCAGTATCATACAGGTTGGATTTAATATCGCTGCATATGTTTTTCAGTCACCGCAGTGTCGCAGTGAGAAGGTGTGCAGCACTGAGCTTGGAAAAACTGGCAGTTCTGATGGGACCAGCTCAAATTCTGTCTGGCAAATCAGAACTGGCTGGAAAGTTCATGTCTGGCATAAGCAAGCTGGCTCTTGACTCTGCCCAGGAAGTCAGGTAGCATCCTCCTCATTCATGGACCAGATTAATTGTGGCTTGCTTTTCAAATCTTGAATCCGAGTCCATTCATTATATCTGTTGTCTTTGCTTCAACAGACAACATGCACGAAATGTTCTGAAGCTTCTGGCCACACAAAAGAACTTCATGAAAATGGTGGAGAAATTTGTCCCACAAAGGGATAAAGCCTCCATTAAGGACTTTGTCAGCAAATAAAAAGCCCCTTCTTTCCATCTTAATTTCCATTCCAATCCACTGGACCTCTGATTAAAAGTTTTTTTTCTTAATAAAACATGAGCTTTGGCATTACAACTGGTGTGGATTCTTATTCTTTTTAGAGGACATATTTATTAAATGAATTGCTCACAGGGTGGGATGATGTTATGATCAGTCTAAATGTTGGGTTCAGGGCAAGAAACTTGGGTGGTTGCAAGGATTTTGCTTTGGTATGTCAGGATGTTCCCTGATTGTTGCTGTGGTGTTTCGAAATGTTGGTAAGCTGTTAGTTGTTTATATATGTAGACAATTATTAAATTGCTTTTAGCAGTATAGACAGTATGAGAATCGTCTTCATAATTGCTAGAATGTGTGTTTCTGTTCATTTGTGTATGTAGCATTTCTAATGTCAGCTTTTAAAAATAATATTTCCTTCTAGAATGTATTTAATTTACTTTTGAGCAACAGTAAAACATCAGACACTTGCCAAGTCCATTGAAAACAGCCCAAATACTTACTGGAAACTAACTAAATCCTTCCTGGTCTACATAGTTTAGCACTTAGCTCATAACTCGAGATCGGAGCACATGCCCTGCGGAGTATTGGCAACCTGTCACCAATCTGTCAGTAACCTATTGCACCAAAATAATACAGGCAAACATCACTCAACTATAAGTCAGCAAAAAAGGTCATCTCAACTTACTTTCTTAACCGCTTATCCAATAAGAGTCACAAGGGGGTCCAGGAGCCTACCCAAGCTTTTCAATGGGTGCAATGTGCACAGTGACACCCTGGATGGGGCACCAAATCAGTGTCTCCAACTAACCAGACTGCATACACTTAGTCACTATGCTGCCCTAAACATTTTTATGTAAATACAATTAAGTTAATCACTTTACGCAGACAGACAGCTTTGGTCACATGAATAAACTGAGAAAATGAATGTCTCTTTATTGCTAAACCCATCATTAATAATATGGACATTTAGATAAAGTAGAACATTTTGAAAAGTAGAAAATTTAACATGTTACATGCCTGCACTGACTTACATATTTCCTGAATCACTAGTCAGAATTTAATGCCAGCTGAAAACAGCTAGTAAAACAGGCATTTCAACATCTGCTCTCTGTCAAGCAGCTCTGCATGTTCCAAATACAACAAGGTGAATTTAAAATGAGCGACAATGTTTGGGAAAAACAACAAAAACTAATTAAACCACTTAAATAGGAACCAGTGTCTTGGCTCTTACACTCTTTCTTTAACAGACGAACATATTTGGTTAATGAGTCGACAGACTAACTTGGTTCATTTAATTTATTTTTTTTATCTTTTCTCACCACTGGGTGTGACTCAGCAACACAGATTTTAAAGGGTCTTCCAAGCTCACCTCAGATGGACAGACTGTGGGTACAGTGGGAACGTGTACTGTGGTCCACATTTTTGGAAAGAAATAATCAAATAATCAAGGCTTATTCAGCAAAAGTGTTAAATCCATGGTATGGGGTAATGACATGGCTGATTTGCATTTGTTTGAAGGGTCTATTGACACCAAAAGATATGCTTCCAACAACACAAGCTATTGTTTAAGGAAGTCAATAGTTATTTCACCTAGACAATGTCAGGAATGTTATTTTGCACAGCTTTGAAGACACAGAGTGCTTGACTGGCCTGTCTGCTGTCTGGATTTCTCTTCTATTGAAGATGTATGGTGGATCACGGAGAGGAAAATCTGCTGTTAAGCAACCGAGGTCTTGTATCAAGCAAGAATGAACAAAAAAAATCTAATTGTAAATCTGTACCAGCCAGTGAGGTCAGTTATGAAAAAAACTGTAATTATACAAAACAGCAGGTAATTTGTAGTTGAATTATGAGCTCCTATATTAACAAAAAACAATCAAACTGGTCAGTGAAGCTTTGCTTTGTATTTTTGTAGTTAAATAAATTCTCATGCGAATGAATAAATCCCATATTTTTGGTTTCATCACATTTCAATGTATAAGAATGTGTGTTAATTCACACTAAAGTTAGTAATACATAATCAGTCACTACTTAAAACATCTATAGTTATGCTTAGGACATTAATGGCAGTCGTCCTAAATCATTATATACTGCTGTAAAGGAATGTTAATGGAATGTTGTGTACGTGACAAAAAGCATCAATTGCATTTTTTTGACCTACAAAACACAATTTTATCTGGTTTAGACCAGTTCTTATGTTCTAGCTAAAAAGAAAACTCTGACATGGTGAAATCCGAATATTGATGGAAGTATTAAGGGTGTTCATTTTCTTTCTGTTGTATCATATTTATTATGTCTCCAAGTGAAACTCAGTTATTATGATCCTTCTCTGTAGACTCTTTTCTACTCATAATTCAGTCTCTGACATATTTCATTAAGGGGTTTTCCACCACAATCAAATTAAAGTTATTAATATTAAAAGTAATTAATGTACTTAAAGTAAACTCAAGCCACCAAAATAATACAAGAACAGCCGTAGAGTTTTCTTACAAGGTGGTTTGTCTGTAATTTGTGTTTAATTAGTGTGTAGTTTTGCATTTATGTTCAAATTGTTCCTACATTGTTTTATCAGTCTAATTTTGCTGTCGTAAAAATGTTTCAACAGATATTTGCCCAGCTTAGGTAACACTGTGAAATGTCACCTATGAAAACCTCATGATGTTTTGATGTTTTGGTAAAGGACAAATACTATTACTCAGGAGTTCAGTGGTCAGTGATCCTTAACAGTTCATGTTAACAGACTGGTAGATCGAGATTGGTGAGTACAAGCTTATTTGCATCTGCATGAATTCCTTCCATTAAATCATACAGCCTCGTGTCATTTTAAAGCTAATTGTGCTTGGTTAATGTGGATAGAGAATGAGTTGACAGGATTACTAAACTGTTGTCTTGGCATCTTGACAAACCTGTATTGCATCTATACCAGCAATCGGTAGCTCAAAAAAATGACAGGACCTGAACTTAAAACCAATTGAATTACCTTAAGGGGATTAAAGCAGCTCAGTGCTCGTTGACATTTCTGTTTGCACAAGATTACCTGTTGCCGAAAATATAATTCTGATGAATCAAACATCAAATGCATTTGACTTTGACATGCAACCACCAGTTATTGTGCTTGATGAATGTATATCTTTGAAACCCTATGTATAACCCACTTGCTTTAATGATGTCCTCTTCTAATCCTCTAAATTTGTAAAGATTTGAGGTTGAGATTGAGTACCTATGGAAAGTTTTGATCACTTAATACTCAGCTCAAGGCCACAGAATGATAAAACAGTAGACAGTATATACAAGCACCTTCAATGATTCATTCATTCTATCCTATATGAAGAGTATGTCATAGAGTTACTTTTGTTACCTTGTGGCTACCTTGTGGCTGTAGCAGCCCTTAATCTTCTAGCAATGTTAAAATTATCATTAGTGAGTAGAAATTTATGCTAAATTAGTCTTTAAGGGGTAAGGTACTAAAAAGAAGCATACTATAGTAGTCACTAAAGTAGAAGAACATAAAACGCCATTAACACGTTATTACTATTCCACAGAAAACGCATGTCACATTGTTTTCATCTCATTTGAATTTAATGCAATAATCTGTAAGTTCCAAGTAAAAATCAAGGGACAAAGTAAAGGCTTTCTATTGTGCGGTGCTAAAAATGAAGAGGGAAAGATCTATTCAATAAAGGAATGCGACTAAACAGTGACTACTTTTCATTGAGATACAGCACAACTTGGACCAAAATATAATGAAAGGCAAGTTTCAAGGAGATCATTTTTTCAACATATATGTATTTTTATTCTTTTAAGAGGTCAAGCAACATCACATCAATGCAAGTCTTCTGTGGAAATGTGGTCTTGTCAGTGTAGCCTATAATAAAGAAAACAATGGTTAGGGTTTTGTTTACTATGTGTAGCTTTTGTTTTCTCTTTTGAGACAAAGAAACCATGTCAGTTATTTAGTCTAAAGAACTCACACAAAGGTTAAATGCAATTTCATCTTAAAAGGGGATGGAAATCACAACTTTTAACACAGCAACTGAGTCGACTCCCATTTGACTGTAAATTACCAGGGAATGAATCAGGGGAAATGCTAAAATAATTTTGGGGGTTTTAAGCAGCAAGCATTCAAGTTCTATCAGAGTCAAATGATGGATGTAGAGTTTGCCAGTCGGCCGAGTTTTTTCTCTTTGTTTGTGTGTTTAATTATAAAAAAAAATAAAAAAAAATAAAAAAAATTGTTTCCATAAACTATAAGTTTTCTAACATACTATCTAATTAAGGTGTTTGTTGTGTTTTGTGTGTTAAAAAAACCTGACATTGTGACATTTGTTGTAACCATTTATAATCAGTTCTGTGTATTTCAAATGGTCCAATGTAAATCTGGTACATAGCTCAGGAATAGAGCAGCAGCACTTATACTGAATGTTAAATTCCACCTACGGGGTGTGTTCTAATGCTGATCAGGGAAATGGATGCAGGAATACCGGCTATATGTACGCCTGTCATCACAGAAAGGACTGTTGTGTCGAGACTGAAGGACAATGGCCATGTTCAGGACACTGTGTGTGGTGTTAGTGGTGAGCTGCTTCATTAAAAGTAAGTTTACATTTTATACATTTTCATTACATGTGTACACATTGCAATGGATTCTAATGAGAGAACAACTCACCAAGCCTGTTTATGTACTGAAACATGAGTTTAGTGTGCTGTCAGATTTACAGGTTTCTTTTTTTATTTAGAAAGTACATTTAAACTAGCACATTACAATTGTTGTTATAATAACATGTGCATAACCGGCAATATACACTTTAGTCCCAAACCAAACAAAATGTATTTTAACACCTAAATCATATAATTATTACAGTTTTAGTAACTAAAAAATCCATTTCACCAAAAAGGAACATCCAAACATAGTAAACATAGGTTATGTTTTCTATAAAATAAACTGTAACCCAGAATGTGGGTGCTCTGGTGGTTCAGTGTTCTATATGCTCATTGAAAACCAAATGAAATACTAACCTAGAAAATCAATCCTTCAAATATGAAGACTTAAAGATGGTATAAAATATCACAAATTTCAGTTTTACTGTGATATCCGGCTTAAAAAGCAATTAACACTGCAGCTAACAATGCCACAAATTCGATTGACAGGACATCACATTAAAGCAATTACGCCAATGAAAGAAATCAGAAATAATGTTAGACTTGGACACGACCTTTTTATGGTGCAGGCAGAAGACAGTGAAACCCAGATAAAACACATAACAAACAAACAGACCCAGTGCAAACTGGTCTGAATAGAAAGGGTCTTAACAAACAGGACAAACTGGAATTCTCAGAGGCTTAAAATTTCCCTAAAAGAATAACTAAACTTCACAAAGAATGCCATGACAAGTAAAAATCACATGATCTCATGCTTAACCTGTATTCATAGATATTTAGGTCACCATTCGTGAAAAAGTTTCTAAAGACACATTTAGAATTATTAATAACCAGAGCATGCATATGGAATCTAAAATTTTCAACTACTTTCAGCCACTTTTTATTTTATTGTAATGCAATATGTTACTGAACTTTAATTAACTAATTTAAAACAGTGTATTATTTCAAGTATTTCAAATGAAATACTGAAATATTATCATTTTTACACACAGAAAGACTTTCGAATATTTATTTTCAAGATACCTAAATATCTACTTTTTATAGAGGCCCAAAGGGACATTAAAATGTGTTTCATTAGCAATTTTATTTGTGGTTGACATATTTTTGAAACTGTGCCACTAAACCATTTAACATTAAGTTGAAATGATGTAAAAGGTGGATAACTCCCTAACTAAGCTTTTCTGGATATTAGATTTAGACCACATAGGAATTGCTTTAAATGGGTAGTAAGAAGGTAGAGTTTGATGGTAATGTATTTGTAGTTGTGTGGAGTTACTAAATGCATTACAAAGAATAAAAAAAGTATTAATATTGATTTATGCATTTCAGGATCCCACTCACAGCAGAATGGTAAGTTTTTTTATTATTTAAACTACCTGTTAATATAAATAATACATGCATACATACAGTGAGGGTTAAATATTTCAGACCACTAATGACAATGAATCTGTACTGAATTGTACTTTTATTTCATTTTAAAAAGTATATTATATTATATTTTATGTTACATTCGTATCCCTTTAGTGCCAAGTCTGAAGGAAATCTATTTAAGAAATAAGAGATACAAACTTTTACTGAACTATCTTCTCTTGGTGTTAGTTTGTGGAAAGGCTTCTCTCAACACCAAGATAGTAGGGGGACAGGATGCTTCTCCTGGTTCTTGGCCTTGGCAAGTCAGTCTGCACAAAGGTGGCTCGCATTTCTGTGGTGGATCCCTCATCAACAATAACTGGATCCTGTCAGCAGCTCACTGCTTTTCAAAGTAATACATATATTAAAACTGCATATAGCAGTTCACAATGCTTTGACAGTAATGTAATGATGCATCACATGTAATGATGGTCACACCTTTGCTTCTTTCAGGACAGCTGCTGCAGAGGTGACAGTGTATCTGGGATTGCAGGCACTTGCAGGAACCAACACCAATCAGCAAATAAGATCTGTCAACCAAATCATTGTACATGCCAGTTATGATTCTTCCACTAATAATAATGACATTGCACTACTGGAGCTAAAAGACAGTGTGGCATTTACAGACTATATCAATTCTGTCTGCCTGGCTACGACAGAAAGCACTTTCTTTAATGGCACTAAAGTGTGGGTCACTGGCTGGGGAAAAATTGGAGATGAAGGTAAGGAATAAAAAATAATGTTGGAGAAAATGTAAGGACAGTAAAAAAGGATTGCCTAGTTGAGCCATGTTTTGTTGTTGTTGGAACACTCATAACTAGGTTGGGTTAATCTAATATATACTAAATAAATGTTCTTTGTATGCACACAGTAAATCTTCCAAGCCCAGGAACGCTACAAGAAGTAGAAGTCCCAGTTGTTGGAAACAGACAGTGTAATTGTTTATATGGAGCTGGTGAGATCAGAAGCGGCATGATGTGCGCTGGACTGTTGGCTGGGGGCAAAGACTCGTGTCAGGTAATCCTGGTTCAATCGTTTTACCTGGTGCCTTGTCATGTTTTATCAATTTAAAACAATAACACCTTCTTTTTTCTACTTCTGCACAGGGTGACTCTGGTGGCCCACTGGTTCTAAAACAGGGCTCTCGTTGGATCCAGGCTGGCATTGTAAGCTTTGGAAACAAATGTGCTGCAGTAAACTTTCCTGGAGTGTATACCAGAGTCTCTGTGTATCAGAACTGGATCAATGCAAAGATTACCTCCAACCAGCCAGGATATTTCCAGTACAACTCCAATGGCACTGATGGAGACCTCCAAATTTCCTGTACTGGGGTGTCTCCAATTACAACTCCTCCCCCCCCACGTATGTGAATTTTAAGCTTCTGTACAATGTTTGGAGGCTAGGAAGTGTCGGCCGCATACTGAAGACTGCTATGCTCATTTTATTTCTTTTCAGCGGTGGTATGTGGCACTGCTACGCTAAATAATGTTTCAGCGGGGGGCAGCCCCTTGGCATCAGCTGGAGATTGGCCGTGGATGGCAAGTCTACAGCGTAATGGCAGTCACGTTTGTGGAGGAACAATGATAGCTGAGCAGTTTGTCATGAGCTCAGCTGACTGCTTCACCAGGTAAAAATGACAGATTAAAAAGGTAAAATGATAGTTTTGGGGGTCAGTGGCATGAAATTCCTGTCTTCACAATGTTGAGTGAAACTTATACTAACAAATCTCAATCTTTGAGTTTGTGAGTTGTAGAGATCCTTGTAATCACTGTAACTTTTAACATCAACAAAACTATTAAAATGTATTATGCAGCCAATGTACAGTGCGTCAGGCGCTCTAGGGCCCAACGGTGATTGTGCGACAGAGCTGGGACTTTAACCCATAATATTCTACTTGGGACCACAACTGTCCCACAGCATCACCAAATACACTTAATGACTTTTTTTTGTATTTTATCCAGCACACCCAACGCCTCTGAGTGGACTGTGGTCCTTGGTGGGTTCAACATCAATGGTTCAAACACAAATGTGGTTTCAGTACAAGTGCAAGAAATAAAATTGAGCTCTGGTGGAGGCAAGAACGTAGCAGTGCTGAAGCTGTCTAGCAAGCCTACTATTTCCCAGTTCATTCGGCCTATATGTGTGGACACGGGGGACAACAATTTCACCATCAACACACAGTGCTGGACAGCCGGCTTGGACTCAAAAGGTACAATCTATATCTGTGTGAAAGAATCATGCATGCGAGACCTTTACTTACCCAAACTTTCACGTAATAACCTTATGATTTGTATTAAAGATCAACCCCTTAAGTACTTCAACACTACCATAGCGAGCTGTGGAAATTCCTCCTCTTCAAACAGCATCTGCACAATAGCCATGCCATTAACACAGGTGTGTATATCTTAAGAATCTTTTATTTTAACCTGATCTGATTTATAATTACCTTGCAAAGCATTTTTAGAAACAGCAATCTTGTATTTTTGCATTTCAAGATTTGTTACCACGGCCAGCAATTTTATGTTTAAAAAACTGAACAGATCAAAATTTTATTTATTTTCAATATTTTAATTATTTTACCCATTCTAAATAGTTTATCAGCTGTGTGAAAGCACACACAAGCCAAAGATTGCCAAACATCTAGCAGTAGATGAAGTGGTGAAAAGCAAACCACCACTTGACTTGCAAACAACATAGACTTACATTTTGGAACCCAATTACATTTTGGAAACACTTGAAAACTTTAAAATGTGATGCCTGCAACACAAATATCGGTTAAATATAAAAATATTGGTTAAATAAAACTAAAAATGTATAGTTTTTTAACTTTACTGTTTAAAAAAACATTTCAAGTCAGTGTATCATGATTCCTTTGGAAGGGGAGACGGGTTGAGGCTCATAACTTGAGAGAATTGTTATAAAGTTTTTGATGTGGAAAATGTGTGACTAAAAATCTGTCTATTTTTCCTTTCCCGTTTGTGTTTAGGGATATAAAGGAGGTGCTCTGATGTGTAATTTACAAAATTCATGGATCCATGCTGCAGTTTTGACGGTTGATAGCAGCAGCAAGGCCGTTCAAAGCACAGAAATACAGACCTTTACTAAAACATCGACCTATTCAACGTTTCTCAAGTCCACAGTTCCATCCCTCACGAGTACTTCTTCAAGTAGCACCACTCCCAGTGCTTCCAGTAAAGTTTTTTCATTTCAAATTGTCGTTTTAGTTCTTCTACTCTCTGTTCTTGCCCAAATTAGTATTTCAGAATGAAATAGAACAAATGCCGTTGCAGTGTCCAATGTACTGTTTGACCTCTTGTGGCACATATGTAAGATATTGTTCTATTGTTTCTCAGGGATGCTTGTTTCCTATAATAACCCACCACACCACATGAAGTTAAATGTGCTCACAAATAGCAGCTCTTTAAATGTGTTTTAAGCATTCAGAACATGTTCAAAAGCTCATCTGAACCCTTTGCTTAAGTTTATAGGAGATGGATGTCACAGGGGTTGATAGTTCAGAGGTTGGCAAAGTTCCTAAATACCAGTTAAGCATAATGTCAATTAAATAAGCTGCAATTAAAGCATAACAGTGTTCTAACACATAACAATCTGACCCTAGCAGTCCTGACCCAACTTTATACTGGATTTTTCTTTTTGCTTAATCAACAACATAAATAAAAATATATCACCCAAAGGGAAATGTGAAAGTAGTTGCTTGTGGACTGAAAACTCTAAAGGTATGCAAATGATTGCAACTTATGAGTGGGGCTGAAAGATTTTGAAGTGATACATACTTATAGTATAATTTTAGTAAAATATTAGTGAACAAAAGTTTTTTGTGTTATTATACAGACTGTAAATACTTTATACAGACTGAGTACATGGTGCATGTAAGCATGAAGCTGTATAGTTTTTATTCAAATGTTTCCAAACCAATATAAATCTTGTTGAAACTTCATTACACTGGATTGTGTTTCTTTTTTCATTAACACTTTTTATGTACTTAATACTTTAATTAATAACAATTCATTTTTTCACCCAACACTGCTGGCATAAAGCAGACTCGGATATACAATCAAGTAAAATTTTTACAAATCTTGTAAGGGTTCAAATTTGACGACACAACAAGAAAACCCTTGGCTGCTAACAAGCAGTATTTTTTTCAGTAGTATTGGCTGTTTCTTAAGAATGAAGTACATGGTAGCCTGAAGAATGTACACTGGTTGGAGAGGTGCTTTTTGAAGGGCTATGGAATAAAGTTGTGGACCTCTGAAACAGTAGAAGGCACATTAATGTATGTGACCCTAAAATAGGAGAGCCAGACCACTAATGCAACCATGACTGTCAGAAGGTGAAATGCTACATTTCTCACTGACACCAAATGTAAATACTGTTTTTTTATACTAAACATATAATCTGTTCTCAGTTCCCAGAATGTACAAAATTAAAAATACTGAAAATCATTTTCTGCAAACATTCATCATGGTAAATTTTGTGAATATGAAACATACACTTGATGGCGAATGGAAGGTTCGTTTAAGAGCTTAATTGTTATTTTGCATACAGAACAATGGCAGGCACAATGACAACTAAATGTCACTCTCAGTTTATTTAAACAAGTTTTCTTTTAATGTTGTGAAATATTTTCCTTCAAGGGCAAAAACCAGCTTGTCCAGCTTAAGTTTTGTGCGCTTGGTGGAAGAAATTATTCGCTTTAAAACAGGATGACATTTGAAAATGTCGCTAAATACTTATGAGAAGCCTCATAATGAGATGAACCTTGACGTGTACAGTTAGGAGATACAGAGTCTATTTCAGAATTTTAATTTCCACTGAGGATAAAGAGTCACTGAATAGTTTTAACAGTGTGAAAATACAATCAAGGCCATAATCCAAGCACAGTACCAGATCTTGCAGTTACCAGATCTCAAACCAAAGTGTCTGTGAAATGCTGCAAGTAAAATGAAAATGTCCAGTTTTACTTCTAGATTATATAACTATTAAGAAAACTTTCTTCTCAGCCCCCAGCTACATTTCATAACATTCACTGAGATTTCAGTGAGGTCAATACACAAGGTAAATTACATTATAGAATTTTCTACATCACCTATTTTTTGTTTTCTCAGTTGAATCAAGGTTTAAAATAGTTTTTATTACTGTTCAAACAAGAATCTATCGTTAATAACATCTATGTTATTTTTCTTGACAGAAAAAAACATTCATTTTTATTTAATACACTATGAACTATATTTATGTATTACCATAATTGCAAAACAATACCTTACACACCTCAAAGAGTAGTATAAACACATCACTGGGATTACAACGTATAACAGCTTTCTGTTGTATATACAGATGAGTCATATTTAACATGCATATAAATAAAACTATTTTGTTGCATGACGTTAATTGATTT
>JAYDZG010000023.1:2596049-2609872 GCA_034509265.1 Microcambeva bendego
AACCATTTTACGATGCGCGCTCACGGAGTGGCGGTGTCTAGGACTCGAGCACGCGCCGCAAGTTTCTCCAAATAGTACGGGAGGAGAAATGCGCGTTCACGTCACAGACAATCCGTTTACACACATACTTACTCGCGGTAGTCTGTGCTGACGCCGGGCCTTGATTCACTCAGAGGCAGAAAACGAAAAAGAAATCGGGAGACGGAACCCTGCCCGACTTTTAAAACGAAGCTACAACGATTTATAGGGCTGAACATTAAATGGCGGAGTCGGGCAGCAGCGCAGCCGGAGCAGCGGGCTCTAACGGCGGTACCTCCGGAGCTGGAGGAACCGCCGCGCCCGGAGGAGCCACTGCAGTCGCTGGCTCTAAACACGGCCTGGAGTCGGTCAAGGGCCAGACTTTCGACGTGGGCCCGCGCTACACCGACCTTCAGTACATTGGCGAGGGAGCTTATGGGATGGTCTGGTAAGACTGTTTTTTGTATTTTATAAGTTTTTGAATCTGTCACGCGCGGAATAAGGGCTGTGGCTTCTACACGCATACTACCCTACTAACTAGTATACCAAAACAGTACGCTAGTTAAGCAAGCATAGTAAAGTGCGGTTTGAACCGCAGCCATTGTTCTTCTAATATTAACATCTGCTTTGCGCCATACCTTAAATAAATACTGTCAAGTAAACAACGTGTTAATGTGTTTTGTTTTATGTTTAGCATTGTTGTGCTAAAACTGCATGCTAATCCATTAGCATTTAGCTATTGGACATGTCATTATGTCGAGTCTGTGTTATAGGCGTGGTTGAGATGTCTGTGATGCTGCTGGTTTTTAGTATTAAACTTTTTATCTCGTATTATAGTACACATTCAAACAGTGCGTTTATTGGTATGCATTTAATTGTTCGTTGGTTAAATACTTTGGTAAAACAATACCATCGCAGCATTAAGCTGACATTTTCAGGTATATTTGCTGTCAATTGTTATAGTGTATGATTCTGTAGAATCATGTGTAGGTTAGACGACACGATCCAAAGATAAAACAGGTGAGTGAGGCACAAATCCACGTTTTTTTGGAAAGCTGGATATATTGAGCCTGCATGCAGGGTTTATAACACCAATCATTCATATAAGCAGTAATATTTACATTGCAGCTTGGTTATGAAGCTTTTGGGGACTTGGTGACCTCTTTGGTCTCAAGTACAGGAGAATCGTTTGTGGTAAATTCTCTCATAAATTATTCTGATGCAAATTTTGACAAAATCAGGTTGTTTTATTGAGTCCCAAAAGTTGCCACACTTGGGCTGTCAAGATGATATGGAAAAATGTGACCTGTTTTTATCTGGTGTGAGTTTTAAAATGCATTTTTATGCCATCCTTGTTCTCTGAACAGATTACATATGTTTGTTTTGAGAAGCTTTGTTATAACAGTTTGGAATAGAAATTCTGCATAACTAGACAACGTTGTATAAGTTTGATACAGAAAACTACAGCGGCCTGATCTCGACTGCGTTAAACACCGTTTGCTTAAATTGAACTTTTGCAAGTCAGGTATTGTCTTCCGTCATTAGTGCCTCACCACAGATTTGCGGTTTTTACTAAAAAAGGCACAAAATTCCACATTTATAGTTGAGACAAGTGCATTCAGCAGTGTTGATTTTTCACATTCTTTTAAAAAAAGAATTTGAGAAGCATGGTTTTGAAGGTATCTGATGCAGTAGACTAATTTCCCCCCTCTTCCCGTATACTCTCAGCTCTGCTTTTGATCATGTGAACAAGATCAGAGTGGCCATTAAGAAGATCAGCCCATTTGAGCACCAGACTTACTGCCAGCGCACACTAAGGGAGATCAAGATCCTGCTCCGCTTCCACCATGAGAACATCATTGGCATCAACGACATTCTGAGAGCGCGTCACATTGACTACATGCGCGATGTGTATCCTTTGACGAGCAGCTGGCCACGCCTGGAGAGCCAGGCTACACTGCATTAAGGAGTCAGGTTTCCAGACATTGTCCTCTAAGGAACCGAGACCAGGCCTGTGCTTTAGCAGATTTGTTTGACTGATTTAAAGATGAATATTAAATCTAAAGCAACACAATTTTACAAATACATTTTTATCATATTTCTAACCTAGTTAAATTCTCTATTAACAGGATTTTATTTCAACTAGAGCATTAACACTAATTGAAAACACTGCAGCTTGTTTTCCTGATTTCATGTTGAGATCGTCATTGTTGTGCCTGTGAGCCGCTAATGAGCCATGAGTCAGTTTCAACCCTTGACTGCTTGTAGTTACATCGTCCAGGACTTAATGGAGACAGACCTGTACAAGCTGCTGAAGACTCAGCAGCTGAGTAATGACCATATCTGCTACTTTCTGTACCAAATTCTGCGCGGGCTGAAGTACATCCACTCCGCTAACGTCCTCCACAGAGATCTGAAGCCATCCAACCTGCTCATAAATACCACCTGCGACCTCAAGGTTAGAACCAGAGTTTATCCAGTGGTTACTTTTACACTTTGCTTCCAATACTTTTGATGTGTAGAATTAGTTCTATTTGTGGACAATGGGAACTCTTAGTGAAGCAAGTTTGTAGACGGCAATAAAAGCTAAAACCGCCTAACTTGTCTCCAGCTGGCTTTTTTTTTTTAAACTGGCCGTTACATTTAGACGTTTTATTTGTGTTTTATTTCTGTTGTTGAATTCAGAAATGGCGTGTACAAATTGTGCTACAAAAACTTAACACAATTGTTCCCTCCTGATGTAACAGTTGTGATCCAAAGTGTTTTTATTGGGAGCACCGAGTTGAATCAGCAGCATAATCCAATTTAACAGACAGCAAGTTAAGAACTCGGGAGCACTTGTCATTGATTTTTAAGGTTTGAAGTGTCTTCTCCTGAAAGCTTTTTAGTCCTAGTGGCTGGGTGCGAATCGTAATATCAATAAAGATAAACCAACGACGGACAGATAATTACGAGGCACACGTGAAATACTTTCAGATACTTGATTGGGTTTAATGGTAGTGTTGCCGTTCTGTCAAATTGATACCAAGAATTGGCATTTTTAAAATTGTAACTCTTACTAGAAAGTGATTGGATATAACTCTCAGTTTGAAGAAATCTCGATGTAAGCTTATTCATGAAGCGATTTGTAATACACGTTGATACATAATTTTTGTGTCCATTTATTTTCATTTTCTAGGCTTCTATTTTTGCATTACTGCTAATGTCAAATATAAATGTGATCTCACATCAAAATTAATGTATTTTAAAAGTTAATGGGTTATGAAGTATTCAACTACCGAAATAAAAATGAAAAATGTTAGAATATGCTAGATGCACTGTTTTGTCGGGGCTCTGATTTTTCTTTTCTTCTTAGATCTGTGAATTTGGGCTGGCACGGATAGCTGACCCAGAGCACGACCACACTGGATTTCTTACGGAATATGTTGCCACTCGCTGGTACCGTGCTCCTGAGATCATGCTCAATTCCAAGGTAAAGATTTCTTCATATTTTTCTCCCAATGAGCTGCTTATTCACATTCGCCATCTGCTTTTTTAATGGGATTGTCTGGACATGTAAGGACATTCAGAAACTTGCCCCAAAGCCACTTTAGTGTTGTTTTTACTGCATGATTTGGGCCATTGTCGTGTTAAACGTTGAAATGACACAAGTCTGGGTGCACGTGCACTCACTTTTTGCGCGTCAACTAAATGGCAACACTTTGAATCCAATCTGGATTAACACACATCTTGAGTATGACGTATGTTGTTGAATACAATAAAAAAAATCTTAAGATGTGTGTTTTCATTTTGTTGTTACGCATTAGAAAGTGTAGCTTGGTTAAAATGGCGTTTACATGCAAAATCCAAATCACAATTCAAGTCTCTGCTCTAGTGCACGTATACTTATCTTCTCTCTCTTTTGTCAGGGCTACACAAAGTCTATTGATATCTGGTCGGTGGGCTGTATTCTGGCGGAGATGTTATCTAATCGGCCTATTTTCCCTGGAAAGCACTATCTGGACCAACTGAACCACATACTTGGTGATGCACTGCTCTTATTTAAGATCATTTCCTGAGCATAATAAAATGAAAACCTGTTTTGACTGTATAAATACAATATGAAATGTAAATGTAGATAACTAATACTAGATTGCGTGTGCTTAAATGTGTTATGTAAGGAATCCTGGGCTCGCCATCTCAGGACGATCTAAACTGTATCATCAACATGAAGGCCAGGAACTACTTGCAGTCTCTGCCTCAGAAAACCAAAGTTCCTTGGACCAAGCTGTTCCCTAAGGCTGATAGCAAAGGTACATACGTGTACATATTAGATTTGGACGTCATAATGATATAATCCAGCTCGTTCTAGTGTGCGTGCACAACGTCATTCAAACAATCAATCTGTTGTTATCGATATTGTTATATTTTTATGAAATCATTTCAGCACCGCTTGTGCAAAACTGTGTCAAATCTCAGCTGGCTCATTGCTTCAGTGAAATCTGGCTCCATAGCGGTCGTCCTATTGGCTACTGATTCAGATGTGTGGGTTGTTGTCTAACACAATTCTTCCGTAATTCTACACCAAAGTTTTGTTTAGCAGTTTTGCATCACAAATGCTGAGCGTAAATCCTATCTGCAAACATTTTTGGGTTTCTATTACTTAAATAAATAGAGATTATTCACGATTTGTGTAAAACTTATTCACATGATTTGAATCTTTTCCAGCCTGGGTGCTTATTATTATAGGTACAGATTCGGTATGTAAAGAGTTTCAGGTTTTGGCATTGGCTTCTAATTTTTGAATTAAGACTAATGCTCTGGTCTTTTGTTCATTATCTGGGTCGTGTGTGGGAGTGAGTTGGAGGTGGCTATGAACAAATGGCTTGGAATAAAGAGAATGCAGAGTGAAAGAGATATTTAGTGCTTTCGAAATAGTATGTATGCATTTAATAAAAACCTGAAAGCAGAGGTGAGCATTTTAGTTTTTATATAAGATTGTGTATAGAGTTTCACTGCATTTATTGCAAAGCAGGAAAATGCAAAACAGAACATTTTGTGTTTTACTTGTTACATTCATTATGGATATTTCTGAAATATCAATGTCACCAGCTCTAGAATGTCTGTATGTTCTAAACTTGCGGTTCCACGTGTAACTCTTTTTCTAAAACCTGTTTAGCTCTAGATTTGTTGGACCGCATGTTGACCTTCAACCCCCTCAAGCGTATAACCGTGGAAGATGCACTGGCCCACCCCTACCTGGAGCAGTACTATGACCCCACTGATGAGGTGCCTCCTTTTCTGATTCTGTCCACACTCACTTTAGCCAAGTCAGTGTAGTATTTATTTACAGTGAGGGCTCATATGTGGACAGGACCTCATACCTTATCTTCTTTAAGCTTCCTTCTGGAACACTCACGGCCACGAAAGTGCTCACTCACTTTTTTAACAGGCTTACGTCCTATGAATAGAATTAAAACCTCTCTGTGGCCGAAACTCCTTACTGGACTTCATGATTGACAAGAATGTTTTACTTTAAGGTGGCAGAGGTTGCTTGTGTTTAACATTTTTTGCTTTTAGTCTGTACTTTGTTTTGTGCCTTGTCATAACAGGCTCTCTGGGTTAAGTTTGAAAAGAGGGATTATGAGTATTTTCCCTTTTGTTAGCATTTTGAAGTGTTATGAAATCATGAGACCAGGAAGACTGTGGTGTTATGAGAGCAGCACCATGTAATGAAGCAATTATATCATGTAATTATATCATCTAATGAGCAAAATTATGTCGATACCTCTTTTAATTGGTAACAGATTAATGCATGAATTATATATCTCCAAATGTCCTACTGTCCCGTGGACAAATAAAAAAAAAACAAGCATTTATTTTTGTGCCGTGAACACCTTTTGGAAAGAATTGGACCAGCAATCGCAAGCAAGGCCCCTGTGTCCGAGATGTACGAGATTCCTTTACAAATAATCTTTTGATAAATGAGAACAAATTCCATTCCAAAATCCACAGAGTGGACACTTTTAAATCTGCAGAGGTGGGGAACTCTGTTTTAAGTCCCATGGATTTGGAAAGGAATGTCCAACAAGGATGTACCTTCATGTACCCTGGTTAAGATGAAGAAAGAAATATCTCTACCACATATTACTTTTAGATCATCACATGGTTTGTTCAGTAATACGGACTAACAGCCTTAATCCTCCGTCACCCTTCACCATGTATTTACACAGTGCGGCTTTCGGTTGCTAAATGTGCCTATTGAAAGAGTATTAATAAAGAATAGCTTTAATTAGCCTCGTTTCTGTTTCCGTCTGTAGCCGGTAGCTGAGGAGCCGTTCACCTTTAACATGGAGTTAGATGATCTTCCCAAAGAGAAGCTGAAAGAGCTCATCTTCGAGGAGACTGCACGGTTCCAGGCCACCTACCAGGGTTCCTGAGGAAGATGAGGTAAACGCACCCCACACACTTTTGTACTTTAACAAGGAAAGACATATATACAGAATAGAACCACAGGCTTATTACAGATTATTAATGGCTTTTTCTGTCCCTTTCTTTCGAAACAGCTCCCAAGGCGAATGACCAAGCCACACTAAGGTTAAGAACAACATAACTCCAAACAAGCTACAAAAGAAATACACATTTACATGATATCAAATAAGGAGAAAAACGTACAAGAACAACTTGAGCATTTCTTTTCTTACTCTGTTCCGCTTGCCTGGCGGCCGTGCGCTGTTTGGTTTTCTAACCTGCTATATTGATGCCGTTGAACAGGGGCTGTTCTGCTCACCACCTCGGTCCATGCTCCGCACAGCCCCCAAAACTTTCACCCCTCTTATAAAGTCTCGCTGTCTTTCTCACGCGCTCTTCTTTCCGCTCGCTCCCTCTGTCATCCCGCCAGATCCGGCCCACGTATCGAGTGATGGAGAATCGCGAGGGAGACGAACCGAGCATATCTTTACTACGGGCTCTGGCTGGGTGTGTGTATATATTACGTGGGTGGTTTTTTTTGGATCGTTTCTAAGTATTGTACGTGAGAGATCTGTTTGTACACTGTAATTTGAACATTCTGATTACTTGCGAAATGTGTTTTGTATGTGGAGAGTTTATATTTGAGTATACATTTATAAATGTCTTTTGTTTCAACTAAATACACGACATGTGAATAGTCTGTTTACTTTTTATTTGGTAATTTTGGTAAAGGTCCTGATCAGACGGCGCTAAGTAGGTGGGTAAGGGCGGGATTATACAGGATGCGTTAAAAGGAGGAATGAGCGAGAGCTCTTGTAAACTTTCTTTCTTTAATTCCTGTAGAATCCATTTTGAAATGCTCTTTTGTCAGTGCTCTTGGAAAATGAAGCCATCAATATCATCAACATTTCTCATGCTGCTGTGCCCCTCTTTTTCACAACCTCATTCTTTCTTGAATCCTCTTGATTGCGCTTAAGCATGTCAGACTTTTTCATACTTTACATTCACACTGGCAGTGACCTCTCACCCACGTTTGCGTAACTTCATTGTATACTTGTTACTAAGGGGCGTTTCATTCATTCTGTGCTTTGGAATGTTTGTAATAAACACTTAATAATCCTGTGATGATTGGCACAGTTTTAAGGTCTGGCATGTGCACCTCCCAAATGGCTTGTTTGGGTGAGAGTGCAATACTTACTATTAATAAACTGGCCTCCAGGTGTGAGGGTGTGTCGTTAAAGATGACACTTTTTTCCCCAGCAGTAGCTCTGTCTTCTGCCAGATGTCACCAGCTCTTATAAACTTGGTTGTGTTTGTTTCAAAGGGGCATCCGGAGTAATTTTGCCTGGCATACTTGTGCTGTGTATTCTTCCCGCTTGAAAAAATAATGAGAAAATGATTATTACGCTACTTCACTAGACGGTGGTCTAATTTTCGTCCATTCAAATCGATGCTTTCATTTATACGTATATAAATGTCCATAGATTAAGGTTATTCTGGAGGTCCTGCTTCAGTGGCGACTGAAAATATTTATCCTTTTTTATTTACACATTTGTACTTGAATTAATGAGCTGCTGCTGCTTGGTAAGTTGAGTATTGTATTTGCGTCAGTGCAACCAGAGTTTGTTAAGAAAAAAACAAGTTTTACAGTAGCCTGGGTAAAAAAAACAAATCAGAACATTTTCTTCTGGATGCTGGGTTGCATGTAGTCACTGCTAGTGTGAATGCTGGTTTAGTGTTAGATTTTCCCTTAAACGCTTGATTAATTGGATGTTTTCTATAATTGAGTATTTGGTGTTGATTGTCTACGGCTACTATTGTCGTCAATTCTCTCGATTATTTCATATCTTTCAGTTTTTTTTGTCACCATCTCTTCCCCTCCAGTACCTTCTTAATCCCTTCTTCTGCATCATTCCTTCTTCGTCTCTCCTCACACGTCGCCAGCTGAGGAGTCCTAGCCAAGCCGAACGCTTTCAGAGCCATAGCACACACTCCTTTCCCCTGTTGATGTCAGAATTTTATCAAAGGGCTTTTCCACGGGGCTTGCTAACCTCACGCCTCTCTTTCTCGCCTGTGATTGGCTGACTTTGTGGTTATGTAGTCTGTGACTGGTTTATTTTGCATGCACAGAATCACAGGTAGTATTCCTACTTTCCTGCTTGTTCCAGAAGTGTTACTGCATCTTTTCTTTTCTGAAAACGATGCTACGCCTGTAAAAAAAAAAGTAAAAAAAAAAACAAAAAAAAAAAAACGTATTTGCTTTTTGTGTAAAGGTGGATGAGGAAAGCTTGCTGTCTACTAGAGGAATGGAGCATTTTTTTTCTTTGCCTTAAGGCTCGTTTTAAGCCTGTGGGAAGCACACTGATGTTAACATCCCTGCAGCACGCTCATACTTCGGTCGAAAGACCTTCTTCAATCCATGCACCTGCACTTTGTGTCTCATGACCAAATGTGTTTTTGATTTAGTCCTTTTAATGGAGATTATTTTGATCAACGGAGACTTGATGGTTTAGTAAATCTTTTTTTTTTCTTCGTTTCTTTGCACTTTTTGCCTCTCTTCACCACTTTCACGACTTTCTGCTTTACTAGTTAACTGTGACAGGAAAGCACAGATGCTCAGGCTGTATCCCTGAATCTGTGTCTGCATGTCTGTCTGTTTCAGCTTTGAGCCGTTCCTTTTCTGCGTCCCCTTGAACCCTCTGTTGACCTTAGGCTTATAAATCATTACAGTGCGATTTCTATAAAGCCGTGTTGTTGCTAATGTAATGCTTATGTACCAACGGGACCACGGGGACTGTACAATCACAGCACACACCTCCAGATTACGATCACGTACACGGTGTATGATTTGCAACGGCCTACTAATGAGGCTGATTTCATAATGTTCTTTTATCGGCTGTTATCGCTGTTATATTGATATCTGTTTTTAAAAACTAAAAGGGATTTAAGTATGTTTTTTTTTTTCTCGCTCTATTTTTGGCTGTGAAAAACAGTTGGGTGTGCCGTCACTCTTTCAGAGTTCTATTTTGTTGTTTTCCTTAATCTTTTAAGGTCTTGTTTTAAAAGATGATTTAAAGCTATGAGTAGATTGTCAGGATTTATAAACCACAGATGGTTTTAGTCTATGTACTTATGCTTATGGGTATTATGAATTAAACAATTAACAGAATTCTATACATATATTAAATAAAAGTCCTGAAACTGTTTTTGGTGAGTGTCATTATTTTCTTCCCATTTGTTGGTGTTGGATGCGTATAGTTTTAAATGTTGCTTAGGTCTTTTAAATGGTTTATTAACATGTTTTATGAATAGATCGGTGATCTACCACCTGATTAGTTTCTGCTCAAAGAAGTGTAGCTGTGTAAAAGGCATTCACTGGTTGACTTGAGCGTTCATTATGTGCTGATAGAGTGCAAATGGTTGAACAGGTCTAAACAAGCTTCAGGTTCTTTCAGTCGCTGAACAGTTCTTGTGAAACTGAACGGAGCATTGCAATTACTGTTTAGCATTATGTGCAAACTTTCCTTTTCTCCTATCTGATTTCCAAATTCATTATTATCATCTTAAATAAAAATAGTGGAAAAGGATTCAGATTTGCAATGATGGAAAAAAAGGTTAATAATAATGGTGGAAATTCATTACTGACACTGTCAGAGAAGGATATTTAATTAGTCATTACTAGTATTGCAAACCAGTGCATGGAATTATGCAGATACTCACAAGGATTAGCATTGGTGCATTAGCATTATAATAGATCAAACTGAGAAGCTGTGAATATCAATGAATCACCGTCATCTTTCCAACAGGTCAGTGCAGCACATTTCTGCCTTGTCTTGCCCTGTGATGGTTAAATTCCATGTTCATTTTGCCCATGTGCTGCTGGCTTCATAAAATGGGATTTAAAATGGTGTTTAATACCTGTACACCTGGCTCTCGGATCAGTGGGGTTTTACTATCAGTGATTTCTTATGGTAATAATCAGTGAAAGTTTATCCGGGTTGGTTGGATGCTCTTGGTTGCTTCCTTAGCCTGTCTCAAGAGGTTTATCCTGCTCTGCCACTTGTTTTCAAGACAAGTTCTGGCAAATTTTTGGGATCGGTCATGAGGGCTTTGCTTCATATATTGTTTCTGACAACATTGCAAAAGTAAAACATTAACTGTCAGTAACTCAATAAAAGCTAATAGAAGTTAAGGAGCTCAACTATTCAAATTCAACAGTGGACCAAATGTTCTGAAATATGCACTGTGGCTTAGTGTGTAGCACTGTTGCCTCACAACGAGAAGGTTCTAAGTTCAATCCCCGGGTGGGGAATTGTCCTGTAGGTACCTGTGATGGACCGGCGCCCCATCCAGGGTGTTATTGTGTGCCTTGTGTCCGTTGAAGAGCTGGGATAAGATCCAGCACCCTTCCCCAACCCTAATTAGGATAAGGGGTTAAAGAAAATGAACCGAACTGAATATCAGTTTAGTATTTGTGTGGTATCGTGATTAGAGGAAATTGTAGCAGGTGGTAATCCACAGCTTTGCAATTTGTTGTATGTCACAGTTCCTGCTACACCACCCATATCAGTACACGTTAAGCAAGTTAGGTATTTATATTGGTTCATCTCTGCAACATGCTTATTTTAAGCTTGTCTTTACAAATCAGCATTTTTATACAAATCTAAACAATAGAAAAGCTAAGCAATCTGCTGACGATTAGGATTTTTCCTGCATGCTTACTCACATTCCTGATTTGTCTGTGTGTGTGCATGTTTGTGAGCACTTGGGAGTTGATAATCTTCAGAGGCCCAACCTTTGTCAAACATCTGTAATGTGCCAACAGACCTGTAACGTACTGCTCAACAATAAAATATGTTCTCATGACAAATCTCTCTCGTTCTCTATTCAGGTCAAGTCAGGTGTATTTGTATAGCACTTTTAAGAATACATTGTCTTAAGGCCACTATACAGAGTCCAGGACCGACAGACAAAAACCCTTGTTGAGTGAGCCAAGGACTGAGGCAAGGAAAACTCCCTTAAAATTAAGACAGAAACCTTGAGAGGATGAGACACTGAATTGTCCTGTAAGTACCTGCAATGGACTGGTGCACCATATAGGGTGGTACCATGTGCCTTTCACCTGTTGAAGAGCTGGGATAGGCTCCAGCACCCCTAGCAACCCTAATTAGGATAAGTGATTAAAGAAAATGAACTGAACCTTGAGAGGATACTAACAGTAAATTAAATAGAACTAAAATGAGGGTCTCATTATTCAGTCTTTTTTAAATTATTTTTTATATTTTTAATTTGTATTCTATTGAAAATTTTGTGGTAAAGTAGAAGGAGAAAAATGCAAATATACTTGTGAACTTATTCAGCAGCTGATGGTTACAGCCTCCATAAGCAGTTCTGTTAAAAAATAGGAGCATTAATTCCCCCTCAGAGGCCTCACACAACAATCAGAACGTACACAAAAACCTGACACGAGCGAGCCTGACTGAACAATTGCCTGCTGGCTCTCCTTTTATAAACGTACATCCATGTTACAACAGCAGTGGGAAAACAACACAAAGGAAAAAAACCCCAGCTGACAATCAGTAACGAATTAGTGTAAGTTTAACCACATACATGCAGAAAGATACAGAAGGAGGGGAAATCATTGCTACATGTTGCGTTTATTATCTTTACTCAGTGTAACTTTCTTGTGCACCTTTGTTCAACTGGTTTCGGGCTTCACTTCACCTTACACCGTTTCAGAAGAGGTGACAAGGGAGGGGAAATACATGTGAAAAGGGTGTGGTTGGTAAAGTCGAACAGGTCAGAGAAAGAAGTTGAATAATAACTTCGGTTCAAATCAGCTGGGAACGTCGTGAATGCTGCCTTCCTTTTCTTCACAGAACACAGACAAGGCGGCTGTCATTTAAGGTAATGAAAATAACCTTCGATTATGTATTTCATGATTTTATTCAAGTCCTCTCTTAACAATCTAACACTGCTACAAAAGACTCTATTAATTTTTTTTTAAAGAGAATTCTTTTCCTGCACTGACTTGTCTCTCTAAGGGTCTTCAGGGTTGCCCCGGAATAACTTCGAAATCTTTGTACTTACAGACTGTGAAAGTATGGCCAGTTTTTTGTATTACTTGGTCCCAATAGTTGGGGGGTACACACTGACGTCCCTCTACCTGCTGAAAAATCCCCATGTTCTGCACAAGAAGAAGAAAACAGCGTTCAGGTGCAAACACATCTCACACAGGGGAGGTAAGCACGTTACCTGTTTAGAACTGGTTGCAGGTACACAATCAGGTCTGATAAAATGTGACATGATAAACTTTTTAGGTCCATTTATGTAATAAAGACACACAGATGCCCAAAAATACATGGCTACAAATGCTAAGGCTAACAAACAACTTAAACAGTACAATACACTACTAAGGCTAAATAGAACTAAGAGTATAACACTGACACTGAAGCCATGACATCAAGCTGTATTAATTTTTACTAATCAGGTTGTTGATAGGAAACACCCGCACATAAAATTCTAATTAATCACTTATCAGTATTACTTCATGTATATATTACTTTTTTCAAAGTATTACTTTGTGTGATTAATCAGGAGCTGACTGCAGACTGCCCACAAAATCAATAAAATACATCAAAAAGCATTAAAACAATGTGGATTAATAAAGCAGCACAGATCCAGAAATGAATAAAAGCTCATCCTAAAGGAAATAATGAAACATCATTAACATTTTCACCATTTAGCAGACACTTTTATCCCAAACAACTTAAGAGTACAGTTACAGTCGGAGTATTCGAGGGTTAAGGGTCTTGTCATGGGCCAAACAGCAGACAATTTTCTTAAAACACCATGTCTTGACCCCCATCTGAGATAAGGTAATAAACAGGACACAAAAAATCTCATCCTCTAATCTGGCTTGGTCAAGTAATTAGTAAGGGGACTTGTTCAGATTGGTTACTATCAGGCTATCACTTGCAAATATCAGTTGACAACTGCAGAGGAGAGATGCAACTTTTTGGTACATATGATGTAAATCCAACAAATGTTTCCAACACTCCAAAAAACACAAGGAATGTCAAAGAGAGAATTATTAAGCATTACTGAAGTTTTAAAGAAGAGAAATGTCTCACAAGCCAAATAAACGATTCCAGTTCTGAGGAGCTGCGTCTCATTTGCGTCTCAATAATACGTCTTAACGTTGGGCACAGCTGAATGGTTGTCATAGATATTAAATGATTTTTTTCAAACATGCATGAAGGAATCAAGGCAACACTCCAGGTGTGGTTTTGATGAAGGAATAAAATTATCACATGACACAAACCTATAAAACGTCAGTTTTGCATAAAACTGCA